>JAXCLR010000063.1:11803622-11822533 GCA_035584095.1 Annona squamosa | reverse complement strand
AAAAATAAAACAAAATAGGTGCAGTGCACCCGGGTGCGTTGAGGCTGAGTGCACCCGGGTGCACTGAATTACGCTCCGTGGAAATGAGTAAGTTTTTTTTTATTGGTATGTAATTACATATATCTCAACATATTTCATACTTTTTGAAGATATGAGATATTCTTACAAATCTGGGGATATACATAATATCCCAAAGAAATATGGAGACAGCTCCACGAAAGAATCTGGAAAACACAGCTTCCAACAAGTTACCGAGAGACTACTTGCTCTCACACCCCCACCACCCAGGAGACAACATGCTCCTACACATTTTTTTTTGGCCGAAAATCGCATCCGCGATTCGAACCTGCATCGACAGATACAACGTCGCTGTCAGTGACCAACCGAACTAGCCTTGGTTGGTGGAAATGAGTAGTTTTAGATACATGGAAATCATATTTCTCTTGTATGGTGTGATGAGCATGATAATTAGCATACTATCACATAGAATCGCATGTGTACAGTGTCAACACTATTCTACTCTGCATTTTTTTTTTTCAGAAGGAAATATATATCTAATTTGTGAGAAATAAGTGTACTACATCTAAAACTTGTAATATCCTTGCAGTTTTATCTAAACTATACACATGCCGATGCAAAATGTCAAAATTTTATGTAAAATGCATTGTAAGTAATCTTACAATTGAAGGTATTTCTAGCATTTTAATTAAATGTTATAGTAAGCATAACATATAAGAATGAAGGGGTTTCCTGGTACTAACACTAGGCAATTGCACAGACTTCTTTTTTTTTTCAAAATACGAGATTAATTTTAATTTTGTTTTAGAATGGTATTTGGTAAACTATAAAACTTTTTACTCTTTGCAATTTTATATTTTTAATTATTTTCTATACAATTATCTATTTCAATTTTTCTATACAACTACCAATATATCTAACTTAGCTAAATTAGCTTCATTTTCTTTAGTACTCATTGTTACTTCTATCGTATCATGTTATTTTTCGCATTTCAAAATTTTTACGTCAAAAATTTTTTATTATCACTTTTCAAACAGACAAGGTAGAATAATGAAAAAAGAAGACATCTTCATGAGTATCTAACCATTTTTACTGATGATATAGTTTAAGACAACATAGACTATTAATGTTATACATGTTAGTATTGTTAAACACATAAAGCTTCAAAATAAATAATAATTTATTAGATAAAAGATGATAAAATTGGAAGAAGGTTTTTGTCACAAATATCTCAAGTAATTATTAAAAGATGGTGTCTGGCAATAGATAAAACTATTTATTCTCTACAACTATTCTATTTTTTAATTATTTTTTAATATATTCTTATATAAAATATTTTACTTTTCAATCATTTCTATGTGATTATCTACACAACTAACCTATTTATTTTAACTTTATTTTCTTTACTCATCATCATTACTCCTATCATATCACACCATTTTCTATCAATTTAATAATTTTTACATAAAAATTTTTATCCAAAAGTTTTATCATTTTCAAAACATACCTTTTATATAGGGTGTGGTTGGGAATAAATAAAATTTTTGGTAAAAAGTTTTGAAGAATAAAAGTTTTCAAATGATGTGATATGATAGGAGTAATAATGAATAGTAAAGAGGATAAAGTTAAAATAGATAGGTTAGTTGTATAGGTAATTATGTAGAAATGATTGAAAAGTAGGGTAGTTTGTGTTGGAAGATGTAAAAAAATAATTAAAAAATAGAAAAATTTTAGAGAATGAAAAGTTTTAAATTGAAATTTTTTTGTTTCTGCCAAACACTTCCACAAATGAAAAACAATGTTATAAATATAGATAAAAATAGTAAAAAAATGAAAAATTGCAGAAAAAGAAAAAAATGATGAAGTGTTGAATACGGGTAATAATGACGAACGTGCATCACACGCATACAATGTACACGGCCGCATCCAGACATGCAGAGAACTAGTACTGGTGACTCCTTTTTCTTCACTTTGTGAAGCAGGGTCAAGCGTAGGCCCCCTCAATGGACATGATTGATGGAAATGGAACATCTTTCCTTTCGCATGGTTCTTTATACAACTTCCAACCCTATTTAATCGGTTTCATGAAATTAAATTCATGTAACCGGGCTACACCTCGACCATGAATTTAAATCCCAAATTTCCTATTATTTAACGTAATTTACTTCGTCATAGCACAAGTACCACAACTTAATTTTGAAATTAGCATTGTGACCATCCAGTGGTACACATCCTGGCTTTGGTGCGAATAAGTCCTAGAACTTTATTAAAGGAGCTTTGTCAGGAACATCATCTCCCGAAAGTAATGGTTGGTGAAAATCTGTTGCATCAAATTAGAACAATGTACTTTTACATGTTTGAGTTTTAAACATGTGGCTTACGAAGAACCATTAAAAAAAAATTTGAAATTAGCAATTGAATCCATAATCTGTCGTGAGGGTTTTCATATCCAAACTAAAAACTTATAATAAACATAATGGATGAGTTTCTTTTTTTAAATAATGAAAGGGTGTGCATAGGGGTATTAATGGTCACGATCAACTTGTTAACCCGCTTGTCCAACCCGTTTACAAATGGGTTTGGGTTGGGATTTTTGAATAAATGAGTTATGATCCACCAATACGTTTAACCATTTAATTAAATAAATAGATTAGGGTTGAGATTTTATAACTCATCAAGCCGTTTAGTAATCTATTTAACCCATATAACTTGTTTAACCCGTTTAATTCGTTCAACCTATTTAACTCACTTAACTAATTAAAATTATATATATATACACATGTAAACCCTTTGGTTGTTTTTCCTCTCTTAGTCTTCCTTCAGTCACTTAATTTTTATTTTTTCAGTGATCCTTAATTCTATTTTTCCGTTATTGCCCTATTTCCATTTTTCCTATACCGAAAACACCCTCTCGTCTCTCTTTGTGAAATCTTATTTGCGATATAACCCATTAACAATTCACCCGTTTATTAAATGGGTTGTAAATGAGTTAGAGTTGAGGTTTTTTAAATTGGTTAATAAATGGATTAAAGTTAAGATATTTTAAATGAGTTAGGATTAAAATTAGGATTAAGATTAGGCTTCAACCCATCCAATTCTATCCGTTAACACCCCTATTTGAACACCTTTCCAAACCGAAGAAATTGTTTGAGAGAGCATAAAACTGGCTATAATTAAAATTCTTAAGGGAATTAAGATAATTTTTAAAATTCGAGAGGGACGATTGCCTTCGGTCACATCCATGTGATCAGTCGGAATATGATTCTAAGGGAGATATATAGCTTTGAAAAAAATTACTGAATATGCTATGTGCCAAGATGAGAAGAGATTTTCTATAAAAGTAACTAACTTTTGGAGCTCTCGTTTTTCATCATTTTCCGGATGGAAGATGGGCTTTAGTGCACCTATAAGAATTGTTACTGTTATTAGTCCCCTTCAAAAGTATATTTATGTGCGGATGCTTTACGCAATGGTCATCGTGTTCCACGCACAGCAGTCCAGACAAGTATTATTCTGTGAAAGAATTCAAACATGGCCTAACTTGATGATGATGATGTAAAATTCTGTCCATCCCCGTTGCATTTAAAATAATTTGTTTATATACAAAACTCAATTTCGTCTAACTTGACAATATGCATAACCACACTTGATAAATGTGCACAATGAACCGAAAAAAATTATTTGGTTTATATCAATTTTAGTAATGTATACAATTGAAAATCTAAACCATATAAAACAATCTTCCTTTGTGAACCGATGATTCTACAAATCATATAAGCATTTCAATGCATTTGCCAATGAATCCAAGTGTTTTCAATAATTATACATAATGTAAATATATTTTTAAGCAAGTAAGGCCCACAAAATATATGAATTGAGATTATTTTATATTTTTAAGCAAGTAGGGCCCACAAAATATATGAATTGAGATTATTTTCTTAAGTATAATAAAAAATAATTTTAAATAACATAAATTATTGAATTTAATTTTATCATCAAAATAGGCCGCAATTAAGATTTTACCATAAAAATTTTGTCAAAATAGTAATTTCAAACCCAATGGACTGAATGGAATTGATTTTTCAAAATTTTGGCTAGTCCTTGTAGACCCAGTGAGCACATGCAATGGAGGAATATCTCATCAACATTTGTTTTATTAGAGAAAGTTTTTCTTCTAGATGAGTTGGATGAACCGAAAGGAATAGACTTTTTTAAATATTGGCTAGTCCTATTAGACCGAGTGGGTACATGTTAATGTTAATGAAGAAATATCCCACCAACACTTATTTTATTGTAGGCAGTTTTTCTTCTATATGGGTCAGATGTGTGATGTCTTATTAAATGGCATCATTCTAGTGGGGAGTGATTCAACATGACTGATCTTTTCTTTTTTCTTTTTTTTTTTTGAAAATTTAAACCATTTATCATGGTTATCAATCGTATTTATTTATTACTTCAAAATCACATGTATTAAAAATTATTTATTTATTATTTTAAAAATCACATGCATCGAGAATTTTTGTATATTACTATCATTTTGAAGAAAATTTAATAGATATGTATATTTCCTGTCAACAAATGTTAACTTTTCACAAAAATTCAAATCAAATTATTTTGGCAACATGATAAAATAAATGGTGTGAATTTGGAAAAAATAATTTAAAATTTTAAAAAAGCAAGGAGTTGTACGGAAACTGCCACTGATGGTCTTTTGCATAGGCTGCCCCTTGAGGTTTGCTGTAGTTACATTTGACAACAAATATTTCACTTTTGCACGCTTTCCATAAAGTTTGCAGTTTTTTTGCATGCGTAAGCGTCACGATAGGTCAATGACCAGCAGTAGTTGACTTGTGCTAGATCTTTTGCACATGTACTCCTAGGATTCAGCATATTTGCAATTTTGCATTTGGAGGAGCAAAAGTTTATACTCTGCGGTGTACTTCGGAAGTCTGTAACTGCTTTGCATGTATGCCCTTGAAATTTAAGTAGTCTTACATATTTAAAATCATTTTTAGTAGTTTAATTAAGATTTATGTTGAGCATAGTAATTGTTGCATTTGTTGAAAATACGAAGGTATTTGAAAAATTAAAAGGTTTCATATTGCTGGCGCTTGGCATTTGGTGCTCACTTTTTTTTGGAATATATAATTACTTTTGATTTTATTTTCTATTTATAAAGGTAAATTTTGGAAAACAAGGAGACTTATCTACAAATCTCAGACCCATTAATTTTTACTATCCATGTAGTGACGTTTACGTTATGTTGGTTTTGTTAAATAATAAGCTTTGAAATTAAATAATAATTTTATTTTATCAACTAAAATTCATTATATGGACAGATGGTAACGTAGGAAGGTTTTTGTCACAAGTGACTCAAGTTGGTTATTAAACTTAAAACAAATGAAGTGTAATGTTAGAAATATTGACGAAGGGCATTTTTGGATTTATATAAAAAATTTTAAAGTAAAACTTTTTAATCTAAAACTTTTTACTCTCCACAACTATCCTTTTTTTAATCATTTCTTCATATCTTCTTATACAACTACTCTACTTTTTAATCATTTGTATATAACTACTCGTATAACTAATTTATCTATTTAATCTTATTGTCTTTCCTTTTATTATTACCTTTATCGTATTACATAATTTTCTCTTATTTTTAAAACTTTGCACCAAAATTTTTCTATTCGAAAGACTCGATTTAAAAATGTTAGATTCGATGTTATGAATCCTATCATGATCGAATTATCTATTTGATTAACCCTACTTCTTTTACACTCTTTTCTAAACCTAAAAAGCTTCATGATCTCAAAGAAAAGTGAATAATAATAGCAAAGAAGGGTTTGAATTCTAAGGTTTGAAAATCTAATACTTACATGTTGATCATAGTTGATAGATGGATTGGGATAACGTATGAGAAAGGTTAAGGGATTTGAATGCATACACATTACACAAAAACAAAATCACAATGAAGGCATCGAGTGTCTAAGTACAATTCTCTATTGACGATTATCGTGAGCATTCAAATTTGTAACATAACTCTAAAAGAAAGATCCATAGTGATTGTTTGATTTGTTTAGTTTGTTTGAGTTCAATTTAGTGTGTTTTGTTAAGGACAAGCAAAATCCTAAGTTTGAGGGTGTGATGACTCTTTAAAAATAGAGTTATTTATGCTTGTTTAGGGAATGCAATGCTAGTTTAAGAGTGTGTCATGATTGTTATTTTATGTGTTGTGTTAATTTTAGATTTAGTTGCATTATTAGGTTTAATTGTAAGGTGCACTATACTTTGCATAATAGAAAGTGAATTATTGTTAGAAAACTTTTATCTTGATTATTGTGATACCCAAGGCATTATAGTAAATGAAGTTGGAGACAAAAACTAAGGAAAAAGAAGTGTATTAATGGAGCAACAGAGCAGGGAAATAGGTATGAGCTTGTGAAGACCATGTGTTTTTATTAATCCTTCTCTGACCATGAGGTAATGATGAATATACTACTAGTAATTAATGATATTAGTTTTGTGTACTTTATATGTAGATGTAGCACCTAAGGGACATGTAGTGCATGCGTGCATGTATTACGATCTTGGCAAATTGGATTGTATAGGACACCATTCATAAATATATCAGACATGAGCATATTTGTGTAGCTTCAATACTTAGGTTATTTCTAGAGAAGAACCTCTTATAGATAGGGCACACTACCACTCTCCCTTCTTCTTCCTTTCTCATTTCTGCTTTTTCTTCTTTCCTTTTCCTCTTCTCCCCAACCCTGAATGTGGCCCCAGTCCTTCCCAAAAATCCTCCAAGGGTATGTTTGGAAATGAGCAAAAAACGTTGGCCTAAAACTTTTCAATCTAAAATTTTTCACTCTCCATAACTATCATAATTTTTAATTATTTCTTCACATATTCTTATACAACTATATTATTTTTTAATCATTTCATAACTACTAAAACACAACTAGTCTATCTATTTTAACTTTATTCTCTTTTACAACTCATTATCATGCTTCCCATATTACATTATTTTCTCACATTTCAAAACTTTTATATTGAAAACTTTTCATTAAAAGTTTTATTTGTTCTGAAACGCATCCTAAATTGCCTCAAAGACTATTAATTCACAATGGAGCTCAAAATCTCAGAGATTCGAGTCTAGGGTTGCTATTTTTGGGAAAAATCATGATCAAGGTAAGTAAATGTTCAATTTTCTTAATTAGGAATGAAATCTCATCTTAAACATATTATAGGGCTAGTAAGAATAGTTATTGTCTAAGAAACTTCATAGTTGGGGCATTTTAGAATTTAGGTTAAGCTAGGGTTAGACAGATTTATGGGAAATTAGATATTTCTATGTAGGTTTGATGAAATAGATGACATACTAGTAGTTCCATGTCACTATAATGTAATATGGGTCGAGTGGGTTGAATTGGTATAAAAACTAGAGATTTTGTTTTTGACACCTATCATATATTTGATAAAATGCCTATGTGGTAGTTGTATGCTAAACTTAATGTAAACTCATGTTGATTTTCTTAATACTATGTGTGTGGTCTATGGCACTTGTTTTTATATGTATTGGATGATGCATTATTGAAATAAGTGGTTGTAATTAATAGTTCAGTGCAGCGGTATGATCATGGGCACATTGCACTACATAACCTTTTGATATAACTATAGATATGAATGAGTTACATAGTTGTATTGGGTTATTCATTACTGTTGATTGACATGAGTAAAGGATTGTTCATAGCCTTGATTGACATAGGTGGTTATGCATGAACCATAAAAGATGTGGTCGCATGAATATGCTCCTAGGCTTGAGTTTTGGTTCCATATGTTGTGCGTGGTCATTTTGGAATTGTCATGACATATGCATCATGAGCCTTTTTATTTTTATTTTTGTACTAATTGTTATTTACTTACTAAATATATTTAGACTCACATGATTTGTTATTTTATCTTTAGATCATAGAGCAAGTGAGACATCTTAGAATAAGGCTGAGAAGAACATAACCCTGGAGACTTTACTCAATAGATTAGCGCTTGTATTCTTGGTTATTTTTGCACTTTGTAGATTTGTTTGATACTAATGAATGTAATAGTTGCTTACTTGACTCAACTATGGTGAACATATATAATTATGCATTTTGAACTTGACTACAAACTAGACAAATATGGGTATGATAATCTTTTAGGTTACCTTGTTATATAATGACAAAATATAAGAACTTTCTTACTATATGGATGTCTCTATGATATGAGCATATAAATATATAAATATAGAATTAAACATTACATTTTAGAATAAAATTTTAATGTTCAAGCATAACAGGTTTTGTATTCCATACCACTTCCTTATAGGTAACAGGAAGATGCTACTGCATTTTTCTTAGATCGCATGGTACCTGTTAACTAGCCATTAGGGATGTCTAGGTAGCGGGCTGCTATAGTGTTGCTAGCCATCGCTGTGCCAAGAGGGTTAAAACTTGGATAGATTTGAGTCTTCTTCAGAAAATCGTTGGGCATCAAAATGCCAAGATCCTGCATATTCAAAATCACATATTTTACAATTTAGGTCGTTGTATAATCTATTAAGTAAAAAGGAGTTTTGGAACATGTTTGGGGGGAACTTTTCGAAGCCCTAAGAGAGGTTTGGAATCATAAAAGCACAAAGAAGAGGAAAAAGATAAGATCAAGCTCTTGGAAGAAAATTTTTCCATAAGTCTACTTTCTTCTCTATTCTTTTATCTTTTTTATTAAACACTCATGGAATGTAACAAAGATATTGTTTGTAGTAGATTTTTCCTTTCTTGCATGAATTAATTTTCCTTTCCAAGGTTCCTACAGATCTTAACATGTATGCTTGATTTTGTTGTATGTATTTTCCTTTAATTAATTCATATGGTTTGGGTTATTTGTTTAATTAGTTTTTAATGCATCTAATAGCTTGATTACCTATTAGATTATTATGAAAATTATGTGTGATATTTGGAAAGATATCATGTGATTGAATTAAGATTAAACAATATGAGTTTAAGATACTATGTTAGAGGTGAAGATTCATCTCGACTAAATGGGTTGATTAAGTTAATAAGGATAGAAACAAACCTCATGTAATATTAAATAGGGTTAGACATTAATGTTGTAATTTAATTTATTTCCTATAAGAATATAGAAATTAGCTTCAGTTGTTAAATTTATATGACACCAAAAGATGCATGTAACTATGAGAATATCCAAGATTAATAGTCTAACTATAAAGACTTAATTAAGGGAATTACCCAAATTTTACTAATGAAATGTCAAGGGAAATCATAACCTTATTCCATCCATCTTGAAACTCCAAGTTCTTAGCATTGGTTGGTTTTTAGTTTCACTTTATTAGAATCTTAAATTCAATACAATATTCATAATGAATTGACCATGTTAAATAGAATTTAGATTGCTTGAGTTGATTTTGTTAATTAAATTCTAACAACTTTCTCGAGGGAATGATACTATATTACTTTTGGATCACATGCACTTCCATTTAAAATAGTTTATCAAGTACCAAGATTTGACCTAGATTTACATAAGATAATATTATACTATAGTAGACAAAAACCACAAAATTACACACTTAGAACCAATTCAATTAACTCAAGATTTAATGAACTTTTCCTTTAGCAAGGAAACAGAGAAAAAAGCTTAAAGCAAATTGTGCATGTCCATATATTCAATCATAATGGTATCATAACTAAAAACTAGAATAAATACAATGCTTGAATTTTTTTAATAAAAAATAAAGGAAGGATCTGAAATCGAATCTATGTGAACATTAAATTGAAGAAATCAGTTCTAAGTGCATGTTAAATCAAGAATTGCTTTCGGTCACCTCCATGTAATCAGTTTGCATATGAATATAATGGAGATATGTAACTTCTAAAAATTTTGAATATGCTATTTGCAGAACTAAGTAGATTTTCTATAAAAATAAGTAAATTTTAAAGCTTTTGTTCTACATCAACATCATTCAAAAAGGAAGACAAGCACTATTGGATTTATAAGAATTCTAACTATTGTGGTAAATAATCCCCCTTTAAACCTATAGTTAATGTGCAGGTGCTTTGTATGTAATATAGTAGTAATTAGGTTGCACTTTGGTGGAGCTGATTCAAAAATGCCCAACTTGATGATGTGAAATCCTTTTCACGGACGATTTCATTTTGAATAATTTGTTTAGGTAGTCTAGTTGCAAATGTGCATGATAGATGTGTAAATTCAATATAATAAAATTTTTTTATCCATATATCAATTTTGGAGGTGCTAATTCAGCATTTAAACCATTTAAAACATAGTTCCTTTTTAGATGAATGATTCAATACATTATTATAGATATTTTAATGCATCAATAGATGAATCCAAGTGCTAAGCATAATTATATATTTTTAAGTAAGTAAAGCTAACACAACACTTAAATTGAGAATATTTCTAATAGTATGATATAATAAATAATTTTAAATAATGTCCAAAAGGCTTTGATTACTCAAAAGTTCAATCTCATGGTAATTTCAAATCTAGCTATAAAGTAAATGGAATAAACTTTTTATTTTAGTTAAAGTAAGTCCTTATTAAAATTGAGTAGTGTACTTATGCACACCCACCGAACGGAAAAGGTAGAAAAATATGTGTAGACTATAAAATATGGTAGGAAAAATTTTCATCTTTTCAAATAAGAAGCAATAGGTTCCAAACTATGGGTACTTTAAATCAACCTGAATGAGTATCTATGTGGGCACTTTGTTGGAATTTAAGGCAAATTAAGCACAATCCATGTTTTGATGATTAACAACTTAATTTGAGAAATATTTAAGTACTAATGAGGTTGCTAAGTGTTGCCAAGGTTTATAAAATCAAGATTTAAAAGATAGCAGATCAAGTCGCAACCCCAAGTCGACTCAGCCATTGACTTAGGTCAAGTCGATACCCAAGTTGACTCTAGAATCGACTTCAAGTAACATAAAATTGATAGAGCTGAAATTGGGACTCAGAGACAAGTGAAGTTGCAATCGAAGTCGACTCCGCTTGCAACTTAAGTGAAGTTGCAACTTCAAGTTGACTCCATATGCGACTTAGGTATGGCCTTGCTGCAAACTTTGAAATATCAAAGTTAAGTCACTTTTCAAGTTGACTCCATCATACGACTTAGGTGAAGTCGCATCTCAAGTTGACCGAATATGCGACTTGGATAAAGTCGAAGTCCAAATCGACCCAGCCCTACAACTCAAGAGTGTGGCTACCTTATACTAATTCAGAGATATCTTATTAAAGATTGGACAATAAGACTAAGAAGAAATAATTATCATGAATCAAGGCCACAAGAAAGAATCTTTCAAGAGACTAGTGCATTGCTCAACTTAAGCAAAAATAATACACATTAAGGACATCTAATGAAGATCAAGAGAAGAAAGAAAATATACAAAACATATAGATCGCAAGCAAAATCTTGAAGTTCCATATGATCAAATGACTGGTGAAGTCGCATCCGAAGTAGACTCCACCTGTGACTTGGGTTAAGTCCGAGACCAAGTCGACTTGTACCTGGAACTTGAGTTGGAAGCTGAAGACCGAAGTTGCTCTCGAAGTCGACTCCAACTTACGACTTGGGTGAAGTCACACCCAAAGTTGACTCCACCTTGCTACTTGAACGAAGTCACATACCAAGTCGACTCCAAACGCGACTTGGCTCGCAACGGTAGGAAAAATTTGAACTTTGGCATATTAAATGCACGCAACCTACCGCCAAATGTTTGAATTCACTTCTCACTATTTAAGGATCATCAAGTGAATGTAAATGAGTTGAAAAAAATATTGAATGAGCTCACCTTCCACTCTCTCTTACATTTAAAGTGATCTACAAGAAGTTTAAAGAAGAACTTGGCATTAAAACTATTGAAAGCTACATTGTTCTATCAACAACTGCTTCCACAAGTTCTTCTATGTGCTCGAAACTGCCTATACAAATCTATAATGTGTAGATCTTTTTATTCATTGTTTACTAATTTTTTTCACTTAGTTTGGTATTGGAGATCAAAACCAAGTGAAGGTAAAGTAGTATATGATTGGAGTGAAACTTGTCACCTACTTGTGTTGAGATTGTACAAGCCCCTTAGAGCTAGAATCTAGAAGAGAGCTATTACTCTAAGTTGTATTGAAAATACAATAGCGAAACCCAAGCCACAATGGGTGTGTACTTGAAAGAGTGAAATAGGGGAGGTTGCCCGAACCATTATATATTGTTGTCTCTTGACGTGGATTGATTGCTTTTGTTTTATTCTTTCTACTGCACCATTTCTCTACAACTCACTGATTGTTTCATTGGGGGGATTAACTCTAAAAAAAAGTGGAAATCTCTTATTAAGCAAAGAGTTTTAAAAAATATAATTCACCATTCTCCTCTTAAGTGTTGTTATAAACTTGGGACCAACACACCAAAGATTAACATTTAGCAATTTTAAATACTTGAATTATTAGTTGAGTTCTTTCATTACCATTATTTTAAATTATTTAGCAACAACATTTGTCTATTAGTTCTTTTTAAACTTTGTATGCATTTTTATGATTTAATTAAAATATAGATTTTTAAATATTTTTTATATTTATTTAATTATTTTAATATGATGTTGTTATTTGTTAACTAAGACATCAATTTGAAATCATTCTGCCTGGAAACAAAAATAGAAAACATGATTATTGCATATAAAGCATTACATGCACTAAGAAAGAAGAAAAAAGGAAAGAGATAGGAGATGATTGTTAAATGAGATATGTTAAAAGCCCATTTAAGAGTAGAGTGAAATTATTTATGTTAGTTAACAAGGAAAATAAAGTTTGACAATGCTAAAATATAGCAAGTATATAGTTGCTTATTGCTAGTCACTCATAGGTTATGTATTAATGGCTTCAAATTGAAAAGATTCCCTGCAAGCAACGAAATCTAGTAAGAAAACCCACTATCATCTAATTTTTTCGTGTTATGTATTGAAGGACTTTTTGCATTACTAATAGAAAATCACATGTGGGAACTTTCATGGAATCAAAATTAGCCCCTTGCGGATCCTACAATCTTGCTCATTGTTTACTAATGATGTCCTTCTTTCATGAAAGCAAATAAAGAAGATGCAATGGCCATGACTAAGATCCTATTGGTTATGGAGAATGCTCTAGATAATGTGCCAATGTGGAGAAAAGGGCTATGGTATTCAGTAAGAATATAGTGAGATGGTATACATGACTATAGTTGTAATATGCAGTTGCCTAAACATTTTCAATGGCTAGTCAATGAATGTCATGTGATCTAAGAAAAATTAGCAGCCTCTCCCATAATATATAAAGGATAGTATGGAATACAAGACCTATTATGCATAAGTATTTCAATTTCATTATGGAATGTAACATTCAACTGTACATTTTTACATTTATATCTTCATACTATAAAGACATCCACATAACAGAAAAATTCTTGAAATTCATCCTTACACAACAAGCAATCAAAAAGATCATATATTTGTCAACATGAATTCTAATCAAGTTCAAAATACCCAATACAATATGATTGTTAAAGTTAGGTCTAAGTAATTGTCTATATATATTAATATCAACATGGAGCACAAATTACAAAATAACTAAGGACACAGATGTTAATTAATGGCCTCCAAGATTAGGTCCTCCTTTTATCCCATCTTGATGCTTCTCACCTGGCTTGTGATCTAAAGACAAAATAATAAACCATGTAAGTCTAAATAGAATCGGTAAGTAGATAGCAGTTATGACAAAGTGAAAATAAGTTAAATTCTGGATGCGTATGTCATGAACAACATAAGAGATATGGGTTCAACACCCACACCCAAGAACATATGCATATAACCACATATTAAGAAAATGGCCGTGAATAATCCTCTCTTCATGTCAACCAAGGGCCATGAACAACTTTCTCTTCATGTCAATCAAGGGCCATGAACAACCCTTTACAACTACCCATCTTAAATAATGCATCATCCATAATACACAAAATGAATGTCACAAACCACACACACACACCATCAACAAAATTAACAAAGTTTACTTTAAATTCAACATACCAACTGTCACACAAGTATTCCTTCAAACACATGGTAGGTGCAAAAATAGAACATCTAGTTCATCCTCTCATTTCAGCCCATTCGAGAAATGTTACATTCTATTGATTAAAAACTACTAACAAGTTATTTATCTCATAGAATCACACATTAGCATTGGGTTCCCCATAAACCCTGCTAACCCTAAGATGTCACAAGCTCTATGCCCTAAAACCATGAAATTGTTGGATGCTAACCCTTCCTATAAACCTTATATCATGTTCAACAAGAGATTTCATCACTAAATTGAGAAGGGAAGATATTTACTTACCTTGATCATGATCTTCCTTAATTAAAACAATTTTAGACTTGGTTCTTCAAGATTTCAAGCTTTCTTGAGATGAATCCATGATTTTCAAGGCAGTTTAGAGAGATTTTTAAGAAGTTTTAGGGCTAAATCAAAGTTAGGAAGAAAGGGGGAAAAGGAAATGGACAAAACAGGAATTGAGAAGAAGAGGAAAAAATGAAATGGGTCACGCGTTGCCCCTCTTTAGAGCTCTCTCGACGGTTTGGGCCGGGCCCAAGCATGGATCGAGCTAAATTACTATTTGCAACTAGCTTTCCCACTAACACAACTTAGTATTAAAAATTTCTCCAAGGTGCTGCCTCCTTCACCTGGGCAAGAAGTGTTGCCCCCTTGACCCTTGCGATCTGATTGGGCAGGTCAAATCCCATACCAACTATGTGAGGTTCAAGATAGTCTTAATGCCTCAAAGGATGAGACGATCCTACACCTCTAAATTAATATCTAATAAATGATATTCGTAAAATACCTTATGGTCAGGGAAGAGTTATAATAATAATAAATATAATTAAATAATAAAAAAATTATCTAGTCCTCACAATAGTGCCCCATTGGGTGTAACCTCGAACAAGCAATTGTCACAATATAAATTTAGTAGCCTCTCCCAAAGCTACAGAAGTTTGGAGTGGGGGCAAAGAACTATCAATAATGAGAATACACTTGTAGCATTTCTAGATTTCCATAACTAATGCGATGGTGAAACACATAGAGCAAAATAACTAAAATATCTGGCTTCTATTATCATAATCATCATACTCACACCATGGAAACAAGGCTACAGACTCACGAAAATAAATAATATCATGAATACAATAATAAAGCCTTTATAGGCTCCACATCCATAACCAGAACTCCATATACAAATAAAACTCATAACTCATCCCCTAATGCATTTACATCCTATTTATTCAAATGCATATTCAATAAAACAACTAAAATCAGCCAACTTACACCTATCAACATCATCTTCCTCAGCTTGTAACAAAAAGTAACCCAACCTATAGCTATGAATTTGCAAATATACCATGCTAAAATGATTATATTAAAACACGTGAGTCCTAAAAAACTCAGTAAGTGAAAAATCATGATTAATGAAAATTCAAAATCTAAAACCAAGTTAAAAATAATTCATCAAAAATCTATTAAAATGCAGCTTCCTGCAAGAAAAAACATAATTAATTATCTCATCACTTCCCATGATAGTCATGGTCATGCGTGGCCATCGCAACCTCAATCTACCGGCTAACTAAAGCCACAATTTTTGGCAAAACCTTATTCATGCATCATCTAACTAATCGCTAGCTCACTTATGGCCACATGACTCATATGCAATTCATATACTCCTAGGATCATTTTATTAGGCGCAAATAAATCAACTCATGTATACACAATCAAGCGAACAAGTCATGCAATTCCAATGCCACATACAATCTACACAAGCAATACACTAGTGCATCCTTGACCTTCCCACATTTAGTTCGACCTTATGACCCCTCTAACGTACTCCTCTACCAAGGGCAACCACTGTAGATCGCCACTTCAAACCGTATGCACACACATGGGTTTCAATCAACTGTATATGAAACCCATGCCTAACAAGTTTCATCAACTTGGAACACTTGGTTCCTCTAACTGTGGTCTCATAACCATGTATTATGTAACATGCCTATCATGCAATCTCACAAGACATCTCATGCCTATTTAGTATCCTAACAAGTGCATCCTCTATAGTCCCACTAACTCGATTAATGTATGTCACTATCATATCAAAGCACGTAGTATAGGGTTTCTTTACAAAACCCCCAAATATATAAATGTCAACTTTCATTATGGCTCATACTGTAGTTAACATCTAGAAAAATCATCTCCATGACTAAACCTCACATTAATCATCACGAAATCATGCCAAAGTTGAAAATACCCCAAACATCAAGTTTTCATGAAAACTCTCAAAATTCCATGTAATCTTACATTCCAATTTTTAAGTTTCATGAAAGTTGTTTCCAATTCATCAATGGTTCCAAAATGCATAATTTCAAACATGATTTTTGTTGAACAGTTGATGGGCACTATGTAAATTCCATGGAAATCCAAGATGAATTCCACTATATTTAACTTTATACACCCCAAACATTCTAAATAACATTCCTACATCATCCATTTTCCTAGGTTCCCATCAAATCCCAAAATTTCAACAAACTCCAATCTTTACACAACCCTTAAATAAATGAAAATCATGCAAACCGCTAATCCATATATATTACTTGCATTGAAAGGTTAAACAACTCATTTACATCCTAAATATATGATTTATTCAAAGAGAAAATAAGCCACCACTTGGAATTCAATTTCTCCCAAATTTTATTAAAATCCCATCTCTAATCCTTACTTCAATTGCTTCTTGATGCCTTTGGACAAAAATACTTATATTTTTGAAGGGTCTAGAAGGGGTGTGCAAGTGTATGAGTCATAACTTGTAGTATATAAGTATTATTTCCACGAGGATTAGGTTGAAAGCTATATTATAGTGAATCCAATTATCTAGATAATAAGAATTGAAAGATATAACAAAATTTGCAGCTTATCTAAGATAAAATTATTACTGATCTAGTGACGTCAACAAGATTTAGGAATAAGGAATATTGGAGATCTAGGATTTAGGGTTTTAAATATGAATTTTTTTGCAATGGATAATCGGCTTGCTTATTTAATCCAAATAATTTGTATTAAAGGAGAACAATCCTTAAGATAATTTTACACCTTGCCTAGAGGCATGAAAGATGACCCTAACCTTTATAACCACATATTCTCATGGCATTATGTTGATTATTATCAATTAATTTCTGTAGCAGTTTATGAAATTCATCAAGGGTGTCATGCCTATAATCATGACCTAAACTCCTAGATTTAGTATCTTAATTCTTGTATATTAGACTTTCACCTTTCAATTCTTTCACCTGGTATATGAGATTATGCTAAAGTATAGGCCTTACACCAAGCAAGAATTAAATATATAAGACATCAAATTAACACAAATATTTTTATAAACAAGTAGAAACTAATAAGAAAAACATAGTGTTACTTGTTAAACATTGCAATTCCACTCTAAGTTCTTCTGGTTTCACACCTGACAACCTTTAAATGTGTTAAAACTTCATCAACACATTTTAAGCCGTTTTGATATTTGTTTTTGCTCCATTGTGTTCCTTAAATCCTCCTTGTTGAGTATGTATATCTTCTTAGCTTTCTAATCTTCAGCACTTCATGCTAGTTTTATGCTCGATTTACCTTCATTTATAAATATCACACAAATATCAGTATTTCCACTTTAGTGAGCTAGTTTTGGCATTAAATCTCTTAAAATCATGAATTAAATCAACATCCAAAGCATGAAAAAACTTGACATGTGATGTATAAAACCTATACAATAAATACCATGCACTTAAACCTTTGCTTACCCTCAAGTAAATATAAATCATCTCAGGATATAAATCAAATAATGAAAAATAAGAGTTTTGTCTGAGTTAAAAATCAAGATCAACATGTCAAGTACCAAGAACCTCATGATCAAATATTTATTAGCTTAGTAAGTTTGTCAAATAAAAGAATCTTGACATGAATTCATCAAATAATCATGAAAATTCCTTTCTACTCAATTTAATCTGCACACACTTTTACACTTTCATGAATTAAGAGCTCAACAACTATGAGATAAAATCTCTCAAATATTCTTCTATTCTATATGTAATTCTCTCCTTTTTATCTCCACTAATGTAGGCCAAACATTCGAACAACCAAGAGGCCTTTCATAGGTTGAAAGGTTAATTCACACTCATTAAGTTTAGGTCAAAAGGAATAAAATTTATGCTTGAACCATCTTTGAATTGACTTGATCTTCTATACATGTTGTACGTAAATTTCAATCTTCCTTATGCACAATCCCCACACTTATTTTTTTCATTTCTTTTTAAAGTCTGATATTACCCTTGGTTTTTTTTCTTTTTTTTACTTAATCTAGTTGACTTCCTTTCGCACGAAATATTCAATATGCCTAATGATTCAAATGCCTTAATTCTTTTTAATTTTTTAGCTCAAAAGAAATATTCAAAGATGATTTATATCAAATAAAGGATATCAAGGTAAAGAAAAAAGTAAGATTCAAGCTCAAAGTGGGGAACAACAAATAATTTGAACAAGAAAGATAGCTTGAAGTCTAAATCAAAGGATCGACTCCATTTCACTGGCATGCTTTATCAATTGCTGTCAACATTTGCACTATTCAAAAAAATTCACATACATCTTGATTTATGGTATTTGCTCAAAGATTCGCTAGGGTTTTTGTGGCACCCCGAACCGAGGCGTCACATTTGTCCTTACTCCAAGATCTTGTCAATTGGTAAGTGTGAATCAGGATTGTTGCCCTGATC
>JAXCLR010000063.1:11745883-11764927 GCA_035584095.1 Annona squamosa | reverse complement strand
TATGAACAACCTATGTTACTTAGTTAAATTCTCACCAAAGATAACCTTACAATTATTATATAGATATCTATTTAATTTTCTTTAAAAAATATATTTGCTAGAGTTGATCCTACTTTTAAGGATTATCAAATGTTGATCCTCTTTTTTAAAAATAAGGTGTTTATTACAAAATTATAAGTCATAGAAAAATCTAAAATTACATTTCCATTTCATTCCTTATTTCAAAATCAATACCTTCATGAATTTGTTATGACCTACATTCTCTTTTCATATATTCTTTTAAATCTACTTATATTATAATCTTTTTTTAATTTAGTATCCTTGGATTAGACTATCTATGTTATTTTAAAATTATTTGTTGACTATATCATCTAATCCTACCTGCACTAATCATATTTATAATTTTTTTACCTTGCACAAGTTTTAATTAAATAATTCTATTATTCACTTTAAATTTAAAGACATATCATTCACTTTATTAACATCTACAATTATACCTGTAATCTTATTTTCCATCATTATTCCTATGCTATTTTTATTTTTATCTTTTCATATATACCATGATTTGTGCTCATTAACTTTATAACTTTAGTAGCTTCCTACTTAATCTTATGAAGATAAGTTATATTATTTTTTATATTATTCTTCATATAGTATCCACTGATTTTTTAAAATAAAAAGTCCCAACATTTCATAAGACAAAATAGATTTTATCTTTTGAGATTACCTTCTCTATAAAATTATGTCTAAAATAGTATAAGGTACATGCAAGAAGTTGTTGTGGCGCATCACTTCTAGGGAGACACCATAATAACCTTTGCTATCTCATATTATTCTTTGCTTCTAATGTAGCGAGTTACTTTTAGAAAAATATCTTAATGATGTTTTCTCATTTTTCATTGTAGTCAAAATCTACTACAAATTTGTAACATATAGCTTATAGAGAATTCCTTAGCACTAACAACTTATAATGCTACTTTAAAATTCACGAAGAAAGATGTAGCAGAAATTTCTACAATATCGACAACCACCCTAGTGTGTTAATATTTGCTTTTTATCTCAGCTTGGAACTAGCAATAAGAGGAAAACTCTTATAGACAAGTTAATAAATTTAAAATTAGATTGCTGGTGATTCTTGGAAATTTAAAAACATTGGTAATAATGAAAAAAGTAATGTTGTTATAATAATTATTTGCAAAACACTAGTTTGATAATTTTAATTTTGTAAATAAACATCTTATTTCCTTTTCCCAACTGAATAAAAGATGATGATTAAAATTAATGTAAAATATAATCGTTTTTAAAATTTATTTAATATTATTTGGGTTTTTGAAAATTAACATGAAGGGATCAATTACATGCATAAATATTCATATCTTTTTTAATTTTGTAAAGAAAAATTATTAAGCAAACTCTTAGAATAATTGCTAAATTTTACAAAGGGCAACATCTATGCTTAGTTCATGTATTTATAAAACTACAAATAGTAAAAAAATATTATTTTTGGCTTCTCATAAACACAAAATCCCAAAAGTTTACACTCTAACATAAAAAAGTGAAAAATTAGATTGGACTGGACTGTATTGAATTTGTAAAATCAGATCCATTAACTTTACTTAAAATTATCCTTTTATAGGAATGCTACTATGAAATTGCTTTATATGAAACCTTTTTCATTTTGAATATTTTGATGGTTGATGGAAAATCTACTCTACCTATTATATTTAGGATCATTTATAGTATTTTGAAAATCCTTTCATTTGTCTAATATTACTGTGCATGGGTCGTATCTAAAAATATGTAAAATCAATGTAATAAAATAATTTAATATTAAATATCAATTTTAAGGATGTATTTTCAACATCTAAACCATCTAAAATATCATTTTTATATGGATAAATGATTTTTGAAAGTATTATTATATTCTAATTCATATATGAATGATTTCTAAGTATTTTTTTTAATTTACATACGAATATACTATGAACTCAATAAGCCAAAATTGTTCCTTAAAGAAAGCCAAAATTGCAAATCAAGATCTTTCTAAGTTTTGATGATTAACAATCAATTTTTAAGATTATGGGGTTGTAAACGAGTTTGATCTTATGATTAAAGAAAGTTTAAAATTCAAATGCTAAGCTAAGTTGACTTCAAGGAGATAGAGAGTTGAGTGAGAGATTTTCATCGCTGAAGTCATATCTCAAGTTGACTCAATTGATGAAATTGCAAACAAAAGTCAATCATACTATAACTTGGAGTGCATCAGTTGCTTGAAATTTCCTCTTATTAAAATTTGAAAATTGAAGTCATAATCGCAGAAGTAAAGTCATAACCCTAAGTCGACTTCACATACGATTTAGGTTAAATCTCATACAAAGTTAACTTAAAAGCAAGACTTGAACGGAAGAAGACCTTCAAAGAATTTTTGAAAATTTGGAACTCGAATGTACAACGAAATTGAATGCCAAGTAGACTTGGGTAAAGTCCCAAGTCTCAAGTTGACTCCACATAGAATTGGAGAGAAAAGCAGAAATGAAAACTTTTTGGAAGTATTTGAAGAGCTGAAGTCATCGTCTAAGTTGACTTTATTATGCGACTTGGGTGAAGTTGCAGACTAAGTTAACTCCAAGTGCAACTTGGGTGGCAACAGTAAAAATTTTTCAAAATGTTCGCGCATTAAATGTGTGCCACCTACCTCCCAATGCTCAAATTTCGTTCAATTCTATTAAGAGACATGAAGTAGCATTCAAGGAGTCAGCAAGGTAATTGAATAAGCTTCAACCTTCCTTTTTACAAGCATTAAAGCCTATATTAAGTGATTTCTGAGCAAGCCTCAAGAGACAACTGCAAGATCTTAAAGCTTTCATCTCACCTTTATCTACTGAGCTAGCTATCGTACATCATTGCTTTATACAACTTTGTAATATGTAGATTTATTTGATTTATAAATTCTTTATTGTAATTAGCTACTTGGCTTGGTATTAGTAGACCAAAGCCAAAGCATGATCGGTTGGAGTGGAACTCTTCGACTACTTCTAAGATTATTGTAAAAAAGCCCCATAGAGCTAAGATCTAGAATAGAGCCGAGGGTTTAGTTGTAATCTTACTATTAGAGGAATAAAGACACAAAGGAGTGTACTTTGAAGAGTGGTGTAGGGGTATCATTCGAACCACTATAATTCTTTGTGTCCTTTTGTGATTGTTTGATTGCTTTGTTCCTTGCTCTCTCCATAGCTTTAACTGTTTCATTCAAGGGGATTAAACTAATCAGGGGTCAAGTTTTAATTTGCCAAGAAAATTCCAATAACCCAATTTATCCTTCCCCTCTTGACTTAAGACAATAACTCGAGATTATTATATACTTATTTTTAAGCAAATGTAGCCCGTGAATATATTTGATTTGGATGAAACTTAGTCTCTTAGATAAATAAATGATGTTAAATACGATAAATAGATTAATTTTTTCATCAAGCATAAAAAAACTTAAAATTTGAAGGTGTTAAACTACTTTACATAGAAGTGGGACCCCGGACCCCACGCATAGCGGGAGCTTGATGCATCGGGCTGCCCTAAACTACTTTACATAGAAGTAGACCTAATCCTTTTATCCAATCTAAGTAAAATCATATTAAGATCAAAGTGACTATAATTGGTTGCCAATTTCTAGTTTTGTCTAAACCGGTTAATCAAAATATGACTAGGAGTGCAACCTGCGCTGGGTTGAGCCCAAACTTAGCTTGCTGAGCTAAAATTTCCACAGTGTTAAAATTTGTTTTTTTTATCACCTGAGTCTAAATAACCTGAACCCAATTTATAAATATGATAAGGTGAGGGTTCAAATATACCTGAGCCCAATTTTTCATTTTATACATATTATAAACTATATTATATACATATATCTAAATAATATTTATTTATATTTTGATATTTTATATTATTTATATTTATATTTGAATACATATTTGACATACTCTAATTATATTATACATATAGTATATTATTTTCATCTATATTTATCTTTTATTTTTATCATTTACTTTTACATCCATTATTTTTTCTTTTATCTTGTTTTTGATGTTTAATTTTCATCTAGAAATATTCTTTATATTGCTATATATTTTTGAAAAATCTGAAGTTTGACTATAGTTTATTATATTTACTTATATGATTTGTTGTTATTATATATTCATATGAAATTCTAAATTTATTACTTTTAAATAAAATTTAAATTCACTAACTTAAATTTTAATTTGAAACTCAACCTGAACTTGATTTTTAAAAATAGAGCTAGAGATTAAATTTTATAAATAGGGTTAGGATTACGGTTAAGATGAATGAGTCTCATGAGCTCAAGTTGCGCTCCTAAATATGACCATCCAACCATACTCACTTATGCAACTTAGGTCTATGAGCCTTGTTTACCTCTGTCTTACACTTAACATTATTTGTAAAAATTTAAGCTTTGATTCTATTTGTAAAATCTAAACCTCAATCTTATTTATGTAAATCTAGTTTGGTTCGACTTGAATTTTTAATGAAAAAAATTTCATTTAGTTAATAATGAAAAATTTTAAATTTCATGTGAATATAAATTAATAAGTCGATTTTAAAAATAACAACATATAGATCAATTAAATTTAAGAAAAACATAGTAATATCCTAAGTTTTTAAAGGAAATTTTATATTTTTTGAAAAAGAAAACAAAGAAATTAACAAATGTAACAATAAATGATATACACATAAATAAAAGACATATATAAAAAATAATATAATTTCAACATAACAAACACCTTGACCAACATAAATATAAATAATATAACGTAACAATAAAAAGAAATATTATCTAAATTATATATAATATTAAATACAAAGAGGAAATTCAATTTCGAATATATTTGGTTTGGGTTGCTTGAATTTTAACCTCTAATCCTGACTTCATTTACAAATTCGATGTGATTTAAACTTCCTTAAACTCTAGTTTCAACCCAAGTTACATTTGCATCATATTTTTAAAAATGACCACGTCGTTAGTTTTGTCCATATAATTTTACTAGAATACTCTTGCTTAAAACTTAATTCGATTTTATCAAATGAAAAAACCTAAATCGATTTTTCTTTTTTCATGTAAATATTAATTTTTACTAGATATTTGACGATATTGTATTTTTATAATATTTGCAGAGGACTTATTTTCTATAGGTTTAAACTTTAGCTAAGGGTATTTTGCTAAAAACAAATGGGAAAAACTAAATAATATTATCATGTTTGCGAATACAACAAAATATGTGTTCATATTTGTCAATTATTATGATTCTATGTTTCTCATATCTAGGTTAGAACTTGTGGTTGTATTTAAAAGTAACCCAAAAAATATATTTCCTAAATAAAAGTACGGTGTATTTCATCCAATCACCTTAATGTGGCTTGAACGAAGCATTTCCACGCGTTAAAGTGAAAAAACTTTTCTTGCTTATGTTAAGCGAACATGACACCTTTTCTCTTTCATCTTCTCTGACTGCTTGAGCTTCTAACGGACTTAACTGCCAATGACCTTAGCTGTTCGACCGAGGTTCCATATTCATCGTCTGTTTAACTATAGGATGGGAAAATCAAAAAGAGTCAGCCATCTTTAACTCCAAGCTACCCTACTCCTTGATATACCAAACGTATATATGGGATATTCGACCGTTCATTCATGTGGGGTGTAATCCAAACCACTGACAAGTTGCATGGGGAGTGAGTGTGTGCAAGAGTTGCGCGCCTAGGACAGAATTGGAGTGACATAAGAAGGAGAGAAGATGGGTTTGCCTGTCATGGTGTAATTGCTAGAATTAGAATTTCTAGGTGGCAAGAATACATAGCATACTTATATCACAATTAGCATGACATATGTTGAAATCAGCATACTTTGTTAGTTTTAATCAAGAGGAGTGATCTTGTTAGCCTGGGCTAAGTAAATGCCCCACTTAGCCTACTTTAAAAAACATATTTACAACAATTTTTTTACTTTTTTCTTCATCCATTTGTTTGTCTAAGTGTATTTAACATATAGAACAAGTTTTACTATTTTTAAATATGTTTATCTATTTTTTGAGTTTTTTAAATATCTATGCGTATATACCCTTATTTTCAAAAAATCTAAAAAGATATATACACATATCCAAAAATAGTAAAACTTACTTTATATATTAAATAGACTTACATAAAAAACTGTATGAAGAAAAAAGCAAAAAAAAGTTATTTTAAATATAATTTTTGAAGTGGGCTAAGTGAGACATTTACTTAGCCCAGGCTAATAGAATCACTCTTCTTTAATCAATGAATTATTTGTTACATGTGATGATTTTTGACGACCAGACCTGTAGAAGGTAATAGGCGATGATAAAGATATGGATGATGATAAATATCCGAATATTAGCATGTTGATAGAGCCGAGTAGCATGCTATGTTAGATATCAGCATGCTATCCTGATACCTTGAAAATTTTGATTTGCCTCGCAAATAACAGCAATGGGTTCAAGGAAGGCAAAACATTCTGAAAATTCCTGTTTGCCACCAATTTTTGTGGCGATAACAATTTGAGGTGGAAGTCTAAATTTTTCTAATACCTCCCGATTCCTTCTTTCCACTTCGCATATAACAACCTCAAAATTTTAATCAATTTCCAAAAAGCACAAACAAAGGCGGATGGATTTCTAGTGGTGCTCAAAATTTGATTTCCCTACTAAACGAAATAAATTGAATTTTTTGATTTTTTTACTTCCACAAAAGCAACGATTTTTCCTGCTTCCCGAAATTAGCCGTACACGCAGCCTTTCACCCATTGACTCTCATCAAAAGCACATACGACAATGATTTCACCCGCGCACATCGATGGCTAGATGGACACTTGCACGATTGTTAGGGTGCAGTGCAGCTGCGCTTGAGCGTACATATATACACAACATTAATGTAATTAAATAATTTGATGTACATACTAATTTTAAAGTTGTTTCAACATGTAAAGTATTTAAGATATAATTTATAAGTAGATAAATGATTGAATAAAGTGTTAATACATTTAAATTTGTGTAGGGTCCATTTTAAGCCAAATGCATTGTAACTTATTGTGCATGTAATTACACTGGAATGTATCTTATATATATATATATATATATGGAAAATAGATATGTTGACTAATCTTTTTAGATCGGTCTGAAATCTCATGATTTTAGACTAGTCCAAAAATATATTTGTTTATTTTTTTGAAATCTTTTTATAAACATGTTAGTATAGTCATATTTAATTTATAAATTAAGTTTTACCAATTTTAGATATATGAATACATTTATTTTAGATTTTTAAATATAGGAATATTTTAAGTCATTTTAAAATATTAAAATGACTTAAGTACCTCTATATGTAAGAAAATCTAAAATAAATATATACATATATTCAAAAATGGTAAAACTTGATTTATAGATTAAATATAACTAGATTAACATATTTATAATTTTTTTAAAAAAAATACATTTTTAGATCTGTCTAAAATCATCAGAGTTCAGATTGGTCTAAGATGATCATGTGTTTATATATATATATATAGAGAGAGAGAGAGAGAGAGAAATATTCAGGTGCAACGCAACTATACCATAATTAAGGTGCAGTTGTGAAAATGGACCTCACATGATTATAGAATTATAATTTACTCCACCTATTGTATTTAGAATAATATATTCTATTATCATAACAATTTTCATCCCAAATGAATATGTATATAGACCCATATGAAAATAGTACGAATTCAACATAACAAAATAGTTTGATATAAATAACAATTTTAAAGTGATTTTTTCAACATGTAAACCATTTGCTATAAAATTTATAGATAGATAAATGATTGTATAAGATTTTAGTGTATTGTACTATGTGTGGGGCCCTTTTTGGACAAACAGACCACTATTTTGGTGTAGTTGCGTTGCACTCAAACAACTCTCATATATATATAAGAAAAATTATCAAGTGTAGCACCATTGCACCATAATTAAGATGCTTTGGTGCTAAAATGGGCCCTACATGATTATAAAATCAAAATCTACTCCACCCATTATATTTAAAATAATATATTTTATTATCATATTAATTTTCATCCCAATCGGATATGTTTATGGATCCTATCTGAAAATGGTACGATTAATATAATAAAATAGTTTGGTATAAATAACAACTTCAAAGTGATTTTTTCAAAATTTAAATGGTCTAAAGTATAATTTACATATGGATAAAGATTATATAAAATTTTATTACATTTTAATAGGTGTGGGGCCCTTTTTTGGGCAATTGCACCATTGTTCCGGTGCAGTTGTGCTACACGAAAACAACCCTCTCTCTCTCTCTATATATATCAGTCCCGCTTTACATAACTTCTTCAAAATCTAAGATTTTGATCTTTAATGGAAAATCAAATCCATTTATTATATTTAACATCATTTCTTTATCTAGGAGACCAAGTTTAGTCCAAATCAAGTATGCCTAAAGGTCACATTTGTTTAAAAGTATATATATATATATATTCATGCGTAAATTATAAAAAATATTTAGATCTATTTACACATGTATTAGAATATAATAATATTTTATAGAATCGTTTATTCATGTAGAAATGACATTTTGGATTGTTTAGATGTCGAAAATACTATTTTCAAATTAATATTTTAGCATTTTTCAAATTTATACATGAATATTTACATTTTCTAACAAATGTGGCCCTTAAACATATATATGGGCTCTGCTTCTATGTAGTCGGGTTATATAGAAGTTGAACAATGTAATCTCTTCAAATTTTATAATTTTGATTTTTGATAAAAGAAATTTAATTCATTCATTGTATTTAATATCATTTGTTTATCGAGGAGATTAAGTTTCATTCCAATCAAGCATATTTAAGAGCTACATTTGTTAGAAAATGTATATATTCATGTGTAAATTATGAAAAATTCTAAAATATTAATTTTAAAGTAGGATTTTTGACATCTAAACCGTCCAAAATATCATTTCTATATAAATAAACCATTCTATAAAGTATTATTATATTCTAATATATGTGTAAATAGATCTAAACATTTTTCAGAATTTACACATGAATATATATATTTTTGAACAGATGTGGCCCTTAAATGTACTTGATTAGGATAACACTTGGTCTTCTAGATAAACAAATGATGTTAAATACAATGAATGGATTGAATTTTCCATTAATGATCAAAATCTTAGCTTTTGAAGGGGTTACATGGGTTTGCTTTTATGTAACCTGATTACGTAAGAGCAAAATTGTACATATATATATAGGATTTTACTTCCATGTAATTAGGTTATATAGAAGCGGTCCCATGTAGTCCTCTCAAATTTCAAGACATTGATCATTGATGGAAAATCTAATCCATTCATTGTATTTAACACCATTTGTTTTACTAAGAGAACAAGTTTCATGTAAATCAAGTATGTGCATTAGCCACATTTGCTCAAAAATATGTATATTTATGTGTAAATTATGAAAATTCTTAGATCCATTCACACATGTATTAGAATATAACGATAATTTATAGAATCATTTATCTATATATTATTAATATTTTAGATGGTTTAGATGTTGAAAAAATTACTTTAAAGTTGATATTTTAACATCGAACCATTTTATTATATTGATTTTACACTTCTATAAATGGAACTTATATAGAATGAAATAAAAAAAATAAAAAGATTTTCAGGATACTAGAAATGATGCCAAATACAATGAATGAAGTGAATTTTCCATCAACCATTAAGATTTTAAAAATGGAGAAGATTACATAGAAAGAGAGTTTCATAGAAGCAGAACTTATATATATATATATATACACACTTCTTATTTAAGTGTATTTAAGATATAGACCAAGTTTTACTAATTTTCAATATTTTTATATTTTTTTAAAATTTTTAAACGTCTATGTATATATATGTATTTAAAATACTCTTATCTTTAAAAATCTAAAAAAAATATATACATATATCAAAAAATGGTAAAACTTAGTTTAAATGTTAAATACAATTAGATAAACAGACATATGAAAAAAAAGAAAAACTATTGTAAATGAATTTCTAAGATGCGCTAAGTGGAGCATTTGCTTAGCTCAGGCTAACAGGATCATTCCTCGATATATATTTAAAGTATGTAATTATAAAAAATTGCAAGCCAATGCCTAACTAGTTCTTATTCAATATACATAAATTAGAGATAGAGAATATGATTGCCCGAATCTTGGATGAAAGATCTCATCTCCATCAAAATTTTCAGACCACAATTTGAGAAAAATCTCAAGGAATAAAACATAGGTAATGTTTTGGAAATGCAAAATGAGAAAAAATTGTGGGATGTAGTGTTAGAAAAAAAGAATATTTTGGAAATTATTTGATTGATAAGAAATAATCTGAGCAAAGTTCGAATAAATAGGTATGATAAGAGTAGTTGACAAGAAAAATAATTAAAATATAAGGATAAAAGTAAAAAAATATAGTTATTATTTGATAAATAATTGTTCTCTAAATATGTAATCCCACAATTTACCGTCCCATACCACAATTGCCAAATGACAAACGTCCCCATAGTTAGCCATACCATAATGACTATTTTTATGGGAGAGCCTTACTAACTCGGTTGCTTGCTTGGCCTTTACAGCTCACATGGGTCAACCATCTCCCCTAAATGGGTTGGATTGGTTAAAAACTATTTTAAGTAGAAGTCCTCATATACCTCAAGTCCTTCGCTGCATACATACCCACCTTTGAAAATTAAATTTCAGCAAATTTCCCTACCAAAATTATAGAATACAATTCAAAATTTCATAAAAATATAATAAAATAATGAAAACACATGCATTATATGTATATATTTTCATGTAACAAGCTAAGCTGGCGTTATGGAAACCTTGTCGACCTGCACGACAAACTCCAGCGTCGCATTTGGTGGAATTTGCACACCTGATCCCAAATCCACCCCCTTCTCTCCAAAACCAAGGTTAGGAGGGACAATCACCCTCCTCTTCCCACCCTCCTTCATCGTTCTCAGCACATACTCTATCCCTTCACACATGCCCTTGCTGTATGGCCTTGATCCCATCACCAGCGCCAGCGGCTTCTTCTCCCCCCCAAATGTATCTACAAACACTTGCCCGCTCCCTTCCACTCTCCCGTTCAGATCGATCACCACCAAATCCCCTGCCCTCGGAGATGCCCCACCGCCGACTCGTATCTCATAATACCTGCGATCAGCGGATACGACGATGGTGCAAGCAAACGAAAGGGGAAAAAGAACTCGCACAGCATATGTTGGATGAAATGACTGAGAGAAGAAGTTACCTGGTGCCGTTGGGAAGCACAACCTCTTCTTCCTTCACATCCCTGCCCCAAAAGAACACGTACATACCAGGCGTGAATTGGAAATCATGAAATGAATGGGCAGGGAAGAGAAAGAGACAAGGAAGGGGAGAAAAGGGACTTGGTGTTGGCTTCTCGTTGGGAGACTTCCAGCCGGGTCTTTATCTGTTCCGAGACGACGCCGACAGCGAGGAATCCTGCCCAGGCCAGGCCGGCGCCGAGACCGAAACGTCGCGTTAAGGTGGAGGCGATCCAGTCCGTAGACTCGGGTGTGGAGATGGGCTTGGATGGTTTGAGCGGTTGGGATTTGATGGAGATATTGGGGTCTTGTGGTGGCGTAGTTGGAGGTGGAGGAGCTTGAGAGGGTTGCCGTTGAGGAAATTGCTGCTGTGATGAAGACAGGTGGAGCTTGTTGAGTGGGCGGGAGATGAAGGATGAAGGAGATCCAAAAATGGTGGCCATTACCGAAATGGAAGAAGGAAACGCGGAGAACGCTTCCCTCACTCTCACACGGTCACACCTTATCTCCTTGGAACTAAAGCCTTGAGTCTATCTGTGCAAATCGGGTCGGGATAACCCAACTCCAATTTCTAATCTATGTTAAGCTTGCTTGTATGTGCGTTACTCTACTTCAAAATGTTATTAGTATGTCAAATTAAAATTTCATTAACAGTATGTAATAATACGTTTAGGGTAAATAGGAAATAATAATGATCTTGTACACCTGCCCTGATTGTTACTTAACTGAGTAATAACATGGCGTATTACATCTATTATTTTTCCTTTATATGTGGGCTGATATATATCTAGTTCATATATTAAAATTTACTATTTATTATTATTATTGTTATTATTATTATTATATATTTTTACAAAATTCAAAAAGTAAAAATTATCCCATCTTACACTCTCAGACACATTGAAAATGGTAAAATTTTTCATGTTAAGATTTTGTAAAAAATAAATACAAGAACCCAAAAGTGACAAACTTTAATATATTAACTAAACAGATGACCCTTGAACTTTTGTAAAATATTATTATCCAACAAGACAAGAATCAAAATATAATTTCGTCAAGAGCAACTGGATGTACACCAATTGCTCAACTCAACCTTGACCTTATTTTTTAGAATTGCCAAAAAAAACCAATTTTTTTTTTAAATGATCGCAATATTGAGTAATTATTGAGTTTAAAATTCAGATCAAATTCAAAAATTTTAATAACTATTGAGCCATTGTACTCTAATGTTTAATCCATATTAAACTTATATGCCTATTACTTTAACGTATTCTCTGTGGAGTTACGCTCTACGCAACTCGATTAATTTTTCCCACTTAGGTAATTGTGAAATACATTCAATATATTTTATTTAGTATTATTTATATTTTCACAGAAGTTCCATCATTTGTTTAGTATTATTAAGCATAAGCTTCATCAACAACTATGTAAAATTAATGTGACGAAATGGTATGATGCTAAATATTAATTTTACAATTATATTTTTAATATTTAAATTGTCTAAAATAGTAAAACACAACTACCACATGGATAAAATATAAAATATTATTATATTCTAATGCATATGTGATTGATTTTGAAAATTTTTCGTAATTTACACATGAATATATAAGTAAATGTGGCTTATACACCACTAAATAAAGTGAATTTTCTATCAATTATTATGGTAAAAAATGAATCAAAATTACATGAAATCACTTTTATATAACTTAATTACATAAGTGAAACTCTTATTAATAAGTCAAATTAAAATGTAATTATTAGTATTCATCAAAAGAATGTCTATCAATACTATACAGTATAACAAATTTAGAGTGAACAAGAAAAAGATAAAAAAAATATCGTTTTTTGTCAAATGTTAATGATTCTATACAATCACTCGTAAAACTGGCAGTTTATGGATGACTATAAAAATTATTTTTAAATTTTTTATATCTTATACATTAAGAGTCCCAACCAAGTGAAAATTTTAAGAGAGGCCTGTTCATATATAGAAAATCAAAAAATAAAAAGTTATACCGTCATCCATAAGTTATTTTCTTGTAAATTTCTCGATTTAAGGTTGAATATGTAGAAACCAATGCTGTAAGAATCAAATTGATTAACATAGCTTTTATGAGGCTGGTTCCGGTCCAACTAGTTCAATTATTTTTAAAAATTGGATTGAAATAATGTATTAGTAATTTATATAAAATATAATTGATATATAAAATAAAAGCTTAAAAATTCATACATAAAAAGTAATGCAATAATTGAAATTTAAAAGTTAGAAAAATGAACTACTTACCTTAATATTCGTGATTTTATCATTGCCAACATTGTATTGATGCTTTAATCTGTCTTTGAAAATTTACGTACCTACAAAAAAAAAGAGGAAACTTAGAATATCTTAGTTATACGATTAACTAAAAAAAGGTATTTCATCAAAAAAAAAAAAACTAAAAAAAGGTAGAGAATTTGATTATGTGGCAGTATTAGGATAGATTAGGTGACATTTGTCAAACAAACATACAGAACTTGATTTTTTTTTGATTGGTATGTAATTACATATATCTTAACATATTTCATACTTTTGAAGATCTGAGACATTCTTACAAATCCGGGGACACACATAACATCCAAAAGAAATCTAGAGACACAACTTCACGAAAGAATCTGGAAGACACAGCTTCCAACAGGCCACCAAGAGACTACTTGTTGTCACACCCCCTCCACCCAGGAGACTACCTGCTCCCACTTTTTTTTTTGGGGCCGAAAATCCCCTCCGGAATTCGAAACCCGCACCGACCGTGCGACGCAGTATTTGCGTCGATGTTGGTGCCTCGGTTGGTAAAACTTGATTTATACAATTGCAAGTTGTCGGAAATATCGATAAAAAATTAAAAAAAAATCATACTACTGAAGCGAAAATAGTGACGTTTATTGCACAAATAAGTAAAAACATGTTGTTTTTACTTCAAAAAAAAATGAAAGTAAAAACATGTTGATTCTCATAAAATTATTGCATTGAGTGTCTAACGTGATTTAATGGCCGGATTTGATTTTTCAAAATCCTATGTGCACTAATAAAAATGCATTAATGGAGAGCACCAAATTTGTGCTCCATCTTCTCCTCAAAAAATTCCAGCCACAGGTGGATGAACAAGTTATCGCCACGGTTTTCTCCTCCCAATCCGAGCGTCAGTTACCTCCAATCAACAATTTGAAAAAGATGAATAAAATATCCCTAAATCTTTTTTTTTTGATAGAAGAATTACTCTAGTCCGACCCCCTTTCCACTTGAAAAGGGTTCGGAGGAGAGAAATCCAAGCAATTACTTGCCAAAAAATTGTCTGTACAGATTTTCGATACAATTTCTTGTGGGGGAGAACCCCACCAAATAGAATGATCCTGTGCAGAAAAAGAAACCAGGTCAGCTAAGGAATGGGCCACCCCATTTCCTTGCCTAAGAACATGGTGAAAAGAGAGTTGAGCATTTGAACTGAGGATGGATCTAATTTCGCTGACGATATGTCCCACCGGTGAAGAGATGGCGCGATCACATGATAGGAAAGAGCAGAGCAGAAGAGAATCCGTTTCAATTTGTATGTGGCCCAAGTTAAGCTGGAGGGCCCACTTTGAACCCAAAAGAAAAGCATATGCTTCCATCATCAATGGTTCCAACACACCCCTCCATCTCCATCCCTTGGCCCCAACAAAAAGACCCCTAGAGTCTCTAATAACCGCCGCCAAACCAATTACCATCCTTTCCCCCGAGGACCGCGCGTCAATATTCAGCTTGAAAACACCATGTGGGGGGGCAATCCACCTAGCCACAAGAGGGCGGTCCAAAACACAAGATTGACCAAGAAGAGTGTCCCCAAAGAAAGGTTGGACGCCCTCCTCCCTGCACTTGTTACGCAAAAACCATATTCGCCAGCAAAAAACGATAAAGAAAGCCAACCTGTCCAGATTGTTGCCTCTAGACAGATTACACAATGATTCCACCACCTCCGATACGGGAGAGCCCCGACAAGCCGCTATCCTGCCGATCCTTGCAATACACGGGCATCTCAAGAACAAATGATTAATATCTTCCACCTCCCTCTTACAAAACATGCAAGTCACCTCAACCGGGACACCCCTATGTGATAGGTTCCAAAGTGTAGGTATTGCGTTCTTCAGTAATCGCCACCCAAAAATCCTTATCTTGCTAGGCAGCCAACTGGCCTTCATAAGCAGCCAAATTTCGTTCCAAGCAACTGATAATTGCATCTTCCAATTTCAAGCCGTCAAAGCTTGCATATGTAACAGCATCACAACCGTCCAAGCACCATTAGATGGTGGTGGTGGTTTTTTGTTTTTTTTCCACAATAAAACTCGAGGGAATTTGAGTGTTTCCATGCATCTCGAGGATGGATCATGGCCATTAATTAGACCCAAATTGGGTTAAGCGGATAGCTAGGAGACCAAAATTGAGGCAGTTAAATCAGTTTCAGCCATCTATTTCTCCCAATCGGCAACCAAGCAGGATCGGACTGGCTACATCGCTTGTTCCCTGTTGAACCAGTTGGATCGGACTGGCAACCAAGATAGGAAACTATTGAACCAGTTGGTTCTCGCAGTCCGACCGGTACTTACAACATTGGTGGAAACCAGTCCTTTTATTAAAATAACGCATAAATAGGTGAATTTTTTTAAAAATATTTTTATATAATGAGACATCCTGATTTTACTCATTCACTAACATGTGGAGGAAAATTTCCAATAAACTCCCACCCTAGGAAAAAAATGTAAAAACTCCCACATTAGGGGGAATATTGTAAAACCTCACTTTAGGAGGACTATTTTGTAAAACCCCTTTCCATGAACAAGAGACGATTGGAATGTCAGTCGATCTCATATGCGACTAGGGTGTCATCACTGCGCTAGAGGCGAGTTAGGTTTTTATAATTTAGGTTAGCACATTGTTAATCCAACATAACTCTATTTTGAGAATTCAAGTTTGTTTTCCAACTCATCGACACAAAACAAAACAAAAAAAAATTTGTTTCCAGCCTAACCTATCAAAATACTTGATCTAACACAAATGGGGGCTGGTCAAAATGGTTTTGGGTTCTCCGAACCGAATGTACACCCCCTTATATTTAGCCTCAAACACACTTATGTGCACTGTCTAGAGTTCACTAGTAAGTGGCAAGCAAGTGTTGTGCTGGAACCTATTCTTTTTATAGTTTAGAGTTTATTTATTTTTTAAGATAAGACTAGACAGAGGCATTTTCTCTTGTTCTAGAATCATGATTTTCTTTCTAACCCTCCATAAAACAAAACTATATCTCCAGTGAACCCTCCTTTCTAAAGCTTATAATGAATGTGCAGGTAATGTAGTAATAGATAAATACTTAAGAACTTTAGTAATAGATAAATACTCAAGGGAGGAGTGAATTGAGTAGAAACAAAAACAACAAGATCATCATCATAAGTTATTTTCCATTTACATGGAATCGGCTGCATAGATTCTGCAGTACCATAATTCCTCCAAAAACCAGCAATTACAATCAATGCAAAATAGATATTTTATAGCGGTTCAGCCAAACCAAACTGTTAGAAATGACAGAGGAGGTATAACAACCTGTGTCTCATGAGGAGAAATGATTGAGGCCCCCTCATCACTCGCTTCCCTTTTTTCATCCATAACAATAATTTGTTGGAGTAAAGGTGAAAAAGATCTAATAATTAGTTGCACTAATTATTTAAAAATATTATACTTTGCTGTATCGTAAAAATTTTAATCTTTTATCACTAAAATTACATAAGAATAATGAGAAGATTATGTGGACCAGCACACTATTAATGGCCAACTCAACATTTCAACCCAAGGTATTGCTCAGTTTGAATTAAATTTAATTTTGCAATCCAACTGTTTGGTCATAGACTTTTAATTTATTTTGTCCAATGAGGTTGCATTATCTTTTTTACTTTTTAGATCGAATTTATAAATCAATTTTTACAGTAGAATTAATCCTCATAATTATATTATTAATTATCGAGCTGACACAATTAAAAGATTCAAATCTAAACAAAAAGATTGAATTTTGTAGCTTAATATGTGTCATTGCTACCTAAGCTAATGTGGACAAAAATATTATTTTGTCCATACTTCTATTCTTATTTTCTCTTGTATTTTCGGTTGACACGCAAGAAAGACACCTTTTTATTAATTATAAACCCCGTTTTCAACTCCGAATTTCCTAGTTGCGTTATCCAGCCGAGCGCCAAGGGACAAGAATGTCTTACTCATTCAAAGTGTGTTTAGGAAGTGTTGGAACTTTTGATGAAATTTTTGGTATATTAGTTTTTAAATTGGTGGAAAATGTTGTTATATGATGGGGTAATAATGAGGAGTAAAGAGAGTAAAGTTAAAATAGATAGGTTAATTATATAGGTAGTTGTGTAGAAATGATTCAAAAATAGGATAATTGTATAGAAAGATGTAAAAAATAATTAAAAATAAGATAGTTATAGATATTAAAAAGTTTTAGTTAAAAAAGTTTTTGTGTTAATTAAACACTCCAAAAATTTAAAGGCATTAAGAAGTAGTTCATCAATAAAATCATGTGGTTTCCCCATCATTTCCTAGCATTACCTCCACATCTATACGTGTGTTCATCTAAATAGTGGACAACCTTGTTTCCATGGCTTACAACATGTTTAAAGTAAAGGCTTAGTAAATTACAATTTGATCTTCCCAATTATGACTACTACACTGGGCATTAGGCTTCTATTTGAATTAATGAGATTTATCAGCACAAGGCGAATTCTAATCCACTTTAACTTCTACATTTTGAAATTCTTTCTCCCATGATCCATTCAATCTAGCCAATGCCTCCATAAGCAGTGCCTCACACATCCCTCTAAGGACCAAGGCTTGCAAGGATAAAATCTTCGTCATTATCCCTTAACACAGCACCCATCCTAGTCTTTCCATCTGCCTCTACACACCTCTCATTAGTATTTCAAGCCCAACCCATGGGAAACACTTCGTATGAGAAAAAAAAGGAAGAATGGGTATTGTGGTAAATTTTTAGTGTGAGTAAATTTATAAGACATCATTTTATTAAAGAACATATAGAAAATCATGATATTTGTTTAGAATAAATAAAAACAGAAGATCAAATTGTAGATATTTTCACCAAACCTCTAGCAAAAGAACCATTTTATAAAATTAGAAATGATATGAAAATGCTTGAATTAACTTAGAAAAGCACAAGCTAAGGGAGAGCAGTGGTTCAGGGGGAGCAACCCTGCCATTCTTAAAGGATTAACCCGCTCTATCTTTATTTTTTCATAAATTGACAAAAATGGGGAGAAGAGATTGGGATTTGAGTCTCAGTTTTAAATGCTTGTATGAATGGTTTTAAGTCTCAATTGTTTGTATGAATGTTTTTCTTGTGATTTATTGGAAGTGAAATATATATAGTAAACTTCAAAATGCAATCATAGTTTGTTTTAAAGACATTGAAAGGTATATACTCAAATCAGTTTTGTCAATCATCAAAAAAGGGGAGTGTGGCACCCTGACCGTATACGCGTCATTTTGACATTTGTAATTTTGTAATTATTTTATGAATAAATGAAAATTCATGAATTATATT
>JAXCLR010000063.1:11730711-11745783 GCA_035584095.1 Annona squamosa | reverse complement strand
CACAAGGCTCCATGCACCTTTTGGAAATTAGAAAAAAATATATTTGCAATTTAATACCTCAAGCAAGGGGGGTAAATTCCAAATTTATGAAAAATGGACCCCTATAAATAGAGGAGCAGCCCATGAGTGAAGTCACACCCGAAGTTGACTTCACCTACGACTTGGGTCAAGTTGAGGACTAAGTCAACCTTGACTGGAACTTGAAGATGTTGCGGATAGCCGAAGTCGCATCTGAAGTCGCACCCGAAGTCAACTCCACCTGCAACTTGGGTCGCAACGGTCGAAAATTTTTGAACGTTGGCGCATTAAATGCACACCACTTACTTCCAAACTTTCAGATTCCCTCAACATTTATAAAAGGCATTTAATATAAATGAGGAAAATAGCTGAAAATTCATTGAATGTGCATAACTCCCATCTCTAAGAGCATTAAGTGATCAAGCCAACATCTAGAAAAAGAACCTTGCTTTCAAACTTCCAAGAGCCGCTCGTTGAATCTTTCAGACTGCTTTACAAGTTCTTCTTTGTGCCAAATCTGCCTCCACACACCAGTAATGTGTAGAAATTTTCTTTTACTTTTTCTTATTGTATTGAACTTGATTTAGTTTGGTAACTAAGATCAAGTGTAAGCAAAGTAGTGTGTATTTGGAGTGAAACTCGTCACCTACTTGTGCTATGAATTGTTGATACCCCCTAGAGTTGGAATCTAGAAGAGAGCAGTGGCTCTAGTTGTATTCATGAAATACTTAGTGGAACTCAAGTCACAAGTGGTGTGAGCTTGGAAGAGTAGAGTAGGGAAGGTTGCCTGAACCACTATAAAATCTTACGTATTGATTTATATTTCTGTTCTGAGCACTATATTATTTCCATTTATTTCTTCATAAAGGGGACTAGATTAATCCGAGATAAAATTTCTATTTAAGTTGAAAATTTTTAATTACCCAATTCACCCCTCCCCTCTTGGGTAATTATCATTAACTCAAGACCAACGAAGTTGACTTCGGTTAGCGCAAAGTCAACTCCAGCGTCAATTAGACTGCCCCACAGCGCAACCCCCTCTCTTCTCTCTTCCTCTCTTCTTCTTCTCTTCTTCTTCCTCCTTCCTCATTTCTCTCTCCCACACCTCCATTTTCCCTCTGCTCTGATTTCCATTTCTCTCCCTCTGTGTGCTCAATCTCTCACGATTTCCATTGCTTTCATCTCTCTCTACCTCATTTTCTCTCTTTATTTGCTTCTTTTTTCTCTCTCTCTCCCCCCTACTTCTCGCATTTTCTCTCTCGCTCTCAACTCTCAACTCTCAATCCTTCCACTTCTCTCATTCAGCTCAGTTTCTCTCTACCTCCTATTCTCCCTCTCTCTATTTTTCTCTCATTCTTTCTCTATCTAACTCTCTCTCACAGACTATTGGCATCATCCAAAACCCCAAAACTCCTTCCAATTTTTCACTTGAAATCATCCATCCAAAATCAATGGCACCCAAAGCCATAGCTAAACCCACAAAATTACTTGTTTTATGACCATCCTAGTCAAACGCGGGCGAGAGAGTGCCACGATGACAACGGATGCCATCCAAATGGGTCCGAGAGGAGACCACTACATCTGCTAGGCGACCGGTATGATTTCGGGAAGGTAATCCCTATACATCCACTCCCCGTAATGAGGATTCATCAAAGGATTCAAGCAGTGGAACTGAATCGACTGGAAACTAGAGAGGAACACCCACACAGAAAGGGCAGGTTCTAAAAATGCCTACTAATTATTTTAGAATCGAACGACAACATAATTGGTTCTATAAGAATTTTTATGAACGAAAGATTTTTGTTCCCAAGATTATTGATTTCAAATTTCTAAGTGAATATAAATTTGGGATCAAAGAGCTACTAGACTTCGAAGGATGGACCAAATTGTTGAAAACAGATGACTGGATATATCCTGATCTGACCAGATTATTTTACTACTTATGAGATCAGGAATATCTCAGTACTTATATAAAGAGAGTTGAAATAAATCTGAGAATTGAAGTAGAACTAACAAGAGCAATGCCCTCAGTCGAATTGCGAATATCTTGGAGGTACCTAAGGAGAATGACCTAATTTCAGAAGAGTTGTCACTTGCACAGATGTACAACCAACTCACCACCAACAACATGTACCATCTGGGCATCAAATGTCTCCACTATATGGACTTGTCTCCTAGACTACAGGTCCTCCGACTACTAATTGCCTACTGCATATATCCAATGGGCGGAGGCCGCAATCAATTGAACTCACAGGAAGTCGAGATTTTGTGGAAAGTGGTCAATCGAGTCAAGGTCAATCTACCAAGGCTATTTTTGGAAGCTTTGGTGTATAAGAAGGAAAATCCTATCAACCGGGCCCTCCTGACCTGGATGAAGATCAATGTAGAAGAACTTAGGGCCGAGCAGATACGAGAGATGATGGAACACGTAGAACAGCCTACAGAAGCAGGTGGTCATCCTGAGGGGGAGGAGCCACCACAGCATGAGCCAGTTTCATCTCTCCCTCAAGCTCCTGCGTTACCCCAATCACATGGGTCTTGCTCTCCACGTGGTTCATAGATCCCCGACCTACATCCATGATCTCCTGATTGGTCCACTTCCTCTCACGTCATCATGGACTATCTTAGACAGACGGAAGACCAGATCACTCAACAGTTGATATTAATTCACACGGCGACGATGGAGATGCATAGTCGCCAGGATCGATTGGATCAGGAAATGAGGATGATCAAGTACAGACTTGCCTCCGTAAGCAGTCATGGTCTCCCTGTTTTGAGCCTTCCCGAGATTGATCCTTATTTTAGAGAGTCCATTAGAGTCGAATCCATCGTTCAGGCTCCATCCTCTCTTTACTCATTGGCCTTCATCTGACCCATTCTACCTACGTATTCTCTCTCCTACCCAATCACAGCTTTCTAATTTTACAAATTTCGATTCCTCTATCTTCTTTTTGATTCATTGACAAAAAGGGAGAGAGAGGTTTGAGAGCATTGAGTTAGGTTCTAGGTTTTAGATTGTTTGTGTTGGGTTTGGGTAGCATGTATCATATATGGCATTTTCTTTTTTGAATCATATTATATGAAATGTTGGATATATGGCATGATTTTATTTTTTATCGGGCAAACTGTTGCGTTGAAATGCAATGTTGAATGATTATATGACAATGGATATGTATTTGGCATGAACTTGTTTGAGAATGAAATGTATTTACTTCATTTGTACAAATTGTTAAAATGAAATGGAGTAATATGTAATTCTTGTGAAAACAAAATAACTTGATTATTCTAAATGGCAAAATAAAATATGACATATCCTTTACGAAAGAAAGATATATCTCAAATTAGTTTTGTCAATCATCAAAAAGGGGAAGATTGTTAGAATTCAAGGCAAATTAAGCACAATTCATATTTTGATAATTAACAATTCAATTTGAGAATTAATAAGGTACTAATGAGTTTGTTAAGTGTTTTTAAAAGTTAAAAACTCAAGTTTCAAAAGATAACAGACCAATTCACAGTCCCAAGTCGACTCAGCCATCAACTTAGGTGAAGTCAATTCCTAAGTTGACTCCAGAATCGACGTCAAATGCAATAAATTGGGCTCAGAGATAGGTGAAGTCTTAGTTAAAGTCGACTCCACTTGCGACTTAGGTGAAGTCGCAGACCCAAGTTGACTGCAGATGAGACTTGAGTATAGCCATACAAAAGACTTCGAATCCTTGAAGTCAAGTCCCATTCCAAGTCGACTCCGCATGCGACTTGAGTGAAATTGAAGTCCAAGTAAACCCAAGCAAACGACTCAAGTAAATGGCTATTTTAGATCTTTTCAAAGCTGAAATATTATTAAAGGAATGACTCTACATTGAAAATTGGACAACAAAATCAAGAAGGTCAATCATCTTGAATCAAGGTCACAAGGAAGAACCCCTCAAGAGAAGAATTGTATGCGAAGTTTCAAGGCTAAACAAGGAAAACCAAAGATATTTTATGCAGAACAAGATAAAAAAAAGAAAGTGAAATATCAAGATCAACTGCAAGAATCCAAAGTTCCAACATAAATAAATGAATGGTGAAGTCGCACCCGAAGTCGACTTCACTTGCGACTTGGGTCAAGTCTGAGACCAAGTCAACCTGAAGTTGGAACTTAGAAATGGAAGCTGAAGACTGAAGTCACACCCGAAGTTAACTCCAATCTACAACTTGGGTGAAGTCGCATCCGAAGTAAACTTCACTATGCGACTTGGATGAAGTCGCACACCAAGTCGACGCCACATGTGACTTGGCTAGCAATGGCAGAAAAATTCAAATGTTGGCGCATTAAATGCATGAAACCTACCACCAAACATTCAAATTTAACCTCTCATTATAAAAGAGGCTTCAAGGGGATGCTTAGAGAAGCTCTCAATATTGAATGCTTAGAGAAGCATTCAATAAGCTCACCTTCCACTCTCTCTAGCCTTTAAGTTGATCTACCCCAAGTTTAAGTGAAGAACTATGCTTCAAATTGCTAAAAGCTGCATCATTGAATCTTTTACTTTTTCTACAAGTTCTTCTACACACTACAAGCTACCTATACGAATCTGTAAAGTGTAGTTATTTCTTTTAATTGATTATTTGTGTTTACCACTTAGTTTGATGTTGAAAATGGAAACCAATTGAAGGCAAAGTAGTGTTGTGACTAGAGTAATACTCGTCACCTACTTGAATTGTATTTGAACAAGCCCCCTAGAGTTGAAATCTAGAGGAGAGCTGTTACTCTAGTTGTATTCATAATTCAATAGTAGAACCCAAGTCACAACAGGTGTGAGCTTGGAAGAGTAGAGTAGGGAAGGACGCCTGAACCACTATAAGCCTTTGTCTCTTGGTGTGACTTGAATATTTGTGTTTTTCTGCTTTATTTCTCTCCATATTTCTGTTTGTTTCATAAAGGGGATTAACTCCAAAAAGGGAGAAATTTCTATTTAATTAAAAAATTTAAAAATACCCAATTCATCCCTCCCTTCTTGGGTAATTGCCATAAACTCGGGACCAACACATCGTCCCCTATTGCTTCAGCTTGCTCCCATCCTATCCCTCCATGTGATCCCATTTCCTATCCCATCTCAGCCTTTCAATTCTACAAATCTTGATTCCGATATATACTTTTTTGATGTCTTGACAAAAATGGGGAGAAAGAGAACTAGGTTAATATTTGGGTTGGGTAGAATGTATGAATCGAATTAAAATTGCATCATTTCTGTATATTCATGACTTGCATTGAATGAAAATTTCCTTTTGCTGCAAAGTTATATCACTTGGAATGAATATATTTACTTTGTGATTGTAATAATATATCACTTGAATGAAATATGTCATTTTTATGAAATCTTGTATAATCAACATGTTTTAACATGAAATACTTTCTAAATGATCAAAATGAAAGGTTTATCTCAAATTGGTTTTGTCGATCATCAAAAAGGGGGAGATTGTTGAAACATGAGACAAATTAAGCACAATCCATGTTTTGATGATTAACAACTGAATTTGAGAATCATTTAAGTACTAATGTGTTTGTTATGTGATGCCAAGGTTCATATATTCAAAGTTCAAAAGGTTGGCAAGACAAGTCGACTCAAGCAATGACTTATGTGAAATCGATACCCAAGTCAACTCTAGTATCAACATCAATGCCCCAAAAACCGACGGTGTTGAAATTTGGACTCCGAGACAGATGAAGTCGCAACCAAAGTCAACTTCACTTGCGACTTAGATGAAGTCGCAATACTAAGTTAACTCCAACTGCGACTTGGGTGAAACTCAATTATAGGAGCCGAAGTTGACTGAGTTAAGTCACATATTAAGTTGACTCGACTATGCGACTTAGGTGAAGCCGCACCTCAAGTTAACCTCGACATGCGACTTAGGTGAAGTTGCAACTCAAGACAACTCAAGCCTGCAACTTAAGTAAAAAATCAACATTAAGTTGCTTCTAAACTTCTTGTTAGAATGTAGAAGTTAAATTCAAGAGGAAATGAGAATCTTGAGTCACACCCGAAGTTGACTCCACAAGTCGCATCCCAATTCGACTCTAAGTGTGACTTGGTTTGCAACTATCGAAAAATTCGAACGTTGACGAATCAAATGCCCACCACCTACCACTTAACGTTCGAATTTACTCTCCTCTATTTAAGGCACTTCAAATGAACGAGGAAGGATAGATGAAGAGCATTGATTGAGTTCAACTTTCCATTCCATAGCATTTAAGTAATCTACAAGAGAGTTTTCAAGGAGAACACTACTTCAACCTGCTAAGTGCTGAATTGCTTCATCTTCAACTTCTTCTACAAGTTCTTCTTTTTGTTTGAATCTATCTACACAACTGTAAAAGTGTAGAATCTTCTTTTATTCTTTAATCATTTGTATTTCACTTGATTTAGTATTGGAGACTAAGACCAAGTAAAGGAAAGTAGCGTGTGATTAGAGTGGAACTCGTCACCTACTTATGCTGAATTTGTATAAGGCCCCCTAAAGCTAAAATCTAAAAGAGAGTAAGGGCTCTGCTATATTGAAATCCTGTTTTAGTAGAACTTAAAATACTAAGGAGTTTTCTTGGAGGAGTGTGGAGTAGGGAGGGTTGTCCCAAACTACTATAACTTCTTGAGTTTAATCGTTTACTACTTTTATATTTCACATTTTTCATCCAAGGGGAAATAGCTTTCAAGGGGTTGAGTTTTCCAGTTACAAAAGAATTTTTTAAAGACTCAATTCACCCCTCCCCTTAGGCTTTGCCATAAACTCGGGACCAACAACAAGTATCTCCTAAGTTGACTCCCATGATTGGCTAAGAGTTCAACAGCTAAGAAGAAGCATATTCATTCTATAATTCATATGTAACATGATGTGGTTTAGTATAAGGAAAAGTGATATTAAAGAATTGAAAGATGGATAAATTTTCTATTGTATTCTGAAGTGCTCTAAACAAGAACTTAGACAAAATGTTCAAAATGTTGCAAGAAAGCGCAAGCAAGAGTCATTACTAGATGTCTAGCAAGTGCTCTAAAAGATGTTCTGGGAAGTTGGTAATTCATATTAACATGACAAATCATGCTAATTTGCATGATTCTAAATATGATAGTCATTTGTAAATAGCCGCAGTCATTACCCTAAAATAATTTCTATCTTTAGAGATGTGTTCATCTATTGTGTCCAAACTTATCCAAGTCAATCCAAACGATCATTTGTGTAAACTAATACGAATAACCATTAGGAAATAAAATCAACTCTATCTTCGAATTAAAATGAACAAATTTTTAGTGAGACCATATACGAGTTTTGTCAAAGGCACATTCTCATGGTAGCTAATGTACAAGCTCACAATAAATTATGCATATATAAGCAATATCTAAAAAAGTCACCAAATGTTATAGTCCATAAATTTTCTCTGTGGACTCAAACGTCGCCACATAGAGCAGAGCATTTTGAAAACCAAACAAATAGATTTTATATATCTTTCATGCTAATGAACTACCATGAAAATGTTCACTTTAATCTGTTCCTACATGCAAATTTTCCAACGTGATCTAACATATTATGCAAAGAACAATCACGTTTTTCTACTCAATTTAGTAGCCAAGTGGCACCATGATGGTTTAGGAAAATTTAATCAATAAATGGAAAAAGATTTAGAATGTAAAATGTTGATTATGCCTTTAGAACTTCACCAACAAAGAAATCTGGGCAATTAATGAAAAAAGAAACCTCATAATCAGATACATTGGCTCCAAGTAACTCATCTCAATCTTAGAATTGTTATAGTAATTTGAAAAGGAAATGAGGTGTTGACAATTAAAATGAACACTTGATTCTAAATCTCATGAATCTGAGGTTTCAAATGGAGTCATCAAAGCCAGTAATTCATTAAAAGTCACTTGGCTTCACTAATACAAATTAGTGCACCTTCATCCAGCCTATAAGTTGTGTTAGTTTTATACCTCATATATTAAGTGCTTTTATGCTCTAACTAGCAATTGAATTATAATTTTGAGAGATTTAATGCCCAAACTAGCTCAGTTAAGTATAAGTGCTCATGTTTCAGAGTTATTCATATGAAAGGTCGAGCATAGAACAATGCAAATATTTAGAGATATAGAAGCAGAGGAGAAAAGGCGGATCATTGATGAAGTTTTGAGGAGCTAAAAGGATGAAACACAAATCAAATCAAGCCACAACATGTGCAAGAATTTCCAGCACCGCTCGAGGAGTTAAGTAGAAAATTAATAAAAACAAAGCAAAGTACAAATGTTCAGAGTGGAACACTAGCCAAGCCATATTTAACTCTAATGCACAGTAGGGCTCTTATTTCGCTTCCATTTTGCACATTTCTGAGAGATCTCCACATAAACCCTTGTTAAACACTAACTAGGGGACCTTTGAATGTGATTTTGAGTAAAGATTAGCAACTAGGGTTGAGAAAAGCGAAGAAGCCAAGAGAAGGAGGTGAGTTGAGAAGAGAAGTTTAAGAGACCATTAAAAAATTACAATTAATAAGCTTTCTTTTTTATTTTTCTTTGATTTTTAGTATTATTTTGATGGATAGTTTCAACAATATTGTCTTGTTATGTGGATTCATTAAGAACATGTTCAACTAAACTCATATTCTAGGATTTACGATGTAACATGTGAAATATACATGGATGATTAGTTCTTCTTTGCTGATAAGGATATTTTATATTAATTTAGTATCTTGTGATCTTAATGTTTGTTTGATGTATAGGCCCACACTATAGCATAATTGCATATATTAGGTAAAGAAACTAAGATGTGAAAATCTAACATAAGATTATTAAGATATTGAATGTGGAAGTCTAAGACTATGAGAATGGGTATCTCAACCTTGAAGAATTCCATATACTGCCGCAAAACTTAATGAATTCTAATTAATTTAATTCTATGAGAATAGGTGGTTAAAAAGATTATGGTGCTTCTTGCATGCCTTGAGAGAGGATTTAAGATTTGATCTAAATTATGTAGATTAAAAAGCAAGTTAGTTATCTATTGCCGAATGTCTCATGTGATAACTTAGATGCTAGAATTCTCATCTACTTATCTTTAATTCTTATCATTTGTCTTGAAATTCACTATTCTTTTTATCATTGTTTTTTGATTCCATCTTTCTCATATTCGATCTAAAGTATTTAAACTAAAGAAGTCTAAAGTTACCAAATTTTCAACAGGATTGATTTTTTAAATACTACAATTTATGACCCGTGCACTTGCAAATGAACACCAACACTACGCAGTACCAAATTGTTTAGTAAGTCTTAGATCGTTATGGCTTTTCCTTATTACATCTACTATAATCAAATTGAGCCATTTTCTAACCCTCTACTAAAAGTGAATCCTCTCACTTCCGAGGAGATGACATAGCCAAAACATATTGGTTGACTTCACCTTATCCTAAAACTTGCAGGAACCACCAAATTTTTTTATATCACATCATCTTTCCTTTTTACTCTTTTCTTTATTTTTGTCTTTAAACTATTTTGAAAGCAAAAATCCTTAAGTATTCGCCCTTAAATGAATTAGATGAGAAAAATAAAACACCAAAAATCTACTAGTTTAGTGTTTCATAACTCTAGATAATTTAATTCATAGGATTTATAGAATGATTAGAGAAGGAGAATTGATTTAGGTTACAATATTTGAGTGGTTATTTATAGAAGAAAAAAATAGAAAAGCCACGAGCTAATAAAATTTTACTTATAACCACCTACTAAGAAATGATAGCATAGTAAAGGCTTTTGATGGCCAAAAAACACTTTGAAGATCATATACCTAACAAAAGAAAACAAAAACCTTAATGGTGGCAAATAGTCTTCTTCAATTTGAATGTGCTTCAGTACGCTAAAGGAATGTAAACTTTAAAAATTAATCCTAGCAAAGATCATAAGAAGCCCATTTTCCATCGACATTAATAGTCAAAGCATAGAATAACAAAAATTAAAGAAAGAAAATTTGCAAATTTTGATCATTGATTTTAATAGTCCTAAAGAATAAAATTGAAAAGCAAGTCCTAAACTGCAAAACAACAACTAATACTCATACCCATAAGCAATGAAAGAATGTTGCCACCTTGGCTCAGTTTGGGAAGATGATTACACATGAATGAAACCAAAATTTTAGGCTCTTTTTAAGTGGGTTTGATTATCTCTTTTTTTTTTGAGATTTTTAGAAATAAATGCTTAGTTAAATATTCCAAGAATTTTAAATTGTCTAATTCTCGCAACTGAGTCTAAAAAGAATATCACTGAGATATTTAGCATTGCATTCGACACTTTAATTTTACATCTCAGAAGAGAAAAATCTTGATTAAAAGAGTTGAATGCAATAGTCCATACTAAAAATATCATCGAAATTATTATAAAATGTATAGAAGATCTTTCGACGATTTTACAAATGCACGAAAAACTGTATCCGACAAAAATACAAATATGGGTGATTACATGTTGTCTCAAGCCATAACTTGAAAAGGGGTGAACACACTATGTCACACACCATAACTCAAAGAATGGGTAAGTATATGACGTCATGCATCATTACTTGAATGGGTTGCACATAAACTAAGTGACATGACTAAAAATAAATGGAGTACGCATCACAAAACACCATGATTCAAAAGAATATATTAGTATATAATGCCATGCATCTTGACCCAATTAAGTTTATAACTAACCCATTAATCAACGATAACTAAGTGTGGGGCCAGTGAGGGGCTCACTAACTTCACTAGTGACCCTACATAACAAGTTGAGTGAGCACTCAATTTTTTAATTTACATGGTACACTAGCATCTTCCGCATTCACCTTAGCAATCCACTGTGCCTTCCATTCCTTATTTGGATTTACACAGCAAGTTGCTATATAAACCACACGACTTCAAGATTTACACAACAGACCAGTATCTCCTACATTTAGGGTGTGTTTAGAAAATGATAAAACTTCTGGATGAAACATTTTTGGCATAAAAGTTGTTAAATTGGTAGAAAATAATGTGATATGATGGGGGTAATGATGAGTTTTACAGAGAATAAGATTATAATAGATAGGTTAGTTGTATGGGTAGTTGTATAGAAATAATTAGAAAATATGATAGTTGTATAGGAAGATGTGAAAAAATAATTTTAAAATAGGATAACGATAAAGAGTAAAAAATTTTAGATTAATGTTTTCTTCTCATTACCAAACATACCCTTAGCTTTTGAATTTACACAACAAGCCAACATATTGCTTGTTCAATTTCTAGATTCACATAACAAGTCGGTACATAATGCACACAATTTCTACATTTTACTTTGGAGCAATTTTTCCAATAAAGCGAGGTTTATCCAAATTCTGTAAAAGTCTTTAGGCTATCCTAGGTTGACAAAAAATGTTTATGCCCAATAGGGATGACTTGAGGGATTTAGATCCAACCAGACCAAATTGAATGGCCTTTTAGTGCTTTCAGCTTAATTTGGGCTAGCTGAAGCTGAAGGCCTCTGAGTCCACATTAAGCATTATGGGCCCAAATGGGCTTATTAAAGGGCTTCAAACCGAAACGAATTGGTTTTGAACATTCTAGGATCAACTGAGATATGTTAGACCTTTTCTAAAAGTTGTGGGACCAGATGGGCTACTAAAGATTTTAGGACCACTAAATGGTTTTGGGCCCAAATGGGACTTAACTAAATGTTTTGGGTCCAAGTGGACTTGTTGAGAAGTTTGAGCTCCAAATAATCTTATTTGGAGAGTTTTGAGGTCAAAGTGGGCTTATTAGGGACTTTTAGGATTTGTTGAAGAGTTTTGAGTCTAATTGGACCTGTTGAGGAGTCTTGGGCTCAACTGGGCTAAGTGAAAAGTTTCAAATTAGAGTGAAATTTTCGGCCTAATGAGATTGTTAGAGGGGTCTTTGGCCCAAATAAAACATCATGGGGCCCAACTTGGCTCAACTAGATTATGGGCTAAAATAATTTGAATGGTTCGGACTTGTCCTGATGCAGACACATGGATTGGAATTACCCTCCTAGTCTCCAAATGTAAGTTATGAAAAATTTATGCATATACATATTGCAATAAATTTGCACGTTCTTAATTTCAACTTAAGAAGATATTTTCTATATCTTCTTAATGCAAGATAGCTTCTATTTCTTTTGAATTTTACATGCCCTTAGGTCGCCACCACCTAATAGGTCCCATAGATCATACCTATTCCTTAGGTAAGGGCAAAGTGCTAGCATTTGGTTTACTATAAAAATTCCTTACTAAAGTAAAAATAGGATCTATCATGTGGATCCGTCACGATCTGATTGATTAACTCACTGAAATCAAGTGGGCGTGACAATTCTGGTAGCACAGCGTCTTAGCACAACAATTTTATTTAGGTGAGATGAGAAAATATAAGAGTTTGTACAAAATGGAAATAAATTTTATAGAAAATAAAGGATAACACTAAATCTCAAATTTCAAATTATTTGCCACCTAGAGATTTTCATATGAGGCCAAGCATAATTTTCCTACCTTTAATTTCAAGCTAGAAAGATGAGAAGGGTTTTCTTTTGAAGAAGATTTTTAGGATTTTTTTTAAGAATGAAGGAAGCTCTGAGGAAAAATGAAGGTAGAAGTCCGGGAGAGAGGGAGATTTGGGGAGAGGTGTATGAGCTTAGGAGCTTTTCTTCAAATGGGAGACCAAGTGATCTATTCATAAGCATTTGGGGTGTTGTTCTATTTTTGAGATTCATCCAGCATACAAATCATTTCCACGTGTATTTTATAACTTGGGCACCAAGAAAGCCGTGCAATTCCGCAATTAATTTTAAATTTTGAGCATACAAATTTTATGCTTGTTGCTTGAATAGGCCTTTTGTCCATGAGTCTATGCTACTCTTTAATAGTTGACTTTCTTTCACATGTGAACTTATTATTAGCTTATCTCCTACGATTTTTCGAGCTGTGCTTTCACCACCATTCTAAGTACCAAAATCAACAATGGGAATTCATGCCACACCACCCTATGCCTATTTTGCTACATCTTTTCTTCTTTGATTTGACTTTGGCTTTCCTCAATTTTCAAAGAACCCATGGCTCATCATCTCAACAGCAGTTGATTTGTCAGCATTCTTCGATTCTTTTTTCTTTTGCAAAAAAATCAAACATCTTAGTCGCACCTTTTGTACTTTGGCACCACTGCCATTCCCTTGTTTTTTAATTATTATTTTTTTATTTGTTAGGTGCTACTACAACCATCAAATTTTGCTTGTTGTTACCCCAAACTAACAGCCATGGCCTCCTTTTTAAGCCACGAGTTTCTTTGCAGCTAGCTGCACCCTATTCACATGGCACAAGTGAAAGAAGCTTAACCACATGATCTTCTTTTTTTTGAAGTTTAGAAAACTGGACGACGGCTTCCATGAGCTCCACGCCATCATGTGTTTGCATGTCTATCCCACATTCACATTCATGGTTTCTATGTGCTAGCTATGTTTGGTATCTTCCTCTCAAATCAACTTAGTATTAATTTTCTGCACTAGTCTCCTCATCTTTTAGCTTGAGCATCAATGCATTTCTCTCCATTCCTTTATGTATGTCCAGCTTCAACTTTTCATTTGGTGTGAATGCCTACAAAATCCAAATGTTGCCAAAGAGAAATTTTCTAATAAGAAGATTCAAGCAATCAAGGGGTTATTCCAAGATTAGGCAAAAAATTTTCCATTCATTGCAAGCCAAACAAGAAAATTTCCTTACACATGTACAAATTTTAAAAGCATGCAAAATGTGTGTAACGTCTTCTTGTTGATGTTGCAATCCTCTAATTACTCTATTGCGTGTCTTTTCAATTTTCATGCCTCTATATTTTCAATTTTGTATGTTATTTTTGGATGTTACGAATATAATAAATTGAAATGTCATGCGAAGTTTACGCTTCTCTATATTGCTTGCATTAACTGCTTCATTGGCTTCTCCTTTTTTTTGTGATGTTTATGAGTACATTGTTGATCCCGAGTTTATGGAAAAACTCAAAAGGGGAGGGGTGAATTGGGTTCTTTAAAAATTCTTTCGGTGTAGTAGATATAACCCCTTGTGAACTAAATCCCCTTGAATGAAAAACATGAAGAATTGAGAAGTAGATAGAGTAAAGATAACAATACAAGAAATTATAGTGGTTCGGGGCAACCTTTCGTACTCTACTTTTCCAAGAACATGCCCTTGTGTCTCAAGTTCCACTATGTTAATGGATATACACTTAGAGCCCTTGCTCTCTTCTAGATTCTCACTCTAAGAGACGTTCATAATATTTACACAAGTAAGTGGCAAGTCACACTCCAGCCATACACTGATTGCTTTCGCTTAATCTTAATCTTCAACACTAACCAACTGGACTCACAAAAGTAAAGAATAGAAATGAGAAAATACACTTTACAGATGTGTAGAAATATTTTCAGCTCGTAGAAGAATGTGAAGAACGATTTGATGAAAGAATAGTTCAGCACTTATAGCAATAAGCACAGTTCTTCTAATGGATCTCTTTAATGAGCACTTGAAGGCTTGAAAGATGAAAGGTGAAAGCTTAATCAATGCTCTAGCTGACCATTTCCTTTCATTTGATGTGTATTAAATAGGAGAGGATTAAATTTGAATCTTTGGTGGTAAGTGACACGCATTTAATGTGCTAAGGTTCGAATTTTTACGACCATTATGATCCTAGTTGCACCTAGACTTCAAGTGCGATTTCGCCTAATTCGCAAGTTGGAATCGACTTGGGTTGCGACTACGGTCTTAAGCTTTTTAACTTCAAGTTCCATTCTGTGGAACCCTGACCGTATACGTGTTACTTTGACCATATACGCGTCATTTCGACATTTGTAATTGTGTAATCATTTTATGAAAAAATAAAAATTCATGAATTATATTAATGAATATGTGTATTGGAGATTGAAATAATGCAATTAGAAATTTAACTCCATGAATAGTGCACGTGAATAGTAACCAAGGACTAAGACACGTGATTAAGAGTTAATCACTTGGATTAACTTAATCATA
>JAXCLR010000063.1:11682613-11723908 GCA_035584095.1 Annona squamosa | reverse complement strand
AAAAAAATCCTGCCGTGTGATCAGGGCAACAATCCTGAGTCACGTTTACCAATCAAAACAATCCCGGAGTAAGGCTTTTAGGCACCTCGGTTCGAGGCACCACAATAATCAGACAAGTAAGTCTAAATTAATGTCACCCAGGCTACCACATCCTAATTCATGGTTAGGATGTGCAAACAGTCGTCACTAATGGTCCAACAACAAACTTCACAAATTCACAACTACAACCATGGCTCATGAATATGCCAGCATCCCAAGCAACATATGCTAATGTCATAATGCATAATGCTAGCATGAATAAAGAGCCAAAATTGGCATCACAACAAATCATTATAACTAATAATATCTATGCACTCAAAAATTATAAAACAATGGTATCCAAAACATCCATGCCTGTAACCATGTATTACAATATAAAATAAAAAAAAGAAAAGAGCTATACTTACCTTGTGTAAATCTTGGGTTCATCCTTGTACCGATTTCGCTACAATACTCTAATCATCGCACTGGAATCAATTGCATGCTAGACTTTCTGGATTTCTGCTTTTGGACATGAATTTCATGAAATGGAAGGATGAGATTAAGAATCAATTTGAAAACTAATTGCATGGCTTGCATGGTTTAATTTGGTGGTGGATTAATGGACGATGGAATGCATTCATGGACAGCTCAATGGTTGGACGGCTGGATTTAGTTTGTTGAGGATGGCTAGATTAATTGTATGTGAGCATGGCTTGGAAACTTGGATTTCTGGACATGTTAAAATCTGCTGGCACTTGAAGGCTAATCCCCCCAATTAGCCTTTGTAATGTCATCTTCAAGATGTTATCTAAAATATTAGCAAATCGGTTGAAAAAGTGTTTTTCAAGTATTATTTCATCACAATAAAGCACTTTTGTACCGAGGAGACAAATAACTAGTAATATAATATTAGCATATGAAGCTATTCATGTATTAAGAAGAAAGAAGAAAGGAAAAGGAGGTGAAATTGCAATAAAGCTTGATATGGCAAAAGCATACAATCGTGTTGAATGGAAGTATCTCTATGATGCGATGAGACAAATGAATTTCGATGAGAGATGGATCAAATGGATTTTTAATTGTCTATCCTTAGTAACATACTGTGATACCCAGACCCAAGCAGGACTCATATAATTACATTTAAGGTGTAATTATGATTTATGTGTGAATTGATTGAATTTTGAATGATTTTCATGAATTTATGAATTTTTGCAATTAGGGTTTGCAATTAAGAATGGTGATTAAGATTAATCCCCAAAGCCCAATATGAGTCAAGGTGACTAAAGGAGCTTAATGAGGATTACAACATGCTAATGTGACATGAATATTTATTTTAATTTTCATGATTTAATTAATGGAGATTAAAATAAAAATTATGAATTTGTGTTGAAAATCATAGAAAATTCATAACTTTATGCTTACAAGGCTAAATGAGATGAAATTTTAAAGGCAAGCTCATGATTTTGGGCTCAACCTTGTAAGTAGATTGGATTAAGGTACAAGTGATTAGATTAAGGTAATAATTATTTATTTTTAATCTCACAAGGAAAATTTCAAAGGTACATAACTTGACATAGAAACGTCGGTTTGAGATGAAATTTGAATTATGAAATCTATGAAATTAGTAGATTTGATTAAGCTTATTACCATGGAAAAGTGGTTAATTAGAAAAAGGTACCTAGTATTGACTTTGTGTACCCTAGACTATCATAGCATTTAATAACAAGCCTTTTTGAAAATGACATATTTAAATGCCATGCAATGTGTCAATTTTTGAATGGATTGAGCTGGATTTTTAAGAATTGTTTAATGGTCAAATCTATGAAAAATCAAGGATTTAAATACATGGGTTTAATGACCTAAACTTAGCTCGAATAGAGCTTAGGTGTGGTGGCACACCAAGGGACGTCCAAGGGGGGATAAGGCTTGATATTTGGATTTTTTAAAATCCTAAAAAATATGTCTAAGCTGCCTAACACCTAGGTGAAGTAAATGGGCAATTAAAAATGTAGATTTTCATAGTAAAAATCATTGAAAAGGAAGCTTCATGGATGTTGCAAATAGTAGACAGCAACATGGTGCATAAATGCATGGATTTTGTGGATTTTTGTAAAATAGAAAATGCATATTTTACTTGGTTATAAAAATGTCATATCATTAAGGGATAAGATAGAAATAAATTACCCTCATGACATGTTGCAAATGAGTCCCACAAAGCTGGGAAAATTCCAACTTATAAGAAGGGGTGGACGATCACATGTATGAGAAGTAAGAGAAAATTTTCAAGGAGCCAAACACCCCTAAACTCTAGCAGCCTTGCACACCCAAAAAAACCCCAGCAAGGAGGAAAGAAAAGGGAGGAGAAAGAAAGGAAGAAAGAAAGGAAAATTAAGCTTGATTCAATTAGGGTCAAAATTTGCAACAACCAAGTACATATGAGGTGTTAGATCCTTTCATTCTAAGTTTTCTACCCCAAGATTTTGGATATGAATATGATTCATAAAGGATCCTTGAATGGTGATTTATAATGCCATTTATTTGAATATTAAATGAGTATTAGCTAGTATTGATGAATCTTGATGATTTAAGAAGTTGAAATGGAAATTAGAGTGGAATATGAGTTGAAAACCTATCTTGAAATATCCCAAATGCATGTATTAAGTTGCCGTTTTGAATTAATGTCATGATTAGGCTATGAATCAGGCTTTAGTGAAATAAATATGTTGATTAAGCCTAAGTTATGAATTTTAGAAATAATGGAATTCAAGGCTATATATATGACCTGATTTCCATGATTTTGTGATATATATGTTGCATAAGTTTGCCTAAATAAATTATGGATGATTTAGAGGGTAAATTACTCTAAATATATGGTACTTTGAATGTCTAAAATGGATTGATTAAGTTTTCCTTAAATTTGGAATTTTAGGGCATGTGTAGGAACATTCAAAATGGGGTGAAAAGGAAACCCAACATGTACATGGAAGTTACTGTTTTGAAAGGTATTAAATTATGGATGTTAAATATGTGTTAATACCCTGGATTTGGGTTAGGAAAAGTTGGATTAGCTGCTGAAAATTAGGAATTATAAATCTATTTTGGTTTAAGTACCGAAAGGTACGTTGAAAGTGTGAAAAACGGGTTCCAAAGTTGCTGTTTTGGAATTCTATGATTAGCGGATTACAATTCTATAAAAATACCCTAAATAAAGTGTTAAATAAGGATTTTAATAATGCTAAATTAGGGACTAAGTTGCTGATTTGAAAAACTTTATGAAATGCATCATATGTGTTGTTAAATGGTTATATGTGGAAGAATGGACATAAATAAGTGGTAAATGACTTATATAAATTGACTAAATGCAAAAGTGCATGAAAATATGATAAATTACATGATTTTATGGCTGTTTAGATACATAAGAATAATATCAAATTTTGGGGTTAATTTATGAGGCTTAAGGCAACAACAAGTGCTTAAAATGAGCACTGATGTATAAATTTTTAAAAAATAAGTGAAATATAGTGTATGAAAGGTAATGAACAATTAAATGATGATTATTGAATGATTATTAAGTAATTGAATGATTACCCTACTTATGAGATTGAACATGTTGTGTAATGGCCGATGTAATGCACAAGTGTGTGCTATATGTGCATTTCGACTTGAAAATTCAAATGGATCATGTATTTTAATGAAAGTGGGTTGGAAAACTAAGTTGAATGTAAGCAAAAGAAATATATAAATGTTATATCATTCTCATGTAGACAAGGGCAAAAAAAGGTAGATTCGAAAAGCTAACATGAGATAGGTAAGCAAGCAAATTTTTAGATGATTTTGTTTTCTAAATTATTTTAAATAAATGCAACTTTTGCTCTGACTGTTTTGATGTGATTATTGAAATTATTTCTAAAGTATTTACGAATGGTCATTCCTCAATTAAATATGCATTGAAATAATTATTTTGTTTACAATATGATCTTGCAAAATTTCTTTGATAAATGTTATGAAAAAATAATGTTTTATTAAATTTCTAAATGAAAAATCATACTAGCATATTAAAGATGATTTTTATGAAAGTTTCATGTGCACAAAGTACTAGGTCTACCTGAAAGGTATAAGCGGACCGGTTGTCCCCCTCTGGTGTTGCCAAGTCACTAAGATAGGCCAAAGGCCGACGGTGCCGTCCCTGAGATGGGAAAAGACAAAGACGGATGGTCGCCTAGCTAGCTTTCATCCTATGAAGGACATGTTTCACGGTTTTACATTGCATTATGCATATCATACCTGTGATAGGTACAAGAACTATGTTTTCATGAAATACCTTTTCAAAAGGTATAAATTGTTTTCCAAGATATTTTGAATGAAAAATATTATCTGAAAAATATACAACTTGCTTATTGAGTTTCGACTCACGTTTTGTTTTCCAAACTAAAGACAGGTGAAAAGAAGGAGCTAAGGAGCACAAGTAGAGATTTTGAGAATAAATAAATTCTTATGAACACCTGTATATGTTTTTATGTATGAATAATGTCATTAAATTGTGAATTAATGTTGTATATGAATTATGATATGGTTTTGTGACCATAGAAGGCAAAAAATTGCTATGGTCAATTATTAAGGATAATTTATCATAATATGATTAAGTATGAAATTTATGAGATCATATGTGTATATCTCAAATGGTATAATAGCCCAAAAAGGCATTTGATGAAAATTGAAGGTATGAAATAATATAAACTCCTAAGGAGTTAAGTTTAAGTAGATAAATATCCAATAAGCCCGTCATGTGACAGGGCAACAATCCTGATCACGTTTACCAATTGATAGATCATTGAGTAAGGTTGTGACGCTCGGGTTGGGGAGCCACACATACAGAGTTGCATTTAATGAAATTAAAACCGATGTCATTTACACAATTAAGTGGCTACATCAAGGGGATCTTCTTTCTCCTTATTTATATGTATTATGCGTTGAGGGTCTTCCAAGCTTGCTTAATCATGTTCATGAGAAGAGAAGATTAAGTGGTCTTCATTTATATAAAAATGGTCCAAGATTATCACATTTATTTTTTGCAGATAATGCTATCCTTTTTATACGAGCAAACGAGCGGTGGCAAGTCTAAAAAGGATTCTCTATACTTACGAGAAATGTTCAGGACAAAAGGTAAATATGGAGTAGACCTCAATCTTTTTTAGTAAAAATATAACACATGAACATCGTCAAAAAATGGAAGAGCGAATGGGATCAAAAGGTAAAAATCTTGGAGATGTGTTTAGGATTGCAAGTGTGGATGGGAAAGAAAAAGAAAGCAGTCTTTTAATATATTAATAAGTGGATGTGGAAAAAACTTCGAGGGTGGCAAAACATAATACTGTGGTCTAGGGGAAAGGAAATCATGATAAAGGCGGTGGCTCAAGCAATTTCTAGCTACGTACGAACTTGTTTCTTTTACCTCGCAGCATTTGTGAAGAATTAAATGCCATGCTTAGTCATTTTTAGTGGTTAGAAAAAGATGGCAAAAGAAGAATTAGTTGGATGTCATGGATTAACATGTGTAGAACAAAAGTGGAGTGGGGTATGGCTTTGAGGGAGCTTAAGTGTTTTAACCTAGCATCGGTGGCAAAACAGGCATGGCGAATGGCTACAAATTCTGATACCCTTAGTGATAAATTATTAAAATCTAAATATTTTCTAGACGTGGATTTCTGGAGATGTAAAAGAGACTGCACTTATACGTGGAGAAGTTCAATCACAGCGAGGACCTTATTGTGGAAAATGGCAGGTTGGGAATGGAAAGAATATTCAATTCTTTAAAGACAATTGAACAAATGAGAAATTATTGCAAGCTTAACCATTACCAAAGGATCTCAGTGAAGAATTAAAAGTGCCAAGCTTCATAGATTCCAGTTCTCAAACATGGCTACAAGATAAAATTATAAGTGTTGTTGGCATCAAGGGGTGGGAGAGTATTCAGCATGTACCCCTGCCTAGGAGAGATGAAACAGATCACATTTTCTGGGGCCTGGAACATAATGGATGTTTTAGAGTGAAGTCAGCTTATTAATTGGCACTTGAAGACTACATGGTAGATAATTTGCGATCTTCCATTACTACAGTGAATAAGTCTATCCTGAAGTCTATCTGGAAAGCAAAAACTCTAAGAAAAATCCAAATTTTTGGCTGGCGTATCTTTCTAGACAGACTTCCAACCAGAGACAATTTAATTCGGAGAGGCATCCAGTTAGTTAATCCTGTCCTTTTTGCTCTATGCATGAGGAAAATCTGTTTCATATTTTTTGGGAATGTTCGCAAGTTCAGTGGATTTTCAGAGGGGCCTTTATATTTGTTGTGATGAATGGGAAACATCCAGACAGCCTTGATATCCTGTATCAATTGGCTTCGTCTACTGATCCCTATCCCTTTTGTTTATATTTGATTCTCTGCTGGAAGATATGGAATGAAAGGAACCGATGGTTAGTTGACAGCATCTCCCCAGGCCTAAATGAAGTCTACATTTGGTGTGTTAGCTACTTGCATCAGTATAACATGGTAAACCTCTATAATATGTATAGCTTAGATGTACATACCAGTCAATACAGATGGTGTTGTCCTAAAGAAGGAAGGCACAAACTTAACGTCAATGCAGGATGTAACTCGGAGGGATCGTTGATGGGCTTTGGAGCAGTGGTAAGAGACTCATGGGGTAGCTTCCTTGCTGCTAAACGTTGGACTCTTAGGGAAAGGGCTCAAACCTTATGGATGGAGATGTATGCTATTCAGTTGGTGGCAAAGTGGGTGGCTGATTTGGGCACTGTGAATATTGATATAGAGAGTGATTCTCTGATATCTATCAATTGGCTACAGGGAAAGGATATTACAATTTCTAGCATGACTAATATGGTGGACGACATCAAGGAAACAGAGCCGAAGTTGGGCTCGGTCGTTTACTGTCATGTCCTAAGAAGTGGTGTAACCAGGTTGCCCACTTGTTAGCCAAACATGGCATTGGTCTCTGTATAGGAAGTTAGGAATGGAGGGAAGATCCCCCTTAATGTATTCATGATAATCTGTATAATGATTCTTTTCGCCTAGTTAACCAGGATGGCCCCCTCCCGTCTCCCTCCTAATCCATTCTGGGATCTGGATGGAGTTTGGAGAGGTGAGCACCATCAAATTTCTTCATTTCAAAAAAAAAAATCTACTGGAACTTGGACGATTGGGATTAATTCGATGGACTGTGATTTTCGTGTATTGGACGTTCATGGCCTGGACGTTGGACAGCTTGATTGTTGAAATAAATTGACGGTCTAGATTTCTGGCCATGATAATTTCTTGTGGATCTCATTGCTTAGATTTGCAAATTTGCATAAACAAATATTTAAATTATAAATGCATCAAATTTATTAACAGATTACCAATATAAAAGTTATTTCATAACCATTTGACTTTATGGCAGCAAATAAAAAATAATTTCAAGCTAAAAATTATTAAATGACCTGAATTAATATTTAATACTCAAATGTTGCCAATACACATTTTAAAGTAAATTTCACATTATAATCAAATAATTACACACTAATTAGTATAAAATGTCCACAAAATATATTACTAATTATTAAACATCATTGTACAACTAGCAACTAGAGTAGTCTCGTCAACAATAGAAGAAACTTGAATGTTGTGGTATTCCTTGGGCAACGTTGGCCGATTCCCTTTTCTAGCTAGAAAGATTACCACTAGAAAGTAATTGACATGTTAATAGATACGATGTTCGAGCTTCTTTGCTGCCCAAATAAAGTGATGTAGAATAGTCGCATCCATATACTCCAAATCAGTAATAACGAAGCCACCATTTGGTAAGAACTTGAATGCTAAAAAGCGTGAAATAAGATCTACAAAAGAGAATTTAGGACAATCAATAGCGAGAGATCAAACCAAAAGATCATAAAAAGACTATAGTTTTCAACTCTTAGGAATGAAGGGAGAGTGTTCCGCTCTCAAGTTTGATTACCTTGCCTTGTTTCAGGATTTTAAGGAATAAATACTTAGTTAATTCTCCCATAAACTTCAAAGCATTTACTTTGCTCAACCGAGTCTAAAAAAAATATTGCAGAAATATTGTGCGTTGTGTTAAATACTTCGATTTTATATCTCCGAAGAGAAAATTCTTGATTAAAAAGTTGAATGCAATAGCCCATACTAAAAAAATTTATTGGAATGATAACAAAATGTATAAAAGATCTTCTTATGACTTTACAAATACACAAAAAATCATATCCGACAAAAATACAAATATAGATAAGTAAACATCATCTTTCATTGTGCCTCAAAATGAATCGAGCACACCATGTCACACACTGTGACTCAAACAATGGGCAAGTGATATTTCTCAAAAATTTCACATAATTTCATATTAAATTCACACTTTTAAGTGTTAATTAAATATAAGGTTTATGTAAAATTTCAAGAAAACTATATTTTCATAAAATATTAATTTCGTCCAAATTTAACCCACTTTGCATATGTTTTAAAATAAAAAATGAATTGAATTATTTCCCAAAAAGTTATATATTTATTTAGTTTGTTTAAATCTAAATTACGATTTATCATTATTAAACTAGTTCCAAAAAGTAAAATATAATTATATTGTTAGATCTAAATTACAGTTTATATTATTTAAGTAAATATAATTTATTAAATTTTTATTTTCAAAAAGTCATATATATAATAATTATTACAGTTTTATATATTTATTTAAAATTTCACTTCATTGAATCTAAATTAATTTTATTTTAATTTATAGCTTTATATTTATATAGTTTTAAATTATTTAATTCAAAATCAAGGTTTGCATAGTTTTAAAATGAATTATTAAGTATATATCATTTCCAAAATACACAAATTTATGTAAAATATTTTTCAAAATAATAAATTTAGATGCAGTTAAATATCATTAGTTGCGATTAGATACGTTTAAATTCGATTACATGTATTAGATCCAATTAGATATTATTAGATCTCATTAGATGCCAATAGATTTAGATGAATTTTATTAAATCCTATTATTTGAATTTTAATTTCTGTAATTAAAGTATAAATGACCCCATAAGGGGCCTAGGATCATATTACCGATATTAAATTATGATTAACTTATTAATATTAAAAGTTACATTCTGTTAAATCCAGTTAGTTATAGTTAGATCCGATTAGATGCTTTTATATCCCACTAGATTTAGGTGGATTTCAATAAATCTTATTATTTGAGTTTTTATTTTCTATAATTAAAATGTAAATGAATTTATAAATGGACTAAAATCATATTACATGTGTTAAATTAGGGTCAACTTATTAATATCAAAAGTTAAATCCAGTTAGATCCTTTAGATTTTGTTAGATCTAACTAGATCTAATATTAGATACCGTTAAATTTAGGTGAATTTCATTAAATCTTATTATCTTAGTTTTAATTTATGTAATGAAGGTATAAATGACCCTATAACTTAAGATTATATTATATGTGTTAAATTAGGATTAACTTATTAATATCAAAAGTTAGATCTAGTCAAATCCGATTAAATCTAGTTAGATCATATTAGATGTTGTGAAATTTTGGTGTAAGTTTTAATTTCTGTAATTAAGGTATAAATGACTTTATAAGGGACCTAATATCATATTGCAGGTATTAAATTAGGATTAATTTATTAATTTCAAAAATTAGATCCGGTTAGATGTTGTTAAATCTAATTAGAAACGATTGGATTAGGTTAGATGTCGTTAGATTTAGGATTTATGTGGATTTTATTAAATCCTATTATCTGAGTTTTAATTTTTATAATTAAGGTATAAATGACATCATAAAGGGTCTAAGATCATATTGCATGTGTTAGATTTGGATTAACTTATTAATATCAAAAGTCAAATCTTGTTAAATCCAGGCAAATGCTGTTAGATCTGGATAGATCTAGTTAGATACCGTTAGATTTTGATATTCCATTAAATCCTATTATTTGAGTTTTAATTTTAATAATTAAGGTTAAATAATCTTATAAGGAGCCTGAGATCATATTGCAAATGTTAAATTAAGATTAATTTATTAACATCAAAAGTTAAATAGGTTAAATTCAATTAAATGCAGTTATGTCCTGTTAGATGTTGTTAGATCTAATTAAATCTGGTTAGATTCGGTTAGATACTATTAGATTTAATCTTTCATTAAATCATATTATCTGAGTTTTAATTTCTATAATTAAAGTATAAATTACTTTATAAGGGTCCTAGGATTATATTATAAAAGTTAAATTAGGATTAACTTATTAATATCTAAAGTTAAATCTTATTAGATCCAATCAGATGCTGTAGATCCGGTTGGATTCTATTATATTCAAAAAATAAATAATGAAATTGTTATCATCAAGAGTACTTTCTTTTTATGAACTTCAATTAACATAATACAATTTCTTATGTAGAAAATATTTTTGAACTTTATCAATTATACTGAAATATTATTACAAATAATATTTTCTACATAAATATTTTTAAAAATATCAAATAACGAAAAATTATGTCTACACATGTTTTAGCGTTTGATCTGCCAGATGAATAGACTAGATTAAGATTTTGTACACATATAATCAAATTTAATCAAAAAAACTTAATGTACTCACATTTTATCAAAAAACCAAATATATTCACACTTTTTAATAAATCTACTCATGCTTGAAATTTACCACAATACCCCTATGATAATTGGTTAATGATAATATAATTTATGAGTATTTTTGTGCCAAATTAATGTGTAATTAATTCAGTTTAATATGAAATTTAATTTAAAATGTGTATTTGAAGTATTTGGGTATTAAATATTAATTTCAAAATGATTAGATAATTTTCGTGATCTTTTGGCTTGAAATTACATTTTATTTGTTGCCATAAATCTAATTTGTTCGATAAAAATAATTGTTGCAATAATGGAGTTTCAAATTATTGACCACTTATTTATTAATTTGAGGAAATAATATTAGAATTTTTTATGCAGATGCATTTATTCTAGCCGTGGGGCCCACTACAAATCAACAAATTTAATAAAACAGCCTCCATGAAATCGACCATCTATTTTTTTTATTTCCAGCAATAGAAGCTGTCCACCTCAGCAAGCTATCTAAGGAAGAATTTCAGCACCGCCTGAGCTCAAATCAGCGTCCAAACCAGACTCAAGGGACATCAGCAGTGGACCATGCATTCTACCGTCAAGAAGTTATCCACCGTCCAAACATGAGCGGCAATCATTGCAAGCCAAATCAGCGTCGTCCATTTTTTTTTTTTCCATCAAAGTCAGGCAGATCAATCCATACATCATCCAGCGGCAAATAATTAATCCAATGTCCAGAAAATCACATGCAGCATCCTTCAAGTTCAACCGTCCAGATTTCCACTGCTTTTATCTTCAGCAAGATCCAACCGTCCAGAATTTAATTTCAGCAGCCGCCCATTTAATCTTAACCGTATAAATCTCAAGCTGAAAAAGCCACGGCCCTTAAGCATTAACCACAGCCGTCCATCCCCAAACGTGCATCTAAGCCTTCCAAATTTTTTCTGCGTTAATTTAGCACTGCCGAAGGCCATCCATTCATGCGGAAAGTCATATCCCACCACTCATCTAGTGCAAACAGGTAGCGCACCATTAATTAATCGCAATTTCAGAAGGTTATAAAAGGGGATGCAGGCACGGACAATGAGTACCAAAAAAAAAAAAAAAACACAGCAGAATTGGGAGCTTTTTCTCTCAAACCTATCTTCGTCTTCGGCTTGGTCTGTGCTTCTTCCATTCAAGTTGTCACTCATCAAGGAATCGCTTCATATTATTTCTACACCTCGCCCGCCATCATTTGCACACCTGATCCCACATCCTTCCTCTAAACACAGAAATTTTACAGATGGATAAACTGGATGGTCGATTGACGGAGGTAGAGATCACAGTGGATTCTTGGTAAAGGAGTTCATGGTGGGTTGTAGATTGCTGGATTATTGTGCACTGGAAGAGGGCGCCATGGAAGGAAGAAGATGCTGGGCTCGAACGGGGGAATGAAGGATTTGGATTGGGTATATGAACAGCGACTTAAGCGTCTAGGCTTTTTAGTTTTCTATGAATCGATTGGACCGGAGGACAGACTGATCAAAAACCCGGTCCAATCTGCAATTCGACCAGTGTGATCTGGCTTAATTAGGGGGCGTAAAGCAGATCAGATTGCCTCAGTTTGGGATAAATATAACCCTAGCCTACCTTGTAATCTCTCAATCCGACAATACTTTCAACCCTATTTTTCACACATCTAACACATCCCCATTTTAACCCTACACAAATCGGTTGGTTTTAGTTACACAATGGATTAATAAATATATAATATTTAAAATATTTTACTTAATTTTATTTTAAAATCTAAATTTATATGCAAAATATAAATTAATCCTTTTTTATAGAAATACTTTCAAATTTATAACTTATATAATAATATAATTGCTAAATAATCTTATTTTACAGCAATATACCTAGTTAATTTTTATGCATTATGTGCTAATATATGACTTTTTAATAATTTATTTTGTTTTAAACTAGTATGAAATCGAGTTCGATCTAGTTGATGATCATCTAACCCAAACCTACTTTTAAAATCAAGTTATATAATTTATTTTTTCAAAATGCTTAGGGTTGAGTTAGTTTCGATTGAAACCAACACTATTTACACTGATTCCACAAAAATAAGCAAATATTATTATTATTATTATTATTATTATTAAAAAAGTATTTACACACTTGGGCTTAATACACCAAACCAGAAACTGGACAACACCATATCGTTCATGTCACCTGATTCCGAGTTGAACCAGCTCGTCCGATTCAATTTTAACAACATTGCATTTGACATGGTTAGGCATCTTAGTGACTACACAAAATTTAATCCATTGACTGTATTCAATACTACCATCCGTTCAACCAATTATACACAAGAATTACTTTTAAGTGGGATGAACATTTTAGATGGTTTAGATGTTCGACACCATCCACCAACAAGCAAGCCATCCACAGAATCCAGAACAACATCCATCTGCCATTGCTCGCTAGAAAATGGAAGGACGAAAATTAATCAAATGAACTGGATACAACAGCATCCACACCGGTCCAAACATAAAAGAAATCAGAACTGCCCACAGACCATCTTAAGCTGTTGATCTCCAGGCTCAGAAAACAGTCATTCTGTAACAACAGGATGATAAATAAAATTCCACCAACAAAAGAAAAAAGACATTTACACGAACAATAGGCCCAAATTCCAGGGGGCACCAAAATCCTTTGGAGACCCAAAAATAATGGAATTCCTCAAACACCAGAAGATGGCATCTCCACAAAGTATGGAAGACCTTTCAAATCTTTCAGCCAAGATTCCCAATAGATTGCTCCTGACTTGCTAATTCTGACCCTTATAACCGACCAATTCAACTACTGTAGTTCCAGAGTTTTAAAAAAAAATTACAAAAAAATAAGGAAAAGAAAAATGTTTGGTGCCAAAAGCAATAGAAAAAATTATTTTACAAGCATGTCTTATTCCCAGAGATTTCTCTACAATTTATGGGATTGAGATCTTCCGATCAAAAACAACCCGGGCTTACACCTAGTTTGTGTTTTGGGGGGCCTTAAGGAAACAACTACAATGTGTCAAAGAAGGAAGAGGAGGATGAAATTACACAAGAAAAATGAGAGGAGACAAAAAACCCAACTGACTTACCAATCTCCTTGTTTTTTAAATGAGATGCATCTGCTGCTTCCAGCACTCTTTTAGTTGCCTTACTCCTAGTATCCACAACTCCACATCCACCCCTGCAAATTGCCTCAACCTTTGATGGGGAAACAATATAGTCAGAAAGCGAATTTACACACTTGTAAATCTATCCCACCAAAACCCCTCGAAGCAAGGAAAAAACAACCCATCTGTTTCACAAGAATGCGTATGGTCTTCCACACAAACAGCTCCAATCACCAGAACCATACTTGCACATACCCATCATACCTCATCATCTCCTGCTGCAGTTTGGTCTCTCTCAGGCGGCTGGCCAGCTAGGTGCAGCCCCCTGTCGCCACTCAGAGATGCCCTCTGTCTAGACAGCTGGCTAACCAGAGACTTCTGCAATGGCCTCAAAGAAGCCATGATTTCTGAAAATGAAGGACGAAGCTTTGGATCCCTGCGAAGTTCAAAATAGCACCAATAAATTAAGCATAAACAGAAGGATTTGTCCCTTATCATATACATTAGTCCAGTATCTATAAAAAAAATAAAAATAAATAAAAATTAACGTATGCATGCTAGTTCAAAATTCAGGTTTGTTTCTGATACAAAAAAGCTCAAGCTAATCATATCAGACACCAAAATTCCCTTTAAGATATCCTCTTGATCTTAAGTCATATTAATACACTCCCCCTTTGAGAGCCTACAGCCTATTCTAGTGACAATGGCCCAATAGTAACCCTTTTCCCAGCATTGCCCTACTCTAATGACATTGGCCCAAAGGTAGCTCTTTTTTCTCTTGGGATAGCTTCACCAACCTACTAGTGATTCCAATCCAGTCTCTAGGTCTAATCCAGCCTCTAGGTTGGCCCCTTCACCTTTATCAAGGTGGGTACACTCACCTACCAGTAATTTTCATGGCCTTAAGTCACCCCTTTGGGAGTTAACCCATGACAAGTCTATTGTCGAGCTCTGATAACATTGATATGTAAGGTTCAAGCTGATTGTATCAAACACCAGACATCCCTTTAATGTATCCTCTTAATCGATGATCACATCATTATCTGAGAAGTCATAAAGACGTTTATGAAATCGACAACAGTATTTGCAGTTTGCTTTCAAGATTATTTCTCATGCTTGGGAAAGGAAATTTTTGGTTGAAATATAAGGAAATGGTCAGTAAGAAGTGAACTTTGGAAATTTTCTGTCATTTTTTTCTTTTCATCTTCCACAGAGACTACAATGGACTGCGTTTACTCTTATAGTTTCACAAAACGTTGAGCCCAAGTTGGTAAGAGCAATAGTGGATGTTGATTATACAATAAAGGAGATGATCTAGTCATCCAAAACAGATTTCTTTCTTTCTTATTTATTTTGGAAAGGTAGACATGAATATCAAACTGGGCAGGTTCCATAATATGGCACCCACCAATTGGACAGACTAGGAAAATGTACTTCAAGATTGATTTGTCCAATACTGCTTTTTTGCGTGGCTTTTATTTTTTCTTCCTTTCTAAACCCATAACTCCTCCAAAATCTACATCTAGACCAAGAAACTTTTGAAGATTCATAAGAAGATTTCCTATCGACAAACGTGCTAGCACCATTTCTTATTCACAAATACATTTTTCACAATTATTATTTTATTTAAAAATCATTTGAACGCCAATCCAGCAATATTAATTGATGTCTCTTGCATTTCCAGGTTACATCCCATGCTACTATCACAGGGACGAAGGCAGGGGATTTATGTAGTGACCTATACATTGACATCCTTGTAAATCAAAAAAAGAATAGTTCCAATCATTATCTAGAAATGGATTTTTTAAATAATAATAAGAAGAAGAAGAAAACTATTTGTACTTAGATAATAGATATTTAACCACAATGTCTGAGTAGAAAAACAATTTTTTTTAAAAATTGAAAATTTTGAACTCACGTTTGCCAACATTTCTTGATGATGTCAGCAATAATGGGATCCACGTCATCAGGAATATCAAGGCGGCGATGTTGAAATCCAACAGCACCAACAACCTGCATTGGGTTCATTCCACTCCATGGTTGTTGCATAGTAGTAAGCTCCCATAGTATTACACCATAGCTATACACATCACACCTGAAAGTTCCAAAACCATTAAATCTCAGCCCCCAAGTCCAAAACCAGAGGTGGCAATAGTCAGACCTGGAAAGTTATTGTGCGCTCTAGTTTGAACTTGCCTAACCTGGCTATTCAAATTCTGGATTTTCTTGAGCCTCGACCAGGCCATTGCCACCCCTAGCCCATGCAAAAAAAATTCTTAGGTAAAAGTTCCCCCATATCAAAAGGGATATCCTGACTTACTTCTCATCTGAAGGTTCATTTTGAAGAACTTCAGGAGCCATCCACTCAGCCTGAAAATGTTGAGGAAAAAACTAAATAAATGAACAAAGATAGAGTGCCCTATATCCACAACAACTGGAACTTGAATAGCCTAAAATTCAACAGAAACAAAGTACCATCACCCTCATACAATCCAAATTATAGTGATTTTTTAAGGCAAAAGAATGCCACGCTTTGAAATTGCAACACCTTGACTCTATTACATACTTTCTGAGACAAGACCATAGAGCTCATTTAAAAATTAATTATATTTTGAGGCCTGATACTATGCACCCAGGTGAACTTAACTTGGTGCACCTAGGTGCAAAAACCATTTTTTAAATTTTTTTGAAATTTTTTTATACAACTTTCAATCTAAGTGTATTTAACATGTATCAAATTTTACCATTTTTGGAAATTTGTAGATTTTTTTTGAATTTTTTAAAATCATTGGCATTTTTGTAATTTGCGAATTAAGAAAATGCTATTGATTTTTAAAAAATCCAAAAGATATTTATAAATCTCCAAAAAAGATAAAACTTGACACGCATGTTGAATACACTTAGATTAACAGTTCTATTAAAAAAAATTTCAAAAAAATTTCAAAAAATGGATTAAATATACACGGGTAAATTTGGTCGTTTATGTGCAACCAACTTCTACAATCTTTCCGGCCATTCTGATAATTCAATTCTGGTTTCCATACAACAAATCATTAACATTCCAAAACCAAACATCTAAATAAAGCAAACAGGCTACTAAAATTCAGCTTGTAGATACCAAATATCAGAAAAACAAGCATGCCAGATTCCCAGGTACATTTCTTATCAATACCCTCACAATGTCAAATATATCATCAAATCCATGTTTGAGACAGATGCATGATAGGTTCCAGGTTGCATTTCTTAGATGACATAGCCCTGACGAAGTGTGGATTGGGCTAAAGATCGTTATTCCCACACTCAGCATCTATATCGTTTAATCTGGCGGATAAACTCTAAAAGCTTTCAAACTAAAACATTATCTATTAACTGGATAAAACTCAGAACTATAACTCTATAAGAAAAGACAAGCTATAATAAAAACTTAACTCTGCCTACTAGATAGACTCCACTTTGACTATCCCACTACCTCTACAACTAGATTTGACTTTGACTGAAAAAATTGGATGAAAGTTATTTGTTGAATGAGTTGAATGCCCAGCAAGGCAAATACACAAATACACCATGCATCATTGCACAATAAGCATAGATTGTACTTCTTATCTCAAAAGAAATAATTTCATGCACTTATGCTTGTCCTTATCAACCCTTGTACAGATGAAAATCCTCAAAATTTCCATCTGACATATGTCAACTGATTTGTGAACCACTGCTGAGTCCAACGTTATTTAACTTCATCCACTCTGAACCTCATCAAGTCTGATGCAATTCAACATTATCTGCTTTTAAATCCTCACCTAGTCTGACTTGATTCAATGCTATCCACTTTGTGAACCACTATCAAAACATTGTAGTTCCTGTTTTGTGGTTTTAAAAATTCAAAAAAAATGCATTTAGATAAGTCAAAAAAGTTTGAAAAAAATTTACATGAACCCACTTTGAGGCTTGTAAACATTAGGGAAAAAAAAAACAAAAGACAAAACAAAACAAAAAACAGAAATTTAATTAAACAATGTGGGGCGATCCATCAGCCAGTTGACCACATGGAATAATTCCGCTTTGATCTTTGTTGTGTAAAAGTAACCTAGGCAGTAACTTCATGAGTAAGAATGGTATTCAGGCTCCAAGCTAGAAATGATTACATAAAATACCTTATGTGAATCCATCCAAGGTCTGTAAACAGGGTTTGTGGCATGGATTTAGACACAAATCAAGCATAGACAAAAGTCTTAGCTTTGATGAAAGAGTGGGATATTAAAGACAGAATTTTTCTGAGATAAGTGGATATTGTCTTTTCCATATTTAATTATTGATTATCTTATTTTATTTGTATTATTTACGATCTATTGCATGAACATAAGTTCCATGTACCAAAGCATGACAGATGCACAAGTCATCAAGAGCCGATGCACAACTGCAAAGATCAGCCGAGGCAACAGCACACTCAAATAGAATGCACAAGAAAAACCAACCAGTACAGCATCAGGACTGAACCACGTGGTCTGATCAGTCTGGGAATGGACCTCTTGACCAATCTCAGTTGCTGCATTTCGGTTCAAATAATAAACCATCTGAATGGTTCCAACTTCAAACAGGTAGTTAAACCATCTGAACTGGTTCTACCAGCTTAATGGTTTGCAAATTTCATGCTTTACTGCAAGATCTGCATGACTTCAGATCTGACAGAGTTTAATGTCCAACGCATTTACTTCCCTCTTTTAACACATAGACGATATCCCTAAAGGCAACTGCATGTCCATCCATCTGCAACAGAGATTGGTACCAGGCCAAGGTATCACGCCATTCTCTGTGTTGCTGTTCCCAACCATGGAGAATAAGACAGTTTCATTTTGGGAGTAAAAATCTTGGAGGTTTGTATTCAGTAGATAAGAGCTGTAAGATGAAATGTCACACACATAATCTATAATTGTGTAGAGTCTATTCAAGTTAATTTAACAATCTACTCTATTTATTAAATATAAAACATCATAAATTATATACTTCTAGAGTTAATACAATTCTACCCCGTTAAGGGTGTGTTTGCTTACATCCAAAAATTTTAAACTAAAACTTTTCACTCTCCACAACTGCTTCATTTTTTAATTATTTCTTTCGCATCTTCCAATATAACTATCCTACCTTTCAATTATTTCCACACCTGTACAACCTATTTATTTTAACTTTATTCTCTTTAATCCTCATCATTACCCTGATCATATTATATCATTTTCTCTTATTTCAAAAACTTTTCCACCAAAAATTTTTCATTCAAAAAATTTTATCACTTCCCGAAGGCAACCTAAATGTAAAATGATCACAATTAATAAATTTTAATGTTAATGCCATTAGATATTTATTGCTGTAAAAATTGAAATTACTGTCTAATAATATCATTGTTAAATCAGTTGAAACCAATGACAAAACTAGCCTGAACCAAATTGATCCATAAATGGGTTCATTCACCAGTACAGTTTTGACGTCATCAAGTCAGTAATGCAACATAATGACAGCATGAAAAAGGTCGAAGAACAAGCAACAAAAAAACAAAAATAAAAATAAAAACATGCCTACCGTGCCTGCAGTTGAAGAGGAGAGAAATGTATTGTGCTTCATTCGAGATAACCCAAAATCACAAACCTGGACAAAAGCAAAAGGAAAAAAATAAATAAAGGAGAGAGTGCTGTGAATGTTAAGCCATCTGGAACAAGAGAATGGATGTCCTAGAATTCTTAAAATATCCAAGCTACTGGTGAGAACATGCATTCCTAAGAACTTGTCGAACATGGTGAACCAGGGTTTAGCCCGGTGGGACCAAATCCAGTGCATGAATCTGAGGTCCTAGCTTCAAAGTCTGGTGGGACCGTTGTCTCCTTGTAATGCAAAGTTCGCGAATATTAAAATTTTAAAAAATTAAAAAGAAAACAAAAAGAACTTGTACAACATGTTTTCCTCCAGAAACCCACTTAATGAATATTGAAAAATGGAATTTTATGGCATAAAGTTAAAAACTCTAGCATTGATGGGTTTGAAAAAAAATAAGCATAGTTGAGAAAACTTAAAGATGGATCCAAGTAGATGGTTTGGCCGCAAGCAATGGAGAAAAAGTTAGCTTAATTTAGGGAAAACCAGGTCAAATAGAAAGCCAGAACAGCAAGTAAGCGAGAAATGTTTTATCAGGGATACAAATCATGATAGAGAATGCCATAATACGAGTTTTGCACCTGTTACCAACTTAGATTTTTCTAAAAGCCCTTAGACAATGAAAATGATGAAAATCTATCCACTTTTTTAATCATGGTAGCTTTACACAATTTCAAGAAAAAAAATTTTGAATTATTCTTTGTGCTTTCCAGAATATAAACCATGCTGTATGATGAAGCCCCTAGCCATATTTGTTACCACACCTTAATGTATGTTTGGAAAAAAAATAAAATAAAATAATTTCAATGGGGACAGTACAACAACTGAAGAACTGAGAAGAATGCCACCTTGACATTCCAATTCCTATCGACAAGAAGATTTGGAGACTTCAAATCACGGTGTACTATTGCAGGCTTGAAATTATGCAAATAATTCATTCCGCGTGCCTGAAAATTTAATTAAAATAAGAAGGAAACATCTGTCAATACTAATGGAAGATTCTACAGAAAGCCATTCCACTCAGAATGATATACATGAGAATCGACTGGCACTTACAACATCAAGAGCCATCTTTAAACGCTTCCTTGCATCCAACTGATTGTTGGGTCGATGTATCAACCTATACAAACTACCTCTGCAAGACATAAACAATGCTTTCACCTTCCAAATATAGTTGATATAAACTGCAGGAAAACTTTGTTACCATCAGGAGGGTGCATATAATTAAGAAAGATTATATTCCAATGCAACAAGAAATTTCAGTGACTTATTATTTGCAACTGACTATCGGTAATAAATAAATCAATACCTTTTATATCAAGTAAACACTATCATCAGAAATATCTACCTCATATGAGTAAGCTATGGTATTGCATGGTTTACCACACAAAGATTGTCATCATTATCACCATAAACTCGCTATCACCACCTTTTCAAGAACAATAACTGAGTTTCATTGAAATTCCTGCCACCAAAGACAGAAGAAGACTTCCCAGGGGCCTGTCTCTTGAACTCTTTCATCATGCAATAAGATGTGAGACCTCTCCGTAAAACAAGATACAACCCCACAACTCATCACATCCTTTGAAACCAACAGAGGAACCAAGGATCTTAGTTTACAGTCTTCTATTTCAAACTTGCAGAAAAGGAAAGTGAGAAGGAAGTTCAAGCAATTAAAAATGATGGCCCCATTTTTATGGTACACAGATGTGCCAAACTGGTAATATTTCAGCAAAGCTGAATGTTCTTATTCGCTAATTCTTGATGAAAGCATGAAAATGCAGACTGCCAAAGAAAAGAGTATCAACTAATTTCGTGGATTAGACAAACACAGGCAAACCATCTCCAACAATTTCGGCATCGCAAAGATTGGTCCTAACATCCAAGGAAGCCCTAGAAACGCAAAAGCAAAACAAAAAGAAGAAGGGGGTTGACTATTTGGTGGGTCAGAGACAGGCCAACTCTCAACAGGTTTTTCCCCCTCTGAAAACACAGAAAGTCTAGCAAAATATTTGTCATCAAGTGGATCAACAAACCATCCAAAATCAATGATAATCAATAATTGTGCTGAACCAGTATTTAAATATAGTAAATTCACACGCAATCCAGTCATACCTAGGCAGAAACTCTGTAACAATTGACAGATGTGGGGCTCGAATTACAGCTCCCATGAAAAGAACAACATTGGGATGCCGCAGTCTTTTCATGATGCGAACCTAAGAACAAAAATTTAAACCAAATAAGGCAAAGATGATGGATAATAATTCACAGCCAAAAAAAAATTAAGAGATGACTATGGGATGCACCAATCATGGTGAACAAATTTTTATCTCATATTCAGTGCAGCTACAACTACAAGCAACCAAACCAGCAACAAAAAATGGGGAAATCAGATGACAACTTAACCATCTATGTGGGACAGATAAACTTATAAACGATGGATCGGAAACTGTTAGCACACTCCAGTCATACTAAGAGAACCAGATCTCTGATGGATCGGAGACTGAAAGCAAAATTATTTGAATGATACAGGAGACAGGACTCAGCCAATTGCTTCCACAAAGAAGGCCCTCCCACTCTATGTTCGATCGATCTACAGGCATCACTACTTGTGACCTAAAGTGGGGCTCTGGACACATGGATGGAACAAGATACATTTCAGGAGCCCATTTCTGACCAAAATTTTTGAGTGACTCAATGTGCAAAATAAAATCCAGAGTAAGATAAGAATCCACACAGAAAATGTATTTCAGAGATGTCCGTGTTCTTCTACAGTTGGCAATAAAGGTCCTATAAGTACTGCAAATATGAGAAGCTTTTAAAGTACTTTCTTCCTATATGATAACCTCAAAGATCATTTTAAAAAAAGGCATTCTATAGGTTCTTACAAGCTACAAATATGAGATAGAGGGAGAGCAATACCTCACTTATAAACTCTGCAAGTGCATCACCAGAAATGTCTTGGTCCAAGAATTTTTTAACAGCAACTTCCTAACAAAATTAAAGAATCCAGTAGATGGTCTTAATCACATGCTAAAATGTGATAAAATATATACCTCAATGCAACAAAAATTCAAACAAAACAACTCACTGTTCCATGCCAGTCCCCACGATATACCTCCCCATATGATCCTGTAGAGAAAAGAGAGATTGAAATGCATACGGGGCAGCTTTTAACAATTATTAACATGGAAACATTTCAATGGTACCCATATCCTTGAAGATTTCGTTGTCAACCCATTTTGGACCCTCCGACATGAATCAAAATCCAACCCACTTAATCCATTTAGAATCATTTATATAACTAGGAAACCATGTTTCGTCCAAATGTAAGATGTGCATTGGCCCCCTCTGAAAAATGCATAAATTATCTTAATAAGATGGTTTGATTTTCATATCAATGCCAAAGTCGTGCATTCAACATCTAAAACATCAGTTTTATGTGGATAAATGATTCCATCAATCACTATTACATTCTAACACATCTATGAATGGATCTAAGCATTTTTCATCATCTACACATGGTTATACACATTTTTAGCAGTTACGACCTACACAAGAATTTGATTGAAATGATAATGCATAAGATTTTAGTTTAATCATTAAGGTGGGCCCAAATCAAAGTGACACACTGAAACCTTCAGTGGTATCAGATACCAGAAGCATTTTCCATTAACAGGGTATAGAGTCTAGAGACTTCATAAATGTAAAAAGATTCCTAAGGTTGAGAAACTTCAAACTCCAAGACCATAGTAAAATCACAATTCTAAATGACTTTTTGAGAACAAAGCATCGAAGACTCAAACATCCCAAGCATTTGACCACTGCACTAAAATAGACAGTGAAGTAAAAGAAAATATAACATGCACTTTTCCAGAAGCAAACGATCAAAGGCCCAGGATATTGAATAATGCAACCTCCAATTATAGAATGGTCATTAGTTCTATCTTGTAAATTCCCAAGGCGGACTAGGAAACCTGCCCTTTTACTGGCATTCTGTATTTTGAGCCTGCTCAATTACCAACACATTAATCTGAAGAAAGTAAAGATTGAGATTGTACCGAGTCCAATACGCTCACCCAAGGTGATTTCATCCCATAATATTTCCCATTCTGCAACATCCTCAAGTGTAGCTTCAGATCTTACACTCTCAGCTCCAGTTGATCTGTCTGAAATTCTCTCCCCTTCTTGATGAGCACCTCCAGAGCCATGTTCTAGCTTGTCCCCACTAGCATGCTTGTGATCCATTCCCTGAGATTCATTTCCTACACCATCCCCATCACCATCTTTCTGCCTATCTGGCTGAGTCAAATTTGGAGCCCCAACTAAGAGAAGGGCACCAGACTCCAGCTGCTCATATTGCCTGGAGACAGCTGCAGTTGTAGCCACTACAGCAGCAGCTGTGGCTGTGGCAGCAGCTGCAACAGGAACTTCGAGGCATGAATCAGTGCTTGATTTAGCAGCAGCAACCACCATTGAAGATGCAACTACAGCAGCTGTAGCAGCAGCAGCAGCAGCAACTGGCATGTGCTTTACAAAGCTCCCAGAAGACATCTCCTGCGTTGATGTAGCAGATGCTTCAGAATGAGAAGGGGAGCATGCCTCCTGGTCTATGTGAATTCGAGAAGGATTCAGTTTTGATTGCATGCCATGGTGTGGCAGAGGTGGCAAGTATCGACCCTGAACCGCATCAGCCTGGTGTCTATGGCGGGTACCATCCTTCCTCTGCTTCTTTTCATCTGTATCTCCAGTCTGATTCCTCCCCTCAGTTGGAGATGGTAGCTGCTCAGAATATGCTTCAGTGAACAAATCTGGTGGTGCCACTACACCACTCTCAAGCAAAACATCATGAAGCTTTTGAGCTAATTTTGGGTTTTCTTTTGCAGCATCAATCATATACTGTGAAACATCTTTTACTTTCATTCTTCGTACAGCGGGGGAACTAACACCTTCAGTCCAAGAAGGTGATCTCCCATGTGCATAAGGAGCACTAGGCCTGCCAGAAGATCCATAGAGATGTGACTTCTCATCGGAGGAGTCAGCCTGAAGGCCCTTGGAAGAGGATTCCTTAGATGAAGATGTTGGCCTCGTCTCTTGAGCACTCAATTCACCGAAACCACATTGTTCATCAAATCCACTGTCAACTATTGCAAGATCCCCAGACCTGGATGTTTTGTCCACTGCAGAATACTCGGGACACCCACCAATTGAACTTGAAACACCACTGCTAATGCTGCAGGAGCCAATGTTAGAGCTGCTCGCCCCTCTAAAAACAGGACTAAGTTCAACAAACGAATCTTCATATTCCATCTGTGGTCCAACTGCATCAGATGGGATTAGCGTGCCAGGTTCCGCCATCACATCAACAATGTATTCCCTGCAATGCATATTTTGGAGTCAGCTCATGGAATTTCCATGACAACCATTGCTGTGTTCTTCTAACTTCTGCACTGGGGGTGGGGGGTGAAAATTTTTCACATGCCTTGAACTGGCAGGATTATGGTTCCAGAAAAGCAGCTATCCATGGCCAGAATTAAGACAGTCTAAGCCCCATCACACCTGACTGGAATCAGTCAGTCTGGAACCGATGACACATCCTAGTAAACGAATCATGGCAGAAATGGGGTAAGCTATGTGATTCTCAGTCCAAGGATGTTTGCATTTCTTAGCTTTCTGTTTGTAACTCATGCAGGCCATGATTGACCTTAAACCCAGTCTTGAAAACTAATGGCAAGATACTCCTGAACCTTTAATCTGGGGACTAGAATACTAGATATACTAGTGCAGAAAAAGCAGTTATCATCCTCATTTAGGAACAACATGACAGATATCGGATGGCTAGAATTGTCAAATACAGGAGGTCTTTTGAGCTGCCACAAATTAAATGGTTCAGTAATACACCAGCCTAGAAACGGAGTCCCCAAACCATGCACCCCACATCTGCCAAAAGAATTTTAGATCGAGGATAAGTGGACAAAATTCTGGGCTGCAGAACAAATTCTTTCTACATAAAACATCCTTCACGGCGGTATGCCAACTGCTCAGAACTCCACATGATTTCGGAAGGGAAATCTCGACTGAAGTTCTCAGGAAACAAAGGCCAACCCCGTTAAACCAATAGTTAACAATAAATCAGAATGAATCGTAAACACAGTAAATCCTGGGACAGTACATAATTTCATAGTCTTGATCTCGCATGTATCTTGCTATGATGTTTTCATAGTCTTGATTTCACACTATCTTGCTATGATGCTGCAAGATAACCACCATATGGAAATAAGCCCACACCATAAGATTGCATAAACTACATTTAAATTTTTGATTTTTTTTGTTTTTAATATTTTTGAACTACCCAAATTGCCTGTGCATGTGTATAGATTTTCTGCACTCCGCCGGAGCACCATTTCAAAGCTCCATCATCTTCCCCATTCGTTCGTCATGAAACCACCTTCTTCAGCATCATTTTTAGAGCAGATTCAGGGCATGGTGATGTTGTTCAATAGGATGATTGCGCTGGATTGGAGCTACACATTTTTTGGCCCACCGACTCAAGGAAAATCACCAATGAAAACAGATCCGATGGAGTGGTCAATCGGCTTTCGTGGTGGATGGGCTTCTCAGAATTTCAAAGGACTGCAGAGAAGGTGTGTGGTCGTAGATGGAATCTTGTTGGTAGATTTGGGCACGATGTCAACTGCTGTTCAGCATGGTGCTCACCAACTACCAAACACGGATGGGAGATTGCACACAAAAGGGAGTCACCCACGAATCTGATTTGCAGAACAGGAGCTGTGGAATTTCATGGTTACTGATGGGTTCTTGCTGTGGATTTTGCTCTGGTTTTTGCTTGCCACTCTATTGAGTAGGCTGGATTTTCTAATCAGCCAAATATTAGCTCATTGTTGGAACAGGGGTGGCTGCCAGTTTTACTGCCATGGATTCTTTCATTTGCTGTGCATTGCTGGATGCTGCAGTTCAATGGCTACCGAAATTGTGGGAGCAGTGGATGACGAAGGAGACAAAGATGTTGCCAGGAAATGGATTTTGCAAAGAGTCATCATCGATGATGTAAGGGATGGGAGACAGTGCAGTGATTTGTTTAGTAAATGTGGAAGGGCATAACTTTGCAGTCTGAATATTCAGAATTCCACAGAAATCTTTTGCATCTTGGAATTCCAAGATTTCTGCATGCGGGTTTTGTGGAAATGGTAAAGAGGCAACTGGACTACTTGAGTCCTCTCAAATCTGGCATCTCCTAGCAAAATCTGTGGACAGTTTATTCCTTCAATCGATTGCCATAGGCAAAAGTAATTTCAGTCGGTGGATAATGGATGCTGATGTTGATGCTCACAGCATGTGTAGCAAAAGAATTTAAGTAAACTTTACGGGTACGGGAGGAATTATTGAAAATATGTGTACATTAGGAATTAAGATCAAATTTCATGGGTATAATTGGGAATTTCCCATAAAAACAAGATGATAAACAGCTCCCATCACTGTTATTTATATTTCATACATAACCCAGGCAATCCTGTCTATTACCTTGCAGACTTTACCAGGAGAGGAAACAGCTTCAACTACCCTCTTCGACACTGTATATTACACAGGCAGTCCTGTCTATTTCCTTGCAAACTTTACAACTAAGCTGCGCCGATACCCAAAAAAAAAAAAAAAATCTAGAAATTTTTTTTTGATAAAAACCTTACCTTCCATCAATCTTGATGATGTTCATGGCCCCATCATCAGCACCTGTGTACTGCTGCCCTTTGATCAACTGACACTGAATACCCACACTGTCTGCTAAAACCTGAATAACCATTTGAACTCACATAAACAGGCATTCACTGCATGACTGCAAATAGATTTATTAATGTAGCAAGTTGAGTATATGATAGAAAGAAGGTTAGGGTTAGAGGAGTTAGAAATAGGAACTGAAGTTTAAAAATAAGGTTAGGTTAGGGTTGACTCCAACATGTCCCAAGTTGAATCCTTAGATGATACTGGGACACAATGACCAATATGCTGCACAAAATTGAGAAACACGCAAGAAGGATGGTATTCACCAAGGGTGTGTTTGGAAAGTAATAAAACTTTTCGTGAAAAGTTTTTAGTGTAAAAGTTTTTGAAATGTGAGAAAATGATGTAATATGATATGGATAATGATAAGAAGTAAAGAGAATAAAGTTAAATGTGTGGGTAGTTGTGTAGAAATAATTGAAAAGTAGGATAGTTGTATAAGAAGAAATGAAGAAATAATTTAAAAATAGGGTAATTATGGAGATTGAAAAGTTTTATGAATTAACAAACACCCCCCAAGAAAATTTCTTGCAATCTAAAAATTGTTACATCATTAGAACCCATCCATGGTAAGAACTCACTGAAAATATGCATTTTTATCACTTGTCAACACAGTTTATGCGCACAAATGTCAAGGGAATATTTCTTGAAGATTCAAGTTTTACAAAATTGAAAATCTGTCACAGACAGATCCATCCACTATAAAAATTCGCAAAAACAGAAAATTTTGAAATTTTTTTTTTCTTTACAAGTCCTCTAATTTTTGAGGATTTATCAGCATAGATTGTTAAATCTGTTCGGCACCTATGGGATAGCCAATATAATTAACCCTTGGGAATAAAATTAATTGGCATTGCATATGCATGTATCAATTTTAAAACCTAGCTTGAGACAGTCATGTCTCATCTTCAACTAAAAGCTGGATATCAGAAATCAACAAATATCTTTTTTTTTTGAAGTAGAAATTACCAAATATCTTAATGTCTTGGTGCATGTCGGTTGATGGAAGTAAAGACACACATAAAGTTTGAAAAAAAAAAAAAAAAAAAACAAGTCATCACTCATTTAAACTAATAAGAAGAACAACAGGCACATATGCAATTAAAGATGCTGGTAGAAACTAAGGTGAATGGATGATGTCACATGCATCATGAAACTTGGTAGGGAATCAATAGTATTGAAATCTAGCTACTGACCTTGAACAATAGTGCACGGTGACGAGCCAGGCCAATCTTCAACCGGCCAAGAGGCAACACCATATTCCCAACCAATGATCGTAAATGGTTACTTAAGTTACTCCAGTCTTTCAACATCTTTTCTGGATCCACAACTGGTCCACCCATGTACTCAGCTACCAAAGCAGCAAGCTTTCTCACCAAATCATTGGGGGTAAAAAATGCAGATCCTGACCTCGATGCAACAGCCATCATCAAAGCCCTCTCTTCCAGGTTCAACAAGTCACCATCTTCAGCCCTGTTAACCAGCACGGCTTCCCAGCTGATACTATCTGAGACTGGTATCTGTTGGAGATCAATAAGTGAAGGCATCTCTGAAGTAGACTCGCCCAAAATGCCATAAAGGTCATAGAAACCATCCAAAATCTTGTCATCATAGCCAAGAGAATTATAGTTCTGTGAAGAATGGACACTATGACATGTTGGTTAGGACAGAGTAGAATCATGTCGATGACTTTGATAATGCATCAAATTGAGAGAGGGAAAGGAATAGAATTCGTTCAGATGCTTTAACATAATCGAGCACTATTCAGTGATGATGCCCACCCATTTTCTGAGTCCATTATCATACTTTCTCTAGATCTATGCCACTATTATATTTCAAAATACTTAGTGAAGAAACAAGAAATCATTTCACCTGAAAACTCATACAGGCATCAACATTCAAAAAAAATATTATGCCGTGTAAAAATTGAAAATTCATTCAAAGCTGCTGCTATAAGTATCTAAATTATCAAAATTAAATATATTCACTACCTATGCCTGATCAACAATAATGAAATTAATCTCTCTAAGAAAACATGTTAAGGAATAAGGACACTACCATAATGCCATATCATCCAGAAAAGCAATAAACTCTCATAAGGTATAGCTTTATAGCCAAGTCACAGACCTCTTCTAAATGCAACGGAGTGCATGCCAAGAATCAAATCAAAGAGAGAAGAATAGATATGTGCACTAAATATATAAACATATTATGATGATGCCTTTCTTAAACCCCTTCTCAGTTGATGTTTACAATGACCAAGCAGACATGACAAGCTCCCACCAACCACACATAAAATAATCCAACTTTAGAATATATCAATAAAAAAAGTATAAGAAATCTACAGGATAAATGCACCTAAATAGATTCCCATTTCCTAATTGAATTTGCATATTTCCTACAGGATCTCTCTAAAGGTACTGATTTGATATTTCAATGTTTTGTTTTCCCCAATAATAATAGGACAACAGGAGGCAATAATCATCCCAAAAAATCTATAATTCCTCCCTCCCATTTTCCCGAAAAAAGAGTAAAAGTTCCATAAAGAACAAACTGGAATGCCAAAATTGGTCTATTGCCCTTTTATCTAACAGCCCACTGCCCAATGTGAAAGAGTTTGCAAGGTCTTTTCATCTGACTTAAGTCCTTTCTTTTACACTGGAAGTGGAAGGTGTGGGTCTCACTTAGGTAAAAATGCAATATCATTCTAGGTCTTGGAGAAGGAAAAAATTCATCTTCCTTCCCTAGAAAAGGGTGAACTATCTGATTCCACTTCTTCTAAGAAACTAAAACACAAAAGAGAGTCCACATAATTGGCACATAAAAACTGTCCAATTGCCAAGTTAGGCTACAACAAATCCAATGTGATAGAGCACACAGTAAATTCCACAGTGATTTTGTGTTCTTATTTGTAGACTGACAAAAGTGCACCACGTTATAGTGTCATATTTAATCATTTGATAAACAGTTTTTGTTGTAAAACTAAGCACCGTGAAAAATAATGAAACCAGCAGTCTGTAATTTCTGACCATGGGCTAAGCTAGCAATGCCTGAAGGGCTCCAATTTATAAGTTGCATAGATTGTCCAAATATAAACAGGATGGAAAAAATGAAGAAGTGCGTTAGGAATTTTATGTGACCATCGAGTTCCAATCAAACTAAAAGGAAAATTTTATAAGATTGTGATTAGACCTACTATGCTTTATGCAGTAAAACGTTGGGCAGTTAAAGAACAACATATACAAAAAATAATCGTAGCGGAAATGAGAATGTTAAGGTGGATGAGTGATAAAACAAGAAAAGATAAAATTAGGAATGAAATAATTCAAGAAAACTTAAAAGTAAGACCGATTTGTGACAAAATGCGAGCAAATATATTAAGATGGTTTAGTCAATGTTAAAAGGAGGCTTGAAGTAACACCAGTTAGGAGAACAGAGTCTATCCAAGTAGAAGATTATAGGAGAATGAGAGGAAGACCCAAAAAAACATGAATTGAAGTAATTAAACAAGATTTAAAATATCACAAATTACAGAAAATTTAGTCTTAAATTGCCAAGAATGGTACAACAGAATCCATGCAACCGACCCCACCTAGGTGAGAAATGGCTTATGATGATGACGATGATAGAGTGTCCAAATGAATGACCACCAGGCTGACAAGATCATGAGATGCACCATAGATGGCGCATCAATCAATGCCGCAATCATCCAAGTTTAGCTCTCCATTTGATGGAAGAGGAGTCAACAACTACAACGTTTTCCAAGTAAGCAAAACTTGGCCTGTTTCTGGTGCTTTCCTAAAGGCCAGGATCAACAAAATATTAGTTCCATGCTTGCGGTGAATAGACATCCCACTAAAAATCATTAATCTTGACCAGAGAACTCTTCTTGATTACATGAGAACAATACAGAAAGGGCATTGGATGTTATGAAGCTTGAATTTACACAGTATAAAACACATGTTTCCGAGATAAAGGGAGGGAAAGTTAGGACATATATATATATATAGAGAGAGAGAGAGAGAGAGAGAGACTAACCCAATATCTATAAGCAAGGACTTCAGCAGGTGTGTTCTGAGGAGCGCAAGATCCTAAGCTGATCTGCTTCACTGCCTCAATCTGAACAGCCTCCGGGTCCTCTCTTGCACTCAGCTCCAACGCCAGCTGTATTTGGTACTCCTCTTCCATCTCTGGATCCCTCACGGAGCTCTCCTCTGAGTCCCGCCTCACCGTTTCCAGCAATGCAGATTCCAAACCAGCAAGACTCAAACTACCCGCTTCATCCGTCTGATCACTCCTCTCTCCCCTCCCAGACAACGACGATGGGGGGCTTGAGTTATGCCTACCCGTGACAGAGTTCAACCACCCCGAGAGCCCTGACAGTGGCTTCTGCTCTGGATGATGACGGTGAGATCCAGACGGTGGTGGCTGCGGCTGCTGCGATGATGATGACGATGATACCCCTTCTTCAGATTGCGCTGGCATGATGTGGAGCTTCTTGAGGATGTTCCTCATCATGCCCTTGAAATTCTACACCTGCTAAAGAATCGACCTCCCCATCACTCCTTTCATTCCCCACCTTCAAAGAATTGAACTTTCCACAACTACCCACTTCATTTTCCAAAAATTTCACAATCTCATCAATCATTTACAGAGACAAAATCCTAAAAACACTACAAAAAACTTCCACTAGTTGGAAAAACTAAGTCAAAGAAACGCAAGCAGGCATCATTCCATGGTATCAACTATAAAACCTATATCTCGCGAAGCGGAGAAGCTCAGAGAAGTGGGGGAAAATTCCAACTTGGGCTGGACAGTTACCCCAAACAAGAAGAAGAAGAACACTCAATTGGGAAGTGGGCTTGCATGTTGGAAGGAATCGATAGAAACCTCTTTTTCTCCCACTTTTCAACTCCTGGGATTGGATTTGACGTTTTTCCTTTCTTTCATGCTTTCTTTCTGCTATTGGCCTTTTTTTTTTCCTTCTCTCTCACGCTCTGGCGACTGGCTTTGAGCGTGGAAAAAAAGAGGGAGTGGGAGAGTTGCAGCTTGAGGAGGCAACCCAAAAGAAAGAAAAAAAAACGCACACCCCACAGCTAAATAAAAAATATTTTTTTATTATTATTAAATAAATAAAAGCACCAACTTGGAGGAGGTGGATCCCACCAAAGACGGCTACTTGAGGAAGCCGCGCAAGAAAGCCATCCTCGAGTTTGTTTACACCCAAAAAATAGGACTGACCTAACAAGGCCAGTTAGTGTTCAAGAAACAGTACTCATCCAAGGAACCCGTTCCTAGTAACGTTTTGATTCTTGAAATTCAAACCCAATTTGCTAAGTGTCCGAGAAATTATAAGACTTTTGCGGAGAAAAGTTTTCAAATAAAATTTTTTGAAATTAAAGAAATGATGTGGTATGATAAAGGTAATAAGGATGAAGAAAAAGAATAAAGTTAAAATAGATAAGATAATTGTACGGGTAATTGTTTAAAAATAATTAAAAAAATATAATAGTTGTGTAAGAAAATATAAATAACTAATTAAAAGTAGGATTATTATAAAGAGCGAAAAGTGATTGGATAAAACTTTTCATCGTATAGTAGTTGCACTGGAAGATATAATAATTAATTAAAAATAGGATAATTGTGAAAAGCAGAAATAATTAAATAAAACTTTTAGATGAAAAGATTTTGTTTAAAAGTTGTTAAATTGATAAAAAAATAAGGTGATATAATAAGAATAATGATAAAGTGTAAAGGAAATAAAGTTCAATAGAAAGTTAGTTGTATACGAATGATTAAAAAATAGAATAGTTATATAGAAAAATATGAAGAAATAATTTTTAAATATAATAAGTATAGAGAGTGAAAAGTTTTAGTTTGAAAAGTTTTAATTAAAAACAAAAATATCCTACAAAATTTTGGTTTAACGACCTTTTCACATTACCAAAAAAGCCTTAAAATTAAATTTTTTTTAAATAAAAAAAATAATATGATATTATAGAAGTAATAATGAGAAGTAAATAAAATAAAAGTAAAATAGATACGCTATTTATATAAGTAGTTAAATAGGGATCCCGATACAGTGCACTCGAGTGCTCTAGCCCATTTTTTAAATTTTTTTTTAAAATTTTATATAACTGTTAATATAAGTATATTTAATATGTGTATCAATTTTTACTATCTTTGGAGTATTTTAGATATTTACTTTTGATTTTTTATTTTTAAAAATAGTTAAAATGCCACTAATTTTTAAAAATCAAAAATAAATATCTAAAATACTCTAAAATGGTAAAAATCGGTACACATGTTAAATACACTTCGATTAACAGTTGTATAAAAAAATTTAAAAAGTTTTAAAAAACAGTTTAAGTGGGTTTAATGCACTTGAGTGCACTGAATTAAGTGCACCCGGGTGCACTAATCAGGATCCGTTAAGTAGAAATGTTTGAAACATAAAGTAATTATATAAAAAGATGTGAAAAATGATTAAAAATAAAATAATTATGAAAAATAAAAAATTTCAAAAGTTTCAAGTTTAGATAAACATACCCTAAGTTGACAACTAACAAAAAAAATTTATTATTTTTAACAAATATATGGGTTTCATTTAAATCTTTATCCATAGACACATATCAATGCTCACGTCAGTATTTTCTTAATTTTAAAAGTTAAAATAAAATATTAAATAAATTTAAAAATTATCAAATTTTACAATAAGTGTGTATTTGTTAAAAAATAAAATTGTTTATTCTTTATAACTACTCTATTTTTAATTATTTTTTCACATCTTCCGATATGAACTATCCTAATTTTCAATTATTTCTACACAACTACTCATATAACTAACTTATCTATTTTAACTTTATTCTCTTTATTTCTCATTATTAATCCTATTATTATATCATCGTTTTCTCTAAATTCAAAACTTTTATGTTAAAAATTTTTCAATAAAAGTTTTATCATTTTACACAAGAAGAAACTAAAGTGAAATTTAAATATTATAAAAAATATTTCAATAATATTTTTAGTCACCTATATTACAACCATGATAGGGTTAGCTGTGCAAGAATGGACCCTTTATCATGTTTAAAATTTTTTTAGTCAAGGTGTAATTATATTTAATAAAAATTTAATGGATCAAAAAATTGAATCATCTAAAAAATTGTTTAAGTAATTAACTTTTTATTCTCCTAAGATAATTATATTCTTTTTTTGATAAAAAAGGTGATTATATTCTTAAATAGGCAAATAATTTTAAACACGAATAAGAAATTAAATTTTATAAGCTAATCCATTAAGTATATTTATTTATATTAAAAACATCTCAAAGTAAAATTTTTAATTATGAAAGTTTTCTCTCTTTATAACTATCTTATTTTAAATTATTTATTTATATTTTCTATATAAACTATTTTATTTTTAATTATTTTTATATATTTATTTATACGATTGACGTATCTATTTTATCTTTATTCTTTGTATTCTTCATTATTATCGTATCATATTATATTATTTTTCTCTATTTTAAAAAACTTTTATATCAAAAAAGTTTCATCCAAAATTTCTGTAACTCCTCAACCACACCTAAGTTTCTATTTCCTTGCAAGTATGGTCTAAATTTTTCACACGACTACTTCTGTGGCACATGAAAGCGGTTTCTTCTGTTGCTCTGCTTCCGTCCCTCTTCGCCCAATAACTATTATTGAGATAACCACGCAGCGGTGAAACAAAAGGGTGTTTGGTAACTTTAAAAAAATCAATTTAAAATTTTTTGCTTTCAATAATTATCTTATTTTTAAATTATATTTTAACTTTTTTATATAATTATTCTTTTAATCATTTCTACATAATTACAAATATACTAAACTATTTATTTTAATTTTATTCTCTTTATTTTTTATTATTGTATCTATTATATTACATCATTTTCTTACATTTCAAAAGTTTTTACAATAAAAACTTTTCATCAAAAATTTTACTACTACCCAAATACACCCTGAACATTAAAAAAGTATGAAAACAGGCATAAGCCAACTATATTTTTCCCCTAACAATCCCACATTTTTTTTTTGCCCATTTCTATATGAGCTAAACGTTAAAATTTTGATGTTTGATAGAGAATTCAACTTATTTATTTTATTTAATATCATTTTTTAGAAAATTGAGTTTCATCTAAATCTAATATGTCCATAAGTCAAATTTCCTCAAAAATAGGTAAATTTATATGTAAATTAAAAAAAATACTTAGATCAATTCACATATATATTAAAATCTAACAATACTTTATAAAATAATTTACTTACATAGTAATGATATTTTGATAGTTTAGATGTTGAAAATACTTCTTAAAACTTGATATTTTACATTAAATTATTTTATTTTGTTGATTTTACATATTTACATATAGAGCCCATATGTAGTGTATTGAGTCACTTTTATATTATGTATTTTGAGTATTAATTGAGAGAAATTTGAGTGTTTAAGATATTTTGAGTTATAGTTTTCTTGATTTAGCTTTACGTAGAATAAAACACTCACAAATGACTGATTTGAGCAAAGCAAAAAAGTATGTGTAAATTCGGGACCTTAAATCATACAGAAATAGTAGATTTTTACATTGAAAATGAACTCGACTAAGCAAGTCTTAGTTGCCATATCGATAGGCTCCAAAAATACTTTCCGTTGATATATTGTGACTCTTATGATACCTCTCGGATCAAAAGTTATAAGTAATTAAATATGGTTTGCTTATTTTGGCACAACGTGTGTTTATTTCAAGAAGTTCAAAGCTCAAGGATCAAGATTAGTTTTGATTTGATGATTTTGAAAGGTCAAAATGAAGAAAATCAATGACTAAATCAACCTAAAATATGTTGGAGAAATTTTGGCACAAATCGAAGCAAAATGGGCAATGTAATTTCATAAAACAAAATAAACACATGGAACTAGAGACCAATATGGTCCAACCCGTTTTTAGTTGTTCTAAACATGGCCCAGGCCATGTTGGAGTGTGTGAAACACTGCCTAGGACATGTTCAGGCCAAGAAAACACAACCCAAGCTGTGTCGCGCACTGGTTACGCAATTTCTAGTCTATTTTAGACTATATGCGCAAGTACTCTCCTATATTCTATATAAATACGCATTGAGAACGTCCCAAGGTATCTTAAAATATCTTGGGTTGAGGTCTAAGAGCAAGAAGAGTGAAGAGCATAAGACAAGAAGCGAGGTGGCAAATTGCTTGGAGTGGTTGAGACACAATTGGGGTTTCCAATCAATAAGTTTTTCCTTTCTTTTTTTTATTTTAATTGTTTTGTTTATGATGGATATTTGATACAATATTATTTTATATTTGATTTTGATTATAAACATGATAGGCTAAACCTATTATCTGGGGTTTAGGATGTATGATGCATCTAATGCAGCGAATATTGTGGTTTGATTATTTAAGATATTTTGTGTTAATTTAATGCTTGCTTAGGGTTTTAGCTCCCACCCTGTTAATGATTTCATTTATTAGGTGAAAAAATCAAAATGTAGAAGTCTAATATATAACAATTAAAATATTAAACTTGACAATCTAAAACCATAAAAATAAGCATAATGACTTTGAGGAATTTCATGAACTTCCATATAACTCAATAGATTCTAATTAACTTGATCCTTGTAAAAATAGGTGATCAAAAAGATTGGGATACGCTTTATAAGTTTCAAAAGAAGGTGTAAAGATAATATAGAGATAGTTCTCTTTTAACACATAATATCTTGATGAAAAAGTACTTCATGTATTCATTGCAAAAGATGTATGTAAAATCTTAGATCCTAGGTACTCGTATCCCTTAACTTTTAATTTCTTATTATGCATTTTTAAGATCAATCTTTTCTTTTGTTATTTCTTTTCCTTCACTTTATTCTCCTTGTGTTTGATATAAATGTTTAAATTTAACATCTTAAGTCCTGAATCCCTTATTGATTGATTTTTTATATTTGGATTTGTATTTTAATATAAATGATGTCAAACACAATAAATTGAGTGAATTTTTCATCAACCATTTAGATGTTAAAAATAAAAATAGTTAAATAAAAGGAGGATTTCATAGAAGCATCTCTTTTTTCTTTAAGAGCATGTTTCGCTATACATAAAATTCTTCTAATAAAAACTTTTTTAATTTAAAAGTTTTTACTTTTTATAATTACTTTATTTTTTAATCATTTCTTTATATCTTCTTGTACAATTATCTTACTTTTCAATTAGTTCTATATAACTATTTTATTTTTCAATTATTTCTACATAACTACATATTCAATAATATATCTATTTTAATTTTATTTTCTCTATTTCTTGTCAATACTCTTCTCATAGCATATCATTTTCTGCAATTTCAAAAAAATTTTAGCCAAAAGTTTTATCACATCCAAACACACCATTAATGGAAAATATAATTAAATTTATTTTTATGACTTAAAAATTTATTTTCATCAATGTGTTAAATGATTTGTTACTTTTCGCTCTCCAAAGCTGCTTTATTTTTAATCGCGTGTATATATTTTACTATACAATTATTCTATTTTTCAATCATTTCTAGGTAATTACCAACACAACTAATTTACGAAATTATGACTTTATTCTTTTTAGTTCTTATTATTACACTTATTATATTACATCTTCGTTCTTTATAGCTACTCTATTTTTAATTATTTTTCATGTTTATATACAATTATCCTATTTTTTAATCATTTCTACACAACTACTCATACATCTAATCTATCTATTTGAACTTTATTTTTTTTACTCCTCATCATATTATTATATCACATTATTCTCTCTAACTTCAAAAAATTTTGCACAAAAATTTTTGTTAGAAATTTTATCACTTCCCAAATATACTCAAATCAATACTTGCAAAGCCAAAAGATATATTTCATTCAATATCATATTTTTATCCATTATTATTCCCCTTAAATATTTATTTTAGTTTGTGATTTCCATTTTATTCCAAAATCCTACTTAATCATTTTATTTAACAATATTGTTTTAAAATGGTGTTGAAAATCATTTTAATCAAATTCTTAGGTGAATGTATATAATTATGTGTAAATCATGAAAAATATTTAGATTCATTCAAACATCATTAAAATATAATAATCAGTTCTAAAATCATTTATTCACCTCAAATGGTGTTTTAAACCATTTAGATGTTAAAAATACTAGTTTGAATTCAATGTATAAATTAAATAATTTTATTATGAAAAATGATCCAATTAGTCGGAGCTAAGTAATGACTCATTTAGCTTATCTCATAAAACTCATTAAATTTTTTTACTTTTTTATATACACTTATTTATCCAATATATTTAATATATAAACTAAATTTTATTATTTTTAAATATTCGAGTATATTTTTTAAAGATTTTCAAACACAAGAATGCTTTGGCCTTTTTTAAAACAAAAAAAAATTTTTTAATGAGTTTATTGATGTAGGTTATGTAAGTCATTACTCAACTCAAATTAACAAGATCATTTCTCTTTTGTTAAGGAACGAATGCTTAAAACTTTTTACTTTTCATAATTATCCTATTTTTTAATATTTTTATGTTTATTCTTATGCAACTACTCTACTTTTCAATCATTTTTATACAATTACCCGCACATCTAATATGTCTATTTTAACTTTGTTCTCTTTACTTCTCATCATTACCCCATATTATATCATTTTTTTACATTTCAAAAACTTTTATACAAAAAAATTTTCATCAAAAGTTTTATTATTTCCTAAACACATCCATTATGTTTATTTTTCATATTTTTGGAATAAAATCTATATATGTATATATGGTCTCTTTGACATTTAAGAAAACTTGTATGCACGTGTAAAATTTTCCAAAGTTGGGAAGAGAATGTGAGAAGTTGTCATTTCAACCACTGCCATTTTGAAATCATCGAGACTGTTTATTCTCTCCATCGCTGACCTTGCATGTGGTCATAATTGACCAATTAGAACTTCTAGTGGCCCCACCATCTGTAACCTCCGTACCATCCATTTTTTACAGTTGTGATTCATCTGAGATATTTTACCACCGCTCGCCTTGGTAATGCAATGCATAACACTGTTGCTTACAATGTTGACAAGGTGTAGATTTTGGATTGTTGTGCAGTTAATACATCGATAGTTAGTGGCTGAATTGTCCAATGCGCAATTAATGCATGAAAAGTTTTTGGCTGTAAAAAAAAGTTTCAGAGTTTTCTTTAATGCCAAACAACCCCATAATATATAAAAAAGTTATCATGTCCATTTACATGCACCATAAATGTGATACATTTAGTTCAAAATGAGCCCCACATGATCATAAAATATACATCGATTTCACCTATTGTGTTCAGTATTATTTTTTTATTAGCATACCCATTTTTATCCAAATTGGATACGTGTATGAATTTTATTCGAAATGTTATAAAATTAATACAATAAAATAGTTTGATGTAAATATTAATTTTAAAGTTATTTTTGTTGTGAAATTAATAGTAAATCAAGCACAATCTATGTTTTGATAATTAACAACTCAAATTTGAGAACTTTTAAGGTACTAGCACGTGTATAAGATGTTTCAAGTTTTAGAATTTTCAAATTAATGACATGACAAGTCAAGTCGCAAGCTAAGTTGACTTAGGCATCAACTTACGTCAAGTCGATACACAAGTCAATTCCAACATTAACTTCAATAGCCATTTTCTAGATAGTGCTGATAATGAGGATGCGTGAGTAGGCTAAGTCGCACTCAATACTTACTTCGCATGCGACTTAGGTTAAGTCTCAACCTAAGTTGACTCTGTTAGTGATTTGGATGATCTTCAGGATTCCGATGCCAAACTTGATGAAGTCAAATCACAACCTAAGTCGACTTCGACATGCAACTTGGGTGAAGTCTTGTTTGAAGTTGACTCAGTCATTTGACTTGAGTCAGGGTGCAACTTGAGTTGACCCCACATTTGACTTGAGCATAAGGAAGTTTAAAATAAGAAGATTCAAGTTCAAGCATAATAAGAATGACTCAAACATCCCTACTTTCTATGATCCAACATTCCGAGTCACAAGGTTATTGATAAAGTTTCAAAGGGATAATGACCAAGTGCATGATGAGAAAGAATAGAGGTCTACTTGCAAAAATGAAGATATTCGAAGCTATAATATGAAGAAACAAAGGGCATATATGTCAAGGGACTAAGCTTGTGAAGTACTAAAGTTCTAATATGCTTAAAGAACTGTGAAGTCGTAATTTAAGTCGACTTCACCTGTGGCTGGGTCAAGTCTTAGACCAAGTCAACCCAAATAGAACTTGAGACTTGAAGACTAAAGTGCTAAAGACTGAAGTCGCAATCCAAGTCAACTCCAGTTTACGACTTGGGTGAAGTCGTACCCAAAGTTAACTTCTAGTGCACCATGGATCATAATGGTAAAAAAATTTAACTGTTAGTGTACTAAATGTGCACCACCTACCTCGTAACATTTGAATTTATTTTCTCTATATTTAAGACATGTCAAATGAAGAGGAGAGGGATAACTAGAGCATTGATTGAGCTTCCACCTTTCAACTTAGAAGCATTTAAGAGATCATTTAAGTACTCTAAAAGAAGAATGGTGCTATTTATTGCAAGTGCTGAAGTGACTTTCTCAGATCCACTCTACACATTTTTCCTTATGTTGAAACTTTCTATACATCATCTGTAAAGTGTAAACTCTTTATTTTATTTACTCTTTTATGGTTCTACTTGATTTGGTATTGGAGATCAAGGTCAAATGAAGACAAGTAATGTGTGATTGGAGTGTGACTCATCACCTATTTATATAAAAATTATAAAGGCCTCCTAGAGTTAGAATCTAGAAGAGAGCAAATGTTTCGGCCTCGCGTGAGAAAAATATTGCCCATTTCATAGTTCATTCATTTGGGTTGAGTGTAATATTATTTTCCCGCGGTTTTGAGAATAAATGCTTAATTAATTTCCCAGCAAAATTTTAAAGCATCCAATTCTTTAACCGAGT
>JAXCLR010000063.1:11657253-11675782 GCA_035584095.1 Annona squamosa | reverse complement strand
AAAAATGATAATTTTTCCTTCCTCTATGTTATTGTATTTTTTGTATAAATTATCATTTTTGAAACTAACGGAAAAAATGTAAAAAATACAACAACATAGACGCCAGGTGTAATTTGGGCATTTCTGAAAAATTATTAACCACTGTGTAACGGTTCCGTCACTTAACTTAACGGTCACTGACGGCGTGGGCTTATTTGAGATTTTGGCAAAATGTAGTAGGTATATTTGGGATTTCTGATACGTAGTAGGCATATCTGTAAATATGATCAAACGTAATAGGTATATTTGGAAAAATCCCTAATATAAAAGCACCAGCAACACCCACTGAAATTTGCTCTCCTTATAAGATCCACACCATTGATTTGGAAACCTTATAAGATCCACACCATCCAAGCGAAAATCTGTCTGAACTAACTCACCAATGTGTTCATAGCATCCTAAAATACAGAAATTTGTGCCTGAAACGCAAGATTTACACTTCGGGATCACTAGATTTGCACTCGCACAGTGGTTTCATACACCACATGTACCAGACGTTCCTTTCTTTCTTCCCCGCTATGAAACGTCCAGACAGCCTAGCATCTTCATTCTTAGCAGACCCATCTTGCCGCTGCCGTTGCTGCTTCACATGTTCACCACCAGTGATTCATTCAAGTTGCCATTCCGACCAGGCATCAATTGGACCCGCAAGCATCTGCCCTCTTTTTTCTCTATCTATCTTCTCTAGTGACCGTAAATGAGAAAAAAAACCATCACTGCTATGTTCTTGTTTTCACCTAGTAGCTAATCAGTTTGATCGACCGATCTAAAAATTGGTTAGATCAGCGGTTAAACAGGCTCTCGTCGGCTAGATTACGCTAAATCGAAACCAGGGTGATTCGGATCGAGCTGGTGACCGGTTCACGGTTGAACTTTTTTGTTTTTTTTTGATAGAAGAATTACTCTACTCCGACCCCTTTCCACCTGAAAAAGGTTTGGAGGAGAGAAAACCAAGCAATTACTTGTCAAAAAAATGTTTGTACAGATTTTTCCTATAATTGCTTGTGGGGGAGACCCCACCAAGTAGAATGATTCTGTTCAGAAATAGCAACTAAATCAGCAAAAGAATGGGCTACCCTATTCCCTTACCTCAGTACATGGTGTAATGAGAGGTGACCGGTTCACGGTTGAACTGGCTGGTCTCATTCGGTTTTTACAACCTTTGTTTTTTTCTGAAATTCTTTTTATAAACACGTTAATCTAGTTATACTTAATATATATATTTATATAACAAGTTTTACCAATACGTGTATGTATTTATTTTGAATTTTTAAATATAGAATATTAAGTTACTTTAAATTTAAAATAAATATACACATATCTTCAAAAATGTTAAAATTTGATACATGATTAAAAATAACTAAATTAATATGTTTATAAAAATTTAAAAAATAAAAAATACGTTTTTTGCCCGGTCAGAAAATATCATTTAGGAATAATTTTGTTCACATGACTGACATCATTATGTAATTCCATTTTTCTTCCGTTTTCATTTCCTTTGCCAGAAACCTATCGAAACAAGCCTCGAATGATGATTTACGGGATTTGCTTTTTTTGGCAGGGCATGGGCCATGATCGTGCGTTGCGTGCCAGACCATATATGGATTTTGAGTGACTCACAAGTTACGAGCACCATATATGGATTTGGAGGTACTTACATCCAACTCCCACTTTTGAACTAAACTAAGTTTTGTAGACCTAAATTTCTTATTGAGGGCATTAACCATTTTGGTGCCAATAAATATTTTTTTCAAGGGAAACCTTCAATAATGATGCATTATATTCTAACATAAGTAATAGAATTTATTATGATAAAAAAAAAGAACTAGAATTGATTTTTGCAAAATAGACTAGTGTAATGGTGTGTTAGCACGTGTTTTAGTAATTAGAAAATAAACATGTAAGAAGTAAATTAAAATTTTTGGAAAACAAAACCCATGTACTTGTTACTATTTACAATTAAATAGATAAGAAACGAGAACCCATAGCAGGGGCGTAGTTGGAGCTCACTATATTCCATTTTTCTCAACTCTGACCATAAACTTATTTATAAAGCTTAAACTCAAATTTAACCCTAATTCTATTTGAAAAATTTAAATCTTAACCACTTTTATATAAATCAAGTTCAGATTGAAATTTAAATCATATAAATATAAATTAACGAGTCACCAAAATGAAATTAATAATGTCTGTCTAATTAAATTGAGGAAAAGGATAATAATATAATGTATTTCTAAAAGAAATTTTATTTTTCAAAGGGATAAGGAAGAAAATTAATAAAGATTAAAGTAAATGATATAAAGATAAACATAAAAAAATGAAAATAATATAATTTATCTAAAATATAATTTTTACAATTCAAAACATCAATTTAAACACAATCATAAATGATATAAAATACGTAAATATGAATAAATATGATTTAAATTTTGTAGATATAATATTTTTACCGGGTTCAAGAACACATTGGTTCATGGGACTTAGGTTTTGCAAAAGTATAATAAAATAGGGTGCTAATTTTGAGCTCAGCTGGCTTAATCCATTGTCTTGCATGCTCAGCCCATTTATAAATAGATTATGATTGAATTGTTTGTCTGAAAGGTCTTCAACCCATCAAATGATCATTTGTTTACTTAAATCACCAGTAATGGGTTAACGGTCTCTAATTTGTCAAACCACTTAGCGACCCAATTAATCTGCCCAATTCATGAAACGAAAATATTATAAGTTGTTTTTTTCAATGTCGCATTTAATTTTTAAAGAAAAAGATCAAGTCATATATGAACTACCATAACTTATGATTGAACATCTTCTTTCTCTAAATTACTAATATTAATTTGAATATTTTTATTACGGCAAAAATCGCATGTATTGAAACCTTTTATATTATAAATCTAAAATATCATTTGGATTCTAAATTTTGTTTCCTTTGAACATATTTAAAACCAACTCCCAACCTGTTAAGCTAAATAAGTTGTAAATAAATTAAGGTCAAGATTTTATAAATGCATTAATAAGGGAGTTATGGTTGTGCTTTCATAAATGGTTTAGGATTATGGCTAGACTTGAAACTGCCTAACCTGATCCATTGATACTTCACGATAACTATTTAACTTATTTTTCAAAATGTTTATAGTTTAGTTTACAAAATACCCAAACGTATATGCTAAATTATAATTTTGCATATTTATAAAGTCTATTTTAGAAAAATCTCTAAAATATTGAAAATTTATAAACTTTATTTATATGTGTTTTAATCTTTTACCAATGTTAGTAATATAAGGTGTGTTTGAGAAATGAAAAAATTTTTGGATGACAGGTTTTCTATGTAAAAATTTTTAGATTGGGAGAAAATAATATGATAAAGGTAATGATCAAGTGTAAAAAAATTAATGTTGAAATAGATGGTTCAGTCCTAAATAGATGGTTCGAGTATAAAATTTTATAGTACCAAATGTGTTCAATTCGATATTCTTTTTAAGAAAAACTTATATTCCCAATCCAAGCCCATTTCATCTAATTTGACTGGCTTTTATACTTTTATGATTTTCTATTAAACTTTATTTAACTTGATTATACTCAAAAAGTATTAGATTTGATTGATTATAAAATTTACTACGTCTATTTTCCTATTAAATTAGATTGAATTTTATAACAGTTTCATTCAAATTTAATATAACTCAATATCGTTTAATAGAAACCCAATAAATTCTAAAGACTCATTCGGAGTTTGATACTATTAATTTATTTAAACTCTTCAATAGATCTTGGTTTTCCCAAGAGTACAGTACTATTTGATAGAGTTTAATTTAATTTTGCTAAATTTTAAAACACCATAAAAAGTTTCTTTTTTCTATAGGTAATTACAAATCGCGGTTGTTTGCGTGCCCTATTGAACAATGGCCGAAAATGGTTACATTAATTTACACATCATCAACAATTGTGACCGCAAATTTCGGGGCAAATAATCAATTTCTGGAGCATTTGAGTTATTTTTCGCTCTTTAAAAACTTAAGTTTAAAAATAAAAATAAAGATATAAAGTATTGTAAAATGACAAAACTTGGTGTATGTATGATTAATATACTAAGGAAAAATGTTTATAAAAAATTAAAAATACAATAATTATAAAAAATGAATAATGTATTTAAGTAAAAATACATTATATATGAGAGATGATTCTTTGCGGCCGGGCTAAGTCGTCGTTTCTCCGTTTGCTGCCACGTTGCGCGTGTAAACGCCGTTGGATCGGGCAGGTTGCTACTCAGCCGCGCGAAAAATGACATTTTCCTCCCCATGACTATTCAACCATTCCATGGCAGCACCATTTAAAAATTTCCTCCCATGAAACCTGCCCTAACTTTTCGCCCCATCCCGCGTGCGGACTATCTTCCTAGTCTCCCATTCCGCCTCCCTTCCTCTCCTGATCTCTCCCATCCCGCTTGAACTGGATCTCTGTATCTCTATTCCTCTCCCTTTCGGCCACGACTTAGCTCACTCGATCTCTCTCCTTCTCATTCTCCCTTTCAGCCACGACACCGGCACCCGATCACTACCGCTCGCTGTTTTTCAGCATTGCAGTCCCTTCCAGATAGCAAATCCAAACCAATAAAAAATGGAAGACTTTGGAAAAAGATGAAGACTCTCTTAGTAAGAATAAAAGAAGGGAAAAAACATATTAGGAGATGAAATAGCAAGAAGTAACAAAGCTACAGTTTTCATCAACTTTGAATAACTCATGAACCATAAAAAATTCCTTTTTGTAACACAAACCATGGGAGTGACATCCAATAGTAACCCGTGAATTTCATTGATAATTTGATTACAATTTTCTACAGCTGTGGACATTTTTGAACTGAAGTTCGCTATTTCATCTATTTTAGGCACTACGGAACCCTAAATCTTCAAAATGAAAAGAACACGAGGAAGAATAATGGCAACCATTGCAGCTCTTTCAACTACCAAATCAACAAATTGATCTCCCCAACTCAATTCTTTTTCTATATTAGCCTCTATTACAATAAAACACCCATGCGTCCTAACAAAATTGAGAAACTCGACCAGCTGGTTTTCAGATCATTTCTCCCAATGCTCAAGAAGTGACAGTGGTAGTACCGCTGAGAACTTCACATGCTCATCAAGGTCACAACTTTTGAGTGCCGAATGTATTGATTTCTGCTAGCAGTTTACTGCTGCTAACTGAAATGCCTGTGTTTTTTTACATGTGAGGGAAAGTCCTGAGATGGTTCCCCATGAAATAGCTAGTGCCATTGAAGCTTGTAGGCTCTTGAGAGATCCACAAATGCTCTAATATGGGGAGTACTGTTGATTGCCGGCAAGGAGAGATCAGAGAGGAGAGGGGCAAAAAATGAAGACTTGTCCACGGAAGGGGGGGGGAGAGAGAGAGAGGGAGGTAGTGCTGGTGAACAAATCGATGCTAGAAGGGGTGCCGCCTACCGCTATGGAAGAACTCAATGCTAAGAAAAGAGAGATTCTCGAGCCTGCAAGCAGCAGCGGACAAATCGATGCTCGTCTACACCACGACGAGTCATTGCCTGGGAAAAGTCAATCGTGCTGCTCTGTATCTGGAAGGGACTGCAGTGCTGAAAAATAGCGAGTGGTAGTGATTGGGTGCCGGTGTCGTGGCCAAAAGGGAGAACGAGAGGGAGAGAGATTGGGTGAGCTATGTTGTGGCCAAAAGGGAGAGGAATAGGGATACAGAGATCCAGTTTGGGCGGGATGGGAGAGATCGGGAGAGGAAGGGAGGCAGGCAGGTTTCGTGGGAGGGGATTTTGAAATGGTGCTGTCATGGAATGGTTGAATAGTCGCGGGGCGAAAAATGTTATTTTTCCATCACACGGTTGAGTAGCAACCTGCCCGATCCAACGACGTTTACGTGCGCAACGGGCAGCGGACGGAGAAACGGTGACTTAGCCCGGCTGTAAAGAATCATCTCTCATTATATATATGATGGGGCTTCTTGAAATATATCCCTTGCATATGGAAACAAATGCTACAAATTGATGGTTGTTGCCGTCTTATGTTGCCACACTTGGGTAACTAAATTAAAATTCAATTTGTTAATTATGATACCAAAAATCATTTGAGTTAAAGATTTAGATGGTCCATCTTAAAATGATTTATAATTTGATATAAAATATTAAAATGTCTTACATCCATTCATATGTTTAATAGAATATTCTACCATAATATTTGATGGATTTATTTGTCTACATGAAAAGAATGTTTTCAATTATAGAAGTTGAATTAATGGGGGTGTTTGGCAATAACAAGAGCTTTTCAATCTAAAACTTTTCATTATCTACAACTTTTCTATTTTTTAATTATTTTTTTACATCTTCCAATACAAACTACCCTACTTTTCAATCATTTCTACACAATTACCTATACAACTAACCTATCTATTTTAACTTTATACTCTCTACTCCTCATCATTACCCCTATCATATCACAATATGTGACAACTTTTATTCTTCAAAACTTTTCACCAAAAGTTTTATTCATTCCCAAACACGCCCAATATTTAGAGACAGATGTAACAGATAAAAAAGTTATTGCATCATTTTTTATTTCATAATCTCAACTGGTATTATAACTAGGGTATGAGACATTTTTACAAATTTTCTATCAATGTGTTATAAATTTCAATAATCTAACTTTTCCTGACAATAATCCCCACATATCCACCTTATGGACGCTCCCACAAAAACTTTAGGAGAACAAATGCGATGCTCCATTGACTAGACATCTGTAATGGTTAGTCAACGAGTGACATATAACTTAAGTAAAATTCAGCAGCATTTTCCTGTAATATATAAGAGGGTGGTATGAAATACAAAACTTATTATTTATAAATATCTCAATCTCATCCTATAATATTATATTCTATTCTACATTTATGTACTTGTATTCTCACACCATAGAGACATTCATATAATAAGTAAATCATAATAATTTATCATTCACAATAAGCAATCCAAAAGATTATTCACATATGTGTCAATATGGATAGTAATCAAGTCCAAAATACCCAAGTACAATATATTTTGTCATAGTTGGATTTGACTGAGTAAGTGTCCAACATTAGTATAAAAAAGAAACATAAAGTGTAAAATAGCTAGGAACACAAATGCTAATCTAATAATCTTCAACATTGTGTCCTCCTCCTATGCCATTTTGAGGCTCCTCACCTGACATGTAATCTAAAAATAAAATAAAAAATCTCGTGAGTCTAAATAGACTTAGTAATTAGATAGTAATTAGCTAGTAGTTAGCACAATATGGATATGAGTAAGACTTTGGATGCACATGCCATGACGAAGTAGTATAAAGATGATTATTAAATAACCATATAAGACACATGAGTCTAACACCCACACCCAAGAATATATGTATAAAGCCATACATAAATAGAATGATCACAACAATTAGTTCCTCATGTCGACCAAGGGCTATGAACAACTCTCTCCTTGTGGCAACTAAGGGTCATGAACAATTCTTTACAACCATCCATCTTGAATAATATATCATCCATAATATAAATGAACAAACACAACATAATATGCATACAATATTAGCAAAGTTAATAATGTTTACTCCAAATTTAACATACTCACTATTACATAAGCTTTTCATCGAATACCTGATAGATACCAAGGGCGGGACCTATAATTTCTTCTCTTGATTTACCCCACTGAAGTAAGATCATATTCTAATGATATAAAATTGCTCATCTATTTTTATAAAATTCATATAGCAACATCTATTTTTCCGTTAAACCCTACTAAACATAACTTGCCACAAACCCTAACTCCCAAATATGAGATTATTGAACAACTGTCTCTTCTCACCAATCCTATTTCATATTTAAAATGGAATTTCTTCATCCAAGAACAGTGACCTTAAACTCGGATGTTTGGAATTTCGAGCTTCCTTGATATGAATTGATGATCTACAAAGAAGCTTGGAAGAGCTTTTGACTCGGTTTAGGGCTAGATCATCGAGGAAGAAATAACGGGAGAGATGAGGATAAGAGAGAGAGAAGGGTGCATGAATGAAAACCTAGTGGGCCTGTTTTCATTTTAACTAAGCCCTCGTTGATACGGGCAGGGCTCGAGCATGGGCCAAGCCTAAACATAATTTGTAACTTGCCTTTTCCACCTATACAACTTTGTAAATTAAAAATTTTTTTGGAATAGAACCTCACACCTACTCTATGAGGTGGAAGATAGTCATAATGCTCGAAATAGCACATCAATTATATACTTCTAAATCAAATACCTAATAATCATATTATAAACAAGTGGTGCCACTATATAAACATATCAATGCCACAACTCGTACTTGTGTTTAACATGCTCATGAACTTACCTCATACAATCCAATAATTCAAAATATTATTAATTCATAGTAGTATGTTTGTAAATTATTTTAATGAATTGTAATAGTAGTAGTAGTAGCACTAATAATAATAATAATAATAATAACAACAACAACAACAACAACAACAACAATAATAAAATACCGGTCCTCACAACAAACGCCACCACCAAGGTCATTTCCACGTGTAGATGTCAGACTTTGAACTAGAGACCCTTAGACAATAGGCAAGTCTTTGATTAGTGATGCTATACAAATATTTGATTTTGATAAAACTTGGTTTTCTCATAAAATAGTAATTTACAAATTAAATACATATATGTGGTTTAACCATAATTGTAAAAAACTACGACAGCAAAATGTACATTGGACATAAGAGATTGATTAGTGCGTTTGCTAATAGATGCGACCATTCACGTAATCATATTATAAATAAGTGGTGCCACTATATAAACATATCAATGCCACAACTCGCACTTGTGTTTAACATGCTTATGAACTTGTCTCGTACAATCCAATAATTCAAAATATTATTAATTCATAGTAGTATGTTTGTAAATTATTTTATAGTTAATAATGAATTGTAATAGTAGTAGTAGTAGTAGTAATAATAATAATAATAATAATAATAATAATAATAATAATAATAATAAAATACCCGGTCCTTACAACAAACGCCACCACCAAAGTCATTTCCACGTGTAGATGTCAGACTTTGAACCAGAGACAGACTTTGAACCAGAGACCCTTAGACGATAGGCAAGTCTCTGATTAGTGATGCTATACAAATATTTAATTTTGATAAAACTTGGTTTTCTCGTAAAATAGTAATTTACAAATTAAATGCATACATGTGGTTTAACCATAATTGTAAAAAACCACGACAGCAAAATGTACATTGGACATAAGAGATTGATTAGTGCGTTTGCTAATAGACGTTACCGTTCACGTAACTTGCGTATTGTCGATGGATGGATGGATGGATTTTGTGGCTGGTTGATTTTGCTCGCTCCATTGATTTGGTGCACGGCAAGGGAAAGGGAGGGCATCTGGCTGATTTTGATTGGCAGGAATCAATGGAGCGCTAGCTGTTATCATTAGACAGTGGAAAGACAACATGTGTGATCGATTCAAAAAGGGCAAATAGGGGTGTGTAGATTGAACTTGAAATGTTTGGAAGAAGGAAGTTGCTCGAGAAGAGAAAGCGAGCTGACGGGGCTGTCTCTGGTGGTGATAGGCAGCAGGCAGGAGGCTTCTGCAAATCGAAGGTCGTCAGGGAATCTTAACAAGAAGACACCAAAGATGAAGGTGGAATAACGTAGGCCCCCAACCTATGGAAAAGACTTACTCCTGAGAAAAAAAAGTAAGAGCATTATGATAATTTTATAGTTTAAATACATTTGTTTGAAAATATGAGTATATTTGATTTTTTGATAGAATTTGGATTATATATATACAAAATTTCAATATATTTTATTCATTTGATGGATCAACCACTAAAACATATGTAGACTTAAGTTTTTTTTATTTGATATATTTTTAAAATATTTACGTAGAAAATATTATTTTTAATAAGATTTTATTATAAATGGTGAAGTTCGAAAATATGTTTCGTATAAAAAATTATGTTATATTATTTATAGTTCATATAAATAAGGTACTCTTGATTATATCAATTTTAAGATTTATTTCTAAAAATCTAAAAATTTATTATTACTTTTTATTGTTTAAATATAATAGAATCTAATAGCATTTAATCACATCTAACCGAATCTAACAATATCTAACTAGATCTAAGGACATCTAACCGGATTAACTTTCAATATCTAATATATTAATTCGAATTTAACACCTAAAATATGATCCTAGACTCATTAGAAGGTCAAATACCTTAATTACAAAAATTAAAAAATCATATAATAAAATATAATGAAATCACTTAAATTTAACAACATCTAACTAGATGTAATAATATTTAACTAGATCTAACATCTAACCGGATCTAATTTTGATACTAATAAGTTAAACCTAATTTAATATGATCCTAGGCTTTTTATAAGATGATTATATCTTAATTATAGAAATTAAACTCAGATAATAGGATTTAATGAAATTCACCAAAATCTAATAGCATCTAACAACATTTAACAACATCTAATAACATCTAACTGGATCTAATAACATTTAAGTAGATTGATTAGCATCTAATTAGATTTAATGACAGCTAATTGGATTTAACTTTTGATATTAATAAGTTAACCTTAATTTAACACTCATAACATGATTTTAAACTCTTTATAAGGTCATTTACGCCTTAATTACGTAAGTTAAACTCATATAATAGGGTTTAATAAAATTTACCTAAATCTATTGACATCTAAAAGCAAGCATCTAATGGCATCTAACATGATCTAACCGAATCTAACAACATTTAACAAGATTTAACGTCATTTAACTGGATTTAACTTTTGATATTAATAAGTTAATCTTAATTTAATACCCATAATATGATCTTATTAGCCCTGAGTTTATGGTGAAATTTAAGAAGAGAGGGATGAATTAGGTTCTTTTAAAATCTGTTTGATAGATAAAAACTTAACTCCTTGTACGATTTGTCCCCTTGAATGAAAATATAGAGAATATTAGAGTGAATGAAATCACAAATAGCAGGCACAAGAAATTATAATGGTTAGGGACAACCCTCCCTATTCAACTCTTCGAAGAACGTGCCATTGTGTCTTAGGTTCCACTATTTCAACAAAAATACAATTAGAGCTTTTGCTCTCTTCTAGATTATCCCTTTAGGAGGCCTTTATGATCTCAATACAAGTAGACGGTGAATATTTCTCCAACTATACACTACTCATCTTTGCTTGATTTTGGTTTCCAACACCATGTCAAGTAGGAATTAAAAAAATAGGTTAAGAAAAATTTCTACGTATTATAGATTATGTAGAAGAAATTTTAGCATAGGGAAGAATTCTATGAAACTTGAGATTGATGAGAAGTTGCAGCTCTTGCAATTAGTAATGGAGTTCTTCTTTGTAAAGCATTTAATACATGCTTGAATGATTGTAAGAGAGAAGGTGGAAGCTCAATGAATGCTCTAGTCTCATAACTTTTATTATTATTCTTTAAATAAAGGAGTTATTTTCAATGTTAGATGGTAAGTGATGCACATTTAATGCGTTAACGTTCAAACTTTTTGACCATTATGATCCAAGTCGCATTTGGAGTCGACTTTAAATGCAACTTTACCCAAGTTGCAGGTTGAAGTCGACTTAGGTTGCGAATTTAGTTCGAACATTTTCTTCCCGATAGATTTTTTCTTTGTCTTTAGCCCTAAGTTCCAACTTGAGGTCAACTTGGTCTAGGACTTGATCCAATTTTTAAGTAAAGTCCACTTGGGTTGCCACTTCACTTTGAAATAAATTGTTTGGAACTTCAAGTCTTTGTAAATTGAGTGCATAGTCATTTATGCTCTAATATCTTCATGTTTTAGCTTTCTTGACTCAATTTTTCTTCATTCTTAGGATATATTCTTCTTTATGTTGAGTCACATTCTTTAGTTTTCACTAGTTTGCAACTTGACCTTCAATTTGTAGTATTATCTTCAACTTCTCAAAATATGAGTTGCCTAAGTTTGATTTGTAGATCTTTGAGCTCATTTTTACATGTTTTGAGTTCATTTGTGTCCAAGTTGTGCACTATGGTCAACTCGACTTGCAACTTAACCTAATTCGAAGGTATAGTCGACTTGGGTGTGAGACTTTAGTACTCGTTGTACATTTAAAACTTCAAAAATTTTCAATCTTGCACCTATGTCGACCAAGTCATGTAGCTAAGTCGACTTCATCTAGGACTTTACACAAATCGCATGTTGGAATTGGCTTAGGATGCAACTTGACTTCTTTGGATTCTTCATTGAAGGCCTAAAGTTTTCTAAGTAGCATGCTGAGTTGACTTGGGTTGTAACCTAACCCAAGATGCATGTGAAGTCGACTTTGGTTGCAACTTCGCCTACTCAGGCATCTATAATTTCAGCTCTAATGAAAAATAGCAGTTAAAGTCGTTCCTAGAGTCGACTTGGGTATTAACTTGACCTAAGTAGATGCCTGAGTCGACTCGACTTTTTGACTTGATCTATCACAGGTTGCTTTTGAAGAATTCTAACTTTAAATTTTGTAACACACATATTAATACCTTTAAATTCTTAAATTTAGATTGTTAATAATCAAAACATGGGTTGTGTTTAGATTTGCTAATTAAGTTCACAACAGATCTTAAGCTCCTTATAAAGTGATTTATACATTAATTACTTAAATTAAAACTTAGAATAAGATATAATGAAATTCACTTAAATCAACTATATCTAATAGCATCTAACGACGTCTAATAGTAGGATCTAATAACATTTAACTAGATCTAACAACATCTATTTAGATCTCACTTTTAATATTAATAAGTTAATCATAATTTAACACTCCTAATATGATTCTAGGCTCATTATAAAATGATTTATACTTTAATTATAGAAATTAAAATTCAGATAATAGGATTTAATAAAATTCACTTAAATCTAACGATATCTAACTGGATTTCATAACATCTTACTAGATCTAACGACTTTAACCGCATCTAATAATGTCTAATCGTATCGAACAACAATAATATAATCTAATTAAAAATAATTAAAAAAATAAATATTAAATTAAATTATAAATTATCTTTTAAAAAGTAATATAAATATAGATACTAATTGAAAAAATAATTAAAAAGAATATTTATATTAAATAAAAATTCATTAAATTTTTAAAGTTTTCTCAATTTTATATGATTCTATTCAATCTAACTCGAAGATTAACAAAATAAGAAATGATTAACTTTTATATTTACGTTGGTTATGTTATTTTTAACATCCTTTTTTATGCAAAATTTATGTAAATTAAATTTTGAGCTAAAAATAAATAATATATTAAATTGAATTTAAAATAAAATTAATTAATTATAAACATAATCAATTTATTATAATGAGTTATTTTACTAACTTAGTGGATTAAATCCGTAAAAACCCATGTAGTTCATAGATCATTGCCTATAAAATGATTTTTCGAGTACTTAAGTTTTAAAATTAAATAATTATTTTAACTTCAATTTAAATATTTAATTTATGATATAATTTAGTATAATATATAGTTCCATCGTTAATTTCTCAAGTAAAATGATGTCGCTTACTTTTTAGAAATAAGTTATCATATAAATATTTGAAGAATATGTATATTGTATCTTTAAAATACAGTTCTATATGAGAAAATAATTTTAAAGTTTTAAAATTTTTTTAGAAAGATCTTTAAATAAGCCTATAAAATTATAAATTTTTTTTAAAGTTTCTCAAATTAATTGGTGCACATGCACAATTTATGATACATCATTGGAACACTAAATATGGTGATCCATCCTTTTCATACTCAAGGACGATCATGGCTTCCCTCATCAAGATTGCCACTGATCAACAGTCATGTAATCCCATGATGGTTCTCTCTAGATCTAGCCCAGTTGTCCTCGAACCTATTTGCTTCCACCACTTCTATTTATGAATCAAACAAGCAGGAACCATCCAGATCGTACCACGTTTATCTCCTTCACTACCTTCGATAGCTGATTGTAAAATTACAATAGCCATTTGCCTTAGCTTCAACAACTAAACATGGTGACCACGATCTCAACTTAGCAGCATCAGAGCTAGACCGTCTTCCTCAAATCTAGCAAAATGGTAGAAACACAACAAGTGAAAATGAATTTTCCCCACCATCTGAATCAATTTTAGCAAAATTTCTTACTTTCCTTAGATTCAATAAGAAAATCTAGGTAGTCCTTTCCCTCTCCCAAGTTATAGATTCAACAAGGAAGGATGGAAAAATGTTTAGAACCCCAGACAAACCCTCACGCTCAAATTTTCATCTGCTAAAAATGCCATTTTAGATCTCAGTTGTTCAAGAAAAATTAATTGTAGTAGATGAGCTTTCCCTATTTCTTTCATAGCAAGGGCTTCCCTTGAGTTGGGCGTCAATAATATATATGTGATTTGTCAGATTTCATGGCTGTAGGATCTGTATTGTGGCTACTAATGGTGGTGGTTTTGTTATTAGTGACAAAGAGGAGACATGGGCTTTGGTAGCAATTGCTTTTTGTGTCAGACATCACTAGATTTTATGTAGGCTAGCTGACTAGCCACTATTGAAGTTAATCATGTTGGTCTTGAGTTTATGGCAATTATCTAAGAGGGGAGGGGTAAATTGGGTATTTTAAAATTCTTTACTTAAATAAAAAATTTTTCCTTTTTGGAGTTAATCCCCTTAATGAAACAAACAGAAAGATGAAGAGAAATAAGCAGTAAAACATAAACAGTTAAGCCACTTCAAGAGACAAAGACTTATAGTGGTTCGGGCAACCTTCTTTACTCCACTCTTCCCAGCTCAAACCTGTTGTGACTTGGGTTCCAATATTGAATTTCAGTACAACTAGAGTAGCAGCTCTCTTCTAGATTCCAGCTTTAGGGAGCTTGTACAAATTCAGCACAAGTATGTAACGAGTCTCACTCCAGTCATACACTACTTTGCCTTTACTTGGTTCCAATTTCGAATATCAAACCAAGTGGAAAAATAGACTAATTAATAAAAGAAAGATCTACACTTTACAGATTCGTGTAGGCAATTTGCAACACTAAGAAGAACTTGTAGAAGCAGTACGAAATACAACAATGTAACTTTCAACAGCATTGAATCACAGTTCTTCTTTTAATCTTCTTATAGATCAACTTAAATGCAAGAGAGAATGGAAGGTGAGCTCAGTCAATGCTTCTCTAACCTCTTTCACGTCCCCTTGAAGCTCTTTAAATAATGGGAAAGAAATTCGAATGTTTGGTGGTAAGTAGCTCGCATTTAATACGCCAATGTTCAAATTTTTTCGACCGTTGTAAACCAAGTCGCATATGTAGTCGACTTGGCGTGTGATTTCGTCCAAGTCACATGGTGGAGTTGACTTCGGGTGTGACTTTGGTCCTCGGCTTCCACTTCCAAGTTCCAACTTCAGGTCAACTTGGTCTCAGACTTGACCCAAGTTGTAGGTGGAGTCGACTTCAGGTGTGACTTTATTGACCATTTGAATATCTTAGAACTTTGGAGTCTTGCAAGTGATCTTAATATTGTACGTTTTCTTTTCTTCACTTGTTCTTTATTAAAAGTCCTTGATTTACCTTGTTTTGCTTAGAACTTTAGCAATGTATACTTCTCTTGAAAGGTTCGTCCTTGTGGCCTTGATTCAAGATGATTGTACTTTTTGATCTTGTTGCCCAAATTCAATATAATGTTGTTCATTCAATAATATGACATTTTTGAAGTAATCTGAAGTGGCCATGTACTTGAGTCACTTTCTTGGGTTGATTTGGACTTCGACTGTACCCAAGTCGCATGCTCAGGTTGACTTGAGATGTGACTTTACCTAAGTCGCATTGTGGAGTTGACTTGGTAAGCGACTTAACCCTTAGAACTTTGAAGTTTTCTATAAGGCTATACCCAAGTCGCATCTAGAGTTGACTTGGGTTTGCAACTTCACCTAAGTCGTGAGCGAAGTCGACTTCGACTGCGACTTCACCTGTCTTTAAGTCCTAATTTTAGCTCTGGTGAATTTAATGCACTTGAAGTTCATTATGGAGTCAACTTGGAAATCGACTTGACCTAAGTCGATGGCTGAGTCGACTTGAGACTGTGACTTGATCTACTATCTTTTGAATCTTGGATTTTAAACCTTTAAAACACTTAGCAAGGTCATTAGTACTTAATTATCTCTTAAATTGAGTTGTTAATGATCAAAACATGGATTATGCTTAATTTGTCTTGAATTCCAACAATCTCTCTCTTTTTGATGATTGAAAAAATCAATTTGAGATATACCTTTCATTTTCTTACATAAATGATATGTCATATTTTGTTTAGCCTTTAGAATAGTTATGTTGTTGTGATTGAGTTTGTTGTGATTACTCAAGAATTTCATAACATTGCACAGCATGTGATCATATTCATTATGAAATAACAATTTGCATAAAGGAAAACAAATCTAAGTTATTTACAAACATTTGCATGCCATTCACAAACAATATCATGTCATTTATACAACCATGTCATACAAGATTATTCAAAAAGAAAATGACCTATGTGTTACATGTTACCCAATCCCAAAAAGAATCTAAAACCTAAAATCTAAACCTTAATCTCAAACCTCTCTCCCCTTTTGTCAATGGATTAAAAAGGAACACAGGGGAAACAAGATTTGTGGAATTGAAAAGCAATGTTACGGTAGGTAGGTGGAATGGGTCGGGTGCAGGTGGATGAAAAAGGGGATGAGGGAGCTTGAACAGTGGGTTCAACTCTCGTAGACTCTCCCCAATATGGATCAAAGTCGGGGAGGCTTGGGATAGGGCGACCTGACTACTTCCTGCGACAAGTCTATACTTGATTGCCCTTAGTTCCTGATACATCCTATCTTGGCGATCGTGCATTTCCATTAGCGCCATATGGATGGACCCCAAGTGCTGAGTGACCCGATCTTCCATTCGATTTAGATACGCCAGGATGGCATGGGAGGAAGCGGATCTATCGGTGGATCTCGTGTGATTATCTGGAACATGTGAACCATGGGGTGAGCAAGACCCGTGGGACTGAGGTGATGCTGGGGTGGTAGGCATGGGAGGTGGAGAAGGAACCGGCTCAGGGTGTGGTAGCTCCTCCCCCTTAGGATGATCACCCTCGGCTTTGGGCTGTTTTGCGTGTCTCATTTTTTCTTGTATCCTTTCTGCCCTAAATTTTTCAAATTTGATCTTCATATGGGTGAGGAGGGCCCAGTTGATGACATTTGTCGGTTTTAGAACCACATTCCCCATCCAAATCCATGGTGCCTCAGCTTGAGCGTCATAACCTTACTCTAAGACCTTATCGATTGCTAAACATGATCAGGTTTGTTGCCCTGTCATTCGACGGACTTTATTAGATATTTATCCACTTAAACTTAACTCCTTCGGAATTTATACCATTTACACATTCTAAATTCTATCAAATACCTTTTTAGGTCATTATAACATTTGAATATACACCTCTTATATCATAAAATTCATTGCTCCTTCATAATATGCTTAAATATACCTTAACATTGGTCCATAATAATTTTTTGCCTTCTATGGTCACAAAACCATTACATAATTTATATACAACATTAAATAAATATTTAATGTCATCGTTCATACAACCATTTAACCCGTAGGTTCATACACAGGTAACTCAGAGAAATTCATTCATCCTTGAATCTCTACCTGTGCTTCTTGCCTCATTCTTCCTTTCACCTATCTTTGGGTTTGAAAAATAAAATGTGAGTCAAAACTCAATAAGCAAGCTATAGATTTTTAGGTAATTCATTTTGAAGGCAACATTATTTAAAAACATTTCTCTCCAATTGGTAGGAGACACTTAGCAAGTGATCAACTACCAACGGAACAAAAATCTTTTCATAAATCATTCATGAAAAACATTCATGTAAACCCAATTTTTGAGCATTTCATAAATATTGGATGTGCAAATGCATCATTTTCATTCATGACATAATCCTTCATCTGAGGATATGCTAGCTCGGGGAACATTCTTTCATAACATGATCCTTTCCACCTATGATGTCGGACCTTCTGACTTCGTAATGTCAAGGGCGGACCTCTTGTCCTGCTTCTGCCTTGACTAGTGATAAGTCTAAAAATTTTCATTTAATTTCATATTAAATGCACGCTGGTAAATATTAAAATGTTAATTAAATGCATGTTTTAGTGAAATTTTATGAAACTTATATTTTTCGTAGAATCGTTAATTTTGCTATAAAATGGATCATTTTGCAACATTTCTTTTAAAAATATAAAATTATGACTCCCCTAAAAAAATTTTAACCGATGAAATATATATGACCTATTAATATAATTCAGACAAATTTATAAAAAGGGTAAATGGGGTAAAGTATATATATAAGCATAATTTAAAACATGGGTTACAGTGGAC
>JAXCLR010000063.1:11645005-11657153 GCA_035584095.1 Annona squamosa | reverse complement strand
AGTTTTGATTTTGCCTGTGAGGTTCTAAGTCAAGTCGATAGTGGAGTCGACTTTGGGATCGACTTCACCCTAAGTCGGGGTCCAAGTCGACTTGGGGATCAACTTGGCTATTTCAGTTCCTTAAAACATTAAACAAACTCATTAGTACTTTGAATATACTCAAGTTAGTCTTTGCTAATCATCAAAACTCAAGCTTTGGTCAATTTTATTTATTTTGAACATTATTTCCAACATATGCGACTTTAATTATCAATGAATGATTGTTTGTAAATTAATATGAGATTGAATTGAAAACTATGCCACATAAATAGGGCTACAATCCTGCTCACAATTTACTAACTGGACGATCTTGGAGTAAGGCTCCGGTGCCCCAGGTTTCGAGGGTGCCACAATAGTGACCATTACAAGGGTAGCCCATGGCATGTTTTGGTATCTATCTCTCTTTACGAGTCTATGTTATAGATCAGGGGTGCATTGGCTAGAGATCAAAGAGGTGTTACAAAGTCAGGCGTTCATGGATTTGTAATTTATTAATCTCCGCACTCGAGATCCTATTCTATATGACAATCGTCCCCCATGTCTGGCCCTATGCAGCATTCTACTTAACCAGTACATGACAAGAGTCCATTCGCAGAATAGCTCTAGGATATCAAGGAGTAGTTGGTGATTTATTTTAGATATGTGCACGAGTTATCTATCGCGACTCAAGATATCTTTCACATGATTGCTCGGCAGATGGGCATCAATGTCGGCGAGATACCACACTTCCCAAAGCTACCAGTGCAATTTCATGATTTATCAGAGCCATCTGTTCCTCAGCCAGTGGAGGAAGAAGAAGGAGGAGAGAGGGATGAAGACGAGCATTCCATCCATCCCAATGATTAACGTAGTCACCAATTCTTTTCCTTTTCTTTTCTTTTCTTTAGTTTTTTGATTGTGTATCATTTGCATAACATTTTCATTTATAGTTTTCTATGCATTAAGGACAATAAGTTCTTCATGTTTGAAGGATGTTTTGCTCTCAATCGTGCATTTATGTTTAGTTACATATTTTTTACGTATTAGTTACAATCTATCTTTATAAATACTTGCAATGTCAAAGAAAACCATAAATTAGAAGTGAAGCATAAAGATTGATAATTTTTGGCGATGATTATGCATTGACTAAGCTTTACTATATTAAATTTCAATGTTTACAAGTGTCATGTGAATGATTTGATCTATTAAGTAGTTGAATTTTGTAGTTTATATTCATGCTAACATGATCAAATGAGATGATTAAGATAATTTTTATGTAATATGAGTTTTTGTGCCTATCTATGCTTGAATTTCATATCTTATTGCAATAATTTATTCCCCATTTTTAGCAAATATATGTGTTTTATTGTCAATGTTGTGCTGAAAAATAAATATATTATCTCATTAATTTCGTGTAGTCCATCTTTTTACTTGAGACTTAGGATTAGATAATACATGTACATGGTATATCTAAATGAATATATTTTACCTCAAATAAAAAAGATAAAAATGGAGATGGTTAAGATAATTTTTTATGTACATAATATATATATTCTACCTCAAATAAAAAAGATAAAAAATGAGATGATTAAGACAATTTTTTAATGTAATATGAATGCTTTGCCTATCTATTTGTGAATTTCATATCTTATTACAATCATTATTCCCCACTTTTAAGAATATAAATGTGTTTTATTGCCAACTTTGTGCTGAAAAATAAATATATTATCTCATTAATTCATATTGTAGTTCATCTTTTTACTTGAGACTTAGGATTGGATAATACATATACATAGTCTCTAAATATATATATATATTCTACCTTAAATAAAAAAGATAGAAAAACCACAAGTAAAGAAGGGCATGACTGACCTGAGCTTAGTAACTAGGACTTGGCAAATGGTAAGGCTCGTATAAAAAGCAAGAGAAAGTCATAGTAATAACATTTCATAAGAAAAAATTCTCCCAAAATACCCTAAAATATGGTAGAGGGAGCCAAAAGAAAATTAAGGAAAAGAAAAAACTTTTTAGATATCCTGACATGTGGTGAAGAGAGTTAAAACAATAAAAGTTTAGGGATCAAATGTGCAAATTATTTGAGTTTAGACCAATTAAATTAGATGAATGTATGCTATGTTTTCTTAAGATGATGGATCTACTCTTAGCCTATTCATTTTTGTACTATACTTGTCCTTAAAAGACCTTTTGATCAATACAATTGTTAGCAAGATTGAACTAAAATTTTTGACTATTTATTAATTATATTTGCATGTAACTTGATTGTTGGGTTGGGAATGCATATCTTGGCTTGATCTTAGTAAGTTCTTCATGAATTACTTCGATTTCTTGTTATCTTTGTATTGTTAAGTAGGGAGATGGTTGCATGACTGGTTATTAGAAACATGCTTGGTTTTTGTATGTACTTATTACATTTATATTTTACATGTTGCTTGAAGACTAACAACATTCTAAGTTTGATGAGTGATAACTCTATGAAAATAGAGTTATCAACACTCATTTTGTACCTAGTTTGAATGCTAATGCATGAGGAATGTATAAATCCCATATGTTTTGAATTAGTTTCCATCATTTATATATTGCTCACATCTATGTAAGTTTTCATGGGTTTCAAGTTATAGTTATAATTCATCACATTTTGGTTGTTTTACTTTCATTCGATCATCTAAGAATGCATTCTCTTGTTCTTGTCTTTTATTATAGGAAAAGAAAGGTGATTCCATTGCAATTTCAATGCTTAAAGTGGATGAATGTAGAGAAGACATTTCTTGCATCAAAAACTAAGTATTTGAGGTAGAGACATTGGCTCCATGGCGCTCACTTATTGCCATTCTTGTCCCTAACATCCTTCATGCAAGAAAATTTTAGAAAGTAAGCAATCAACGAGATTGGTGATAACCTTGTGTGTGTAGAGGGTATAAATTCATCTCTTAAGATTTGAAAAACACAAGCAAAAGGGCATGAAGGGGAGCTCAAAGAAGGAGAACAGAAGTGACTTCAAAGCGAGAGAGAAGATGAACTGAATATTAAGCTGCTATGATGGAAATCATTGAGTTTGTCCTTCTCTTTTTTCTCTAATCTTATTTTTCTCATTCTCTTCTTTTGAGATGTATTTAAATATGATTTTGATTAAAGTCTTTGTCACATTCAAGGTAAAACTTGGGATGGAAAGTTGTAATGAACTTGAGCTCACAAACTATGCTTGTTCCTTTCTTATGTTGGAATAAATTTGTAGATATGTTATTATGTTTATCGTGTGAGATTTACTTTTATATATTGTGTTTAATATTTCTACAAGCTTAATTATCTTGTGGATTGATGTAATATTTTGATTTACAGTTGGAAAAGTGAGGTTTAGATAAGATTTACATGAAAAGCATAGGTTTTCAATGACTTATAATGATTGAATGTTAATTCAAATAGGAATATACTGATTAAACTTATGTTATTTTATTTAAGTTATGCGCAAATCAACCTTATTTTGCTTAGTTATATGAGAATATAGCAATTGACTAAAATAAAGTTAGATTTATATGTGTTGGAAGGTGTATATGAATATAAATCAATCTAGATCAGTAACTCTCTACACAATTGTTTAAAATGGAATAAATTTGGCATAGTTTTGAGTCAAGAGATTTATAACTGCCATCTATATGATCATCCTTTTAGAATCGACATTCATTGTAACCCCATCAATAGTTTCATTAGTTGATTTTGTTGTTAAAGTTAACTATTTACTTTTGATAAAAAAATCTATTTAAATTAAACATTTGTAATTGGTAAATGGCAGTTGCACTACATTTAACTCTCCCTCCTTGAGGGAACAATATTTTGCTCGCTCTTTATTACTTTATTGACATGTATACTTGCATTAAAATGAGCAATTTTATTAGACGCATACATAGCTCATCATAGGGAGAGCTTGGTGTTCAAGGTCTTGAATGTCATCCAGAAATCGATATGAATGCTATAGTTGCTAACATGGTTAGTAGGGTCAAACTCAAGTATGAAGACGTGAAACCTTCTTGGCATTACACTACGGGCCAGCATATTATGGTAACCTAATTGGAAGTTAATTCAAAACTTTCTTTCTTTCTTACGTATTTTAATCACTATCATACAATAATTTCATAAAATAACTTCATCACATTTTATGCCAACTTTATTAAAAATCATAATTGCAAACACACATAAGGTATGATATACATAAGTGAAGTTTTTAAATCATATTAGTCAAAGAGGTCCAAAAACTAAAATAATTTAATAGATCTCTAATTAGTCATCTACATTTTTTTGCTTGTTGACAAACCTCATCATCTCTTTCAACTTTAATATACCAAGCTAAGATTTTTAAAAAATCACATAAGTTTGAAATTCAATAAGCAAGCATATTTACAATCTTCTCTTATTCAACTATAATTAGTAATAAACATGATTATGTAAATGCATGACACGGGTATTACTTCTCTTACATATGAATAAAACATTTATGATTAGTTGTTAATAGGGGTCGTTTTCAATCGCTGCTCAGAACCATTGAATCCCGTTTGATATTGCTGGTGTCATTTTGGCCATTGGATAAAAATTCCAACAGCAGTGACATTTGCAGCTATTAATGCAGGCAATTTTTACTGGGTCCTTGTCAAACCTGCCAAGCATGGTGCTTTCTCTCATTCAAAGTCGCAGTGGGCTTCTCTCTCTCTCTTGTAAATATTTTTAGAAGCACATTTGGAGGATGCATCTAACTAGCATTGACAAAGGCTGTGGTTTCCAATGAAGATGAGCAAGGAGAATTTGTGTCGACATCTGCAGCGCACTAGATTATGTGTGATAGGGCGTGCATATGGCTAGAAGGCGTGCATGGAGGAGTAGCGAGTAGTGTGTTTTCGACTGCATGTTCTGGGCAGCTGTGGGTGGAGAAGACGACCAACGATGAGATTTTTCAGTGGGTTTTCTATCCAAAATAGAAAAGAAGAGTCTTGGTGATTGGTACGACAGGTCTAATAGCGATAGGCAACATGTTATCGACCGCGTAGAAGACAAGAGGCGATAGATGATCATCTACCGACAGGAAAGAAGACGACGAAGAAGAAGGTGGCAGTAGTTTGCGACTTCAGATTTTTAGTGGCCGAGGGATGTTTTGGTGCGGGGACCACTTGATCGGAGTCGTTGCTCTCACCTCCATCCCATACGCATTCGACCAACTTTTGTCGCATTTCTTTTCTCCTTAAATCAACATTATCTCTTCTTTGTTTTGGTGATTAGTCGACAAATGCAGAAGATTGGTAACGATGGAAAAATGACCTCTTATGCCTTTCCTAACTCTAGCTAGATAGCATTCGATGCTAATCTTTGTTTCCTTGTTTTGTGCCTATTTAACATCGTTGATGCCTTCATGAGCACCTCCATGATCAGTGCTATCACCAACATTGTTTTTAGCCACTGTTTTAGGCCGTTCGATCTGATGTAGAGATGGGATTTTGGGGGAAGGAGAGGGCGGCAGAGGAGAAGGGAAAGGATAACGTTGGCTGTAAAATTTCCACTACTTAGGCTTGGCTAGGAAGAAGATTATGGGCGGTTGGCTGTAAAATTCGCACCGCATTAAATGTTGATGTCAACGCCTCACTGTTAAAGCCATTCGATGGCTGGATGCATTTTTCACCAGATTTAATGACCGAAAATATGGTCGAAAATAGCCTCTTCTTCAATTAGTCACAAATGATATAACTCAACATCTATTGTCTTCATGTCCGAAATCTTATTTACCTAAGCATTGACGGTCATTTGGCTTATATTAGCAACTTAGCCACAATAAAGAGGAGTATCTTGCCCACTTAAACCTCTATTGTGACTCTTACTTATACATATAAATCATATGTATATGCTAGAATAATTGAACATAATGACATGCATAACCTTCATAATTACCTGCAAAATAAAATGTAAGAAGTGATAAATATGTTGTATGGCTAAAAATAAGCATATTAAATTTAAGGCATGTATTTTATAAAAATACTTAACTTGGGTTAGCCAACCCTAAAATACATGCAATTCAATTTAGAAATTATTTGATTTAACAATAAAATTCTTTTGAAAATGGGTTTGCTTGCTTATTTGATTTATTGAAGGAGATTAAAAATTTTGTGCATATGTATTGTACATATTAATTATACGTGAAATGCCTGGGTATTAGCAACTATGTAAATAGATGATGTATATATAATATAGTTTGACAAGGCATATTATAACAAGATTTTAATGAATCAATGGATTGAATATGTGAAAGATTCTGTATTAGCAAATGTATTGGGGGGCCGAATTTCAAAAAATAGCTTGATAGAAGGTTAGAATGGATTTGCATGTGTTTGTTAGATTATTTTGGATATGCAGAAACTCTTGATTTGTTTGAGTGATAAATATTTGAGATTCGACCCTCATGTGCGGACTTTGAACTAGGTAAGGGAATTATTTGGAATTGATTCATTTTGAAATGTTTGTAGGAATGGGTGAGATGACTAGTGCATTTAGAATGGATACGTATAGTTGTGGGTATGATTTAAATGGTAGACTTGATAGAATGAAAGAAATGAACCTAGTTGTGTAATTAAGCCTGAAAAACTAAGATAAAAAATGATCAAGGGTTATTGATAAGAGCCATGATTTACATGAGAATGATGGTAATCATAATTGAAGTTTACTCATGAAGTTTGTGAATGAATTTGGTATGATAAATTTGAAAATAGAGCCATTTGAGGCTATAGTGAAAATTCAATAAATAATGAAGAAATTATGAAAACAATATGGGACATGGTGATTTTTTGCATGGATGAGATGCTAGATGTATGTATGATATGTGAGAAGTAATTTTGAAGGCATTAAAGGTGATATATATGATATGAGCCAGTGTGAACCGTTGTAAAGGTAAAATGATTGAAGAGTTGAGTTGATGGGTCAAATTTTATATGCGATATTTTTGAGCAAACAAATGACATATATGTGTGAATGATTATTATGGTGTTTGAAGACTTTTTATATGAGAGAGCAATATGTGTTGTGACTGGGTGAAATTTTCAGTAAAACTGTTGTATCGAAGTAGTCACACATAAAAATATTGTCTATTATTATATGATTTTTTTTTAAAAAAAAATGAATTTTGAAATGAATTTGTGAATCAAACCCTATATTTTTCTTTTTGAGTCAAGAAAATAGTTAGTTCGAGTGCATTGATATAGCCTAATCCTAATACCCATGATAGGAATCTCCCTACTACCCATGAAGGGTTGAGTACTCTAAAGAAATAGGTTCTAACTTAGAGAAAGGAGTCCTATCTATAGTACCAAGTCATAAATAAAAAGCTAAATAGGATCTTAGAGGCTATGGATGCTGCCGCCCCACCTAAACCTGTTAAGCATCGGTTAGAAATCTAACTAGGAAGAAGGGTAAGAAACCGGTGTCCCAATTAATAGCTGACCTAGAGATTGATCTAGATAATAAAACCCTGACTGATAAAGGTAAAAGGTCGTGTACTAAGAAATCTATAGAAGATAAAAAAGCTTAAGAACATACCTAAAGTCGCGAATGAGTTCAAAACTGCTCGTATGCCTAAAGTCGTAGATGAGTTTAAAGCTGCTGATGTACTTAAAGCTATGGATGAGTTTAAAGTTGTTAATATAACTAAGGATGTGGATGTGCCCTAAGCGGCGGATGTACCCAATGCTGTTGATATACCTAAGGCTATCGATGAGTCCCTTGCTATACCCTAGCTAAAGGTTAATGATTGAACTCAATCCAGAGCTCTAGAAGGAAGTTTTTCTCATTCAAAGGCCCAGCCCAAATCTTGTTCATATTGAGGCGGAAACTCAGGAGGTACCTTCTCAACCCACTCACAAGCTACCCTCTATGCAGTCACAAGATCAAGATGTATAGCCTAGAGTTGAGTCTAAGGAAGGCTATGTCAGGAAGGAACCATGAACTTTTTGCCACTAAAGACCTGTTGTAACAGCGTTGATGTGCTATTTTTGTGGTACCAATAGACATAGAACTAAGGCATTTTCATATAGTAACTAAGTTTGTTTCCTATATCATTTCTCTAATCACTTTAAGAAAAATTGTTCTCTTAGCAAATACGCAAACTAAATTATCACATTCGATAAAGTTAATATTACTCCTATTTGCTTAAGAAATAACATGTATTGAGACCATATTCTCTTTTATGCTAGAATAAAAATCAATTTTGACCATCTAAATGCCCAAACTTGTTACCCAGAACAATATCCTAATAAAAAGCCTCGAAAGAAGCAAGCTAAGGACCAACCAAAAGTTGAGCCTAAAAAGAGGCCCAGTAGAAAGAAAGATAAAGCTCTAGTTAAATCCTAACTAAAACTACCATGTTTGAGCAGCATCTGAACGAGCAAGAATAGATCTTTGCAGTATTTCATGAAAAGGCATTTCATCGGTGGAAACAAATGTAAGCATAGCTAAAATAGATTGTCCAACGGCAATCATTAGCAGTGCTAAGAAACCTAAAGCTCTGTCATCATAGGCATGATGAATAGCAGTCGAGTGCTAGTAGACATATGATTCAAAGAGAAGGGCCAGATCAAAACCCAAGTGCTCAGGTTCTAGGAGAGAAGTCAAACATTATAGGAAAGCAAAAAGGGAGGTCTTGCACTAAGAAGATAGGAGAGCTAGTGATAGAGTGCAAGGAACAGTTATCGAAAGTTTGAGTGTAGCCAATACGGGCTATTCTAAATAGCGAGAAATAGATTGGCTAGATGTTGATGTTTTCCATCATTAGAAACCTCGATCCTTTACTGGTGGAGATTGCTTATTAGCTAAGCATTGGATCATGGCAATGGAGACAATTTTTGACTTTTGGATTATGATGACCATCAGAAAGTTTTGTGTTCTCATTCAAACTCAGTAGAGAGGCCAATCAATGGTGGAGGACACAAAAATGTGTCTTCAATAGTAGGAAAGAAATCATAACTTAGGACAAGTTCAAGGAAGCTTTGCCAATTCTTCATATCTTCAATTTGAATTCCTAAGGCCTAAGAGTTTACATAATTGAATTAAGGCACTATGACATGGACGAGTATGAAATGAAATTCAGCTCTCTACTTTAGTTTACTCTAAGTTCAAAATGGGAAGAAGAAAGTCGAATTCGCAAGTTCAAGGATGGTTTGGCTGAAGGTATACATGGTCGAGTAATGCTTTGCAGCAATAAAACCTATGGTGACGCAGTCGACAACACTTTCTTAGTTGAGAATGATACTATTGAGCTTAATAAGTGTTACAAGAGGGAATGATCACCAATGAAGGATCAACCGGGAAAGAAGTAGACCGGACAATCTTCTTTAGGATAAATTAAAGCTAAGGAAGGTGCAAAGAATGGAGAATTTTAGAAGAAGAAAAGAGTCATCAAGTGTAACATATGTGGAAAGTTTTATACTAAGCTTTGCAAGAACTTCAAGTGTGGAAAGACTAGTTATAGGCCATCAAACTGTGTCATGACCCTCATGTGCTACAATTGTGGGCAACCTGGTCATATCATTAAGGATTATCCAACAATCAGAAATGTTTGACAACCACTACAGTGGAGATAAAATTATCCGATTGGCAGACCAATAAGACAATAGTACCAAGGTGGTGGACCACCAATTGCACCAACTCAAGCACAAGTCCATGCCCTGATACCTAAGCAGGCTCAAGCACCGACGAAGACAGTGATAGGTATTATTCACTTTTGTGGTATTTTTGCTCAAGTATTATTTAACATGGGTGTAGACAGTTTTTTTATATTTGAGGAGTTTGTGCGAAAGCATAGTTTGGAAGTACTGAGTTAACTTGGGATGTTCGGGTCACATCACCTATTTGAGGTATTAGTGAGACACTTATATAGCATGTACCCCAAGAAATGAAAGTTTAACTATTACAGTGGATCTTTTAATCATGCCTATGGAAAATCTAAATATTATTTTGAAAATGAATTAGTTAGCTAAGTAGGGATATGGAATTTACTCTTGTGAGCAACGTGTCAGCTTGCGAGGATCTGATCAATAAGGTATTGATTTTAAAGGAAGTCAATTGGTGGTATCTCACTTCATATTAGCTTTGCAAGCTAGAAAACTCCTTAAAAGGGTTGACATAGGTGTCTTGTTTCAGTTCGAGAAATAGAGGATAAGGAGGTCAAGTAGATGACCTTTCCATTGTTTATGAATTTTTGGATGTGTTTCCAAAAGAGTTTCTGGGGGTACCTCCAGAAAAAGAAATTGATTTCATCATAGAATTAATGTTTGATCCTATTCCTATTTCAAGGGCTCCTTATTGAATGAATCCTGTAAAATTGAAAGAATTAAAAATACAGTTGCAAGAGCTTCACGATTTAGGATTTATTCGACCAAGTAAGTCACCTTGGGGAGCGCTTGTGCTTTTTATAAAAAGAAAATGGTAGTATGAGACTGTACATCGATTACAAAGAGCTAAATAAGGTGACAATCAAGAACAAATACTCACTTTCCCGAGTTGATGATCTCTTTGATCAACTACAATATGCGTCTTTCTAAAATAAATATACGGTCAAGATATCATTAATTGAAAATTCAAAATAAAGATATACTTCGGACAACTTTTACAACTCAGTATGGTTATTATGAATTTTTAATAATGTCATTTGGAGTAACAAATGCTCCAACTACATTCATGGACCTAATGAATAGATATTTTGGCAGTTCTTAGATAAATTTGTTGTGTATTTACTAATGATATTTTCGTGTATTCCAAAGGCAAGGCAAAACATATGGATCATCTAAGGAAAGTACTGCAGACCCTCGGAGAACATAAGTTGTATGTCAAACTCAAGAAATATGAATTTTTTATGGATTGTGTGACCTTCTTAGGTCATGTGGTTAGCAAGGATAGAGTATCAATGGATCTAAAGAAAATAGAAGTTATAACCAATGATCAGTCTAAAAACTTTCATTTAATTTCATCTTAAATTCACGCTGTTAAATATTAAAATGTTAATTAAATGCATGTTTTAAGTGAAATTTTGTGAAAATTATATTTTTCGTAAAATATTTAATTTTGCTATAAAATGGGTCATTTTGCAACATTCTTGAAAATATAAAATTATAACTCAATCTCCTAGAACATTTTAATGTTACAAGGTGTATTAGCTTATTAATATAATTTGGGCAACTTTTATAAAATCATTTAATTGAAAAAATCATAAATATATGACTATAATTATATTTTAAAATACGGGGAACAAATTAAATTATTATATTTAGTTAAAATAAATTAAAGGATTAAATTAAGATGATATAGGACATTATTAAAATTATTTACCAAGGAATTAATATTTAAATTCGTATTTACGCTGCATGAGTACAGGCGATTGCGCACCACCAGAGCATCCGTTACGGTGCTCCATCTTCCCCAAATCGGCTTCCACAGCCACTTTTCGACAGCCGCGATTCAGTCATGAAAACCCGACAACAACTCATCAATCGACCAGCTCATCGATTGGCCTAATAATCCTATGAATCCGGTGAGCCCCTTTTCATCAAACAGAGCTCGTCTTCTCCGGCAATCACTTCCAGCAACCAAAACAACTAGAAGTGAAGATCCAACTATGTAGAAAATTTGTGCAGCAGAACGCCTAACCAGCAGTCCGCACAAGCAAGCATCCCAGGTGCTCGGAATTCCATTTTGATGCATCTATTCAGCATTTGCTCGAATGTCTACAATAGAAACCCATCAATTGGAACCCAACCAAGCCCGACCAAGTAGCCATGGCAACGGGATTACAACCACCCATCTTCTCCGCCCGTCTCAAAGCATCGACAGCCATTAAACCTAATTTCTGCAGCTATGAAACCCTCCCTCTGCTCTTTGCTCTCAGACCTAGTCTCTCTTCTTGATCCCTCTTCCCACGCTCCACAGAAAAATCATAATCTCTTCCTGATGATCCCCGGCAAAGGCACCAAAAACTTGATGCGTACCAAGTGCTTCTCGTTAAGAGCACTGTGATTACCAGTTTAATTAAAATTAACCGAAACACATTAAAGCTACCACTATACGAGCGATAGTGTAGAATAACGGTGAGTCG
>JAXCLR010000063.1:11623775-11644905 GCA_035584095.1 Annona squamosa | reverse complement strand
AAGAGTTGGCCAATAAAAACCACATTGCAACACCTTAGCTGCTGTTTTCTTTCCTGAAAAGTGTCCCCCACATTCAAGATTGTAGCAAAAATTTAAAATATTTTGTTATTCATTTTCCGGAACACATCTACGAATAATATTATTAGAATAAATTTTAAAAAGTTCTGGATCCTCCAAAATATAATATTTATCTTGAGCAAGGAATCTATCTTTTTCTTACTTTGTCCAATCTTTTGGAATCTACCCTACTGCTTTATAATTGACAATGTGTGCAAACCATGAAGGCGATGTTTGAGTAATGGCTAAAAGATGCTCACTGGAAAAGAGTCATTTATAGATGTGCTCTTTGGTGTAATAAGTCAAGAAAGATGATCAGCTACTACATTTTCAGAACCTTTTTTATCTCGAATTTCAAGATCAAATTCCTGTAATAAGAGAATCTATTTAGTCTTGATTTTGCCTCTTTTTTAGATAATAGATATTTCAAAGCTGAATTATCTTAGTAGATAATAACTTTGGCTCCTAGTAAATAACAACAAAATTTTTCAAGGGAAAATACCATTGCAAGTTGTTCTTTTTTAGTGGCGGTATAGTTGATTTGGGCATCAGTAAGCATATGAATTTCATAGTAAATTACAATAGGCTTCTTATATATCCTTTGCCCTAAAATAGCCCTAACAGCAACATCAGAGGCATCACACATAATTTCAAATGAGAGGGACCAATCAGGGGATTGAAGAATTGGAACTTTAGTTAATGCTTCTTTTAGTAGTTCAAATGTCTTCAAGCACGATTCATCTAGGTTGAATGGGGAATCTTTACATAGTAAACTTGTTAACGGTCTCGAGATTTTAGAAAAATCTTGAATAAACCTGCGATAGAAACTAGCATGACCTAGGAATGATTGAACCTGTCTCACTGAGGTTGGAGTTGGCAGATTAGTAATTAAATCAATTTTAGCTTTATCGACTTCTATCCCTTGTTCTGAGACTATATGGCTAAGAACTATTACCTCATTAACCATAAAATGACTCTTTTCCCAACTCAGTACTAGATTTTTTTCTATACATCTTTTTAGCACTTTTTGTAAATTTTCCAAATAAATGTCAAATGACTCACCAAAAAGTGAAAAATCATCCATAAAGATTTCAAGAAATTCCCCTACCATATCTGAGAAGATTGCCGTCATACACCGTTGAAAGGTTGCTGGTGAATTGCATAGCCCGAATGACATTCTTCTAAATGCAAATGTGTCGTATGGGCAAGTAAAGGTGGTCTTTTCTTGATCTTTTGGATAAATGGCAACCTGATTGTATCCTGAATATCCATCTAGGAAACAAAAGTATTTTTGACTTGCTAATTTTTCTAAGATTTGATCAATTAATGGGAGTGGAAAATGATCTTTCTTAGTCATAGCATTTAATTTCCTATAATCAATACAAATTCTCCATCCTGTGGTCAATCTAGTAAGTACTGCTGCACCTTTTTCATTGTTTATTACTATGAGTCCAGATTTCTTTGGTACGACTTGGGTTGGGCTTATCCATTTACTATCAGAAATTGGATAAATGATTCCTGAATCAAGCCATTTGACAACTTCCTTTTTCACTACCTCTTTCATAATGGGGTTTAGTCTTCTTTGCATTTCTCTACTTGGTTTAGCATTTTCCTCTAAGTATATGTGATGCATGCAAATAGATAGACTAATTCCTTTCAAATCAGCCACTGACCACCTTATAACACTCTTATGCACTCTAAGAATATCAACAAGTTGTTTCTCTTAAGTTATAGTTAGATTTGAGGCTATCACTACTGGTAGTGTTTGATTATGACCCAAAAATGCATACTTAAGAGAGGTAGGTAGAGATTTAAGCTCAAGTTGTGGTGGTGACTCAATAGATGTAGGTGATGGCTAAGATTGCAAAATTGGTATAGGTTCAACAGTATTCCAATAATTAAAAGACTGAGGGAAATTATTTAAAGCATTTACCTCATTTATGGAATTATGTTCAAAATCGAGCATGAAACTTGACAAATCATTGATAAGGTCAACCATAAGACACCCTTCATCACAGTATGGGTACTTAGAGGCTTTAAAAATATCAATTTTTAATTTTTCACCCCCAAATGAGATGTTCATTATACCAGTTTCACAATTAATATTAGCTTTTGTTGTAAACAAGAATGGACGCCCTAAAATGATTGGCGCATTGTTTAGCTCTGAATTTGAGATCATGTCAAGAATAAGAAAATTCACTGGGAAATAACAATCATTAATTTTTATTATATCATCTTCAATAAGTCCTCGTGGGATTTTTACTGATATGTCTGCAAGTTGTAGAATGACTGAAGTAGGTTTTAATTCTCCCATGTTAAATTTTTCATAAAAAAAAGTGGGCAAGAGATTAACACTAACCCCAAGGTCTAAAAGTATTTTATCAAATGTTATTCCACCTATGTCACAAGAAATGAGTGGGGCACTAGGATCTTTTAATTTTTGTGGAAGTTTGTCCAAAATCGCTGCACTCGCCTCTGCTGGGAGCATGATCTTTTGAGGAGCAGAATGAGGTTTTCTTTTTTGAGTGAAAAGGTCTTTTAAAACTTTGCATAGGTTGGAACATGTTTGATAGCATCAATAAGAGGAATGTTAATATTAACTTGTTTGAACAATTCCATCATTTTCTCATTGTGTGCAAGCTTTTGTTTACTAGCAGATTTAGCTTTTAAGGCACTGGAGAAAGGGGCTACAGGTTGTTATTTACTGGGGTCTTTATCTATTATTTCTTTCCCTTTATCTTCTCCCCCCAACTTGGTTTCTGCCAATTCTTCATCATCCTTTAACTTCATCATCCTTGAAAATCTTTTCCTCAAATATTTTTCTCATAAATCATTTTAGCCATGAGACATTTTATGTCCCAAAATATCTTGACATAAACCATATTTAGCAATGGACATTCTCATATCCACGAAAAGATGTTTTTCCACATAAATCATTTTGGCATTGGATGTTCATACGTCCTAAAATATTTTTCCACTTAAACCTTGTTGGAAACGAACGTTTATACGTCCTAAAACATTTTTCCATGTAAACCTTGTTGGAATCGGACGTTTATACGTCCTAAAATGTTTTTCACATAAACACTTTGATAATGGACATTTTTATGTCCAAAATACATTTTCCGTAAGCCTTTTTGGCAATGGACATTCATATATCCACAAATACCTTTATCCCTTAAACTCTTTTAGAAATGGACATTTTTATGTCCACACATGTTCCAACATAAATCCTTTTAGGAAATGGATATTCTCATGTCTAACCATTTTTTCCACATAAACCTTTTGGAAATTGATATTCTTATGTCGAAAATATTTTCTAACATAAACCCTTTTTCATGATTCCCATCTTAGGGCTTGTTTATAACAAATAAATCATAAATCCTTTTCATGAAAACTTTTGCATAAAAATTATTTTTTTATTCTTAGCATTTACACATTTTGTGTAAAACACCCTATTTTTAGGGTAACTTATGCATAATGGCTCATAGAAATCCAATTTCGGATAACTTTTTGTATAAATGCTTTTATATACTAATTTTTGAGCTTTTGAAAACCAAAACGTATGCAAACACATTTCTCCCTATTCAGTAGTGACACTTAGCAAGTGATTATACTACCTTTTGGAAAATAATCCTTAACAGTACACTAGTCATGCGGCTGTTTATTTATCCTGCTCCCATCTCAGGGAAAGCGCCACTAGCACTCCTGTCATCCCTTATCAACTTAGCCAAATGTTGAGTGGGCTCCGGTCATCCCGACCGTGCTCACAATCCTTGTACTAGTGCACCGTACATTATTATGACAGATCACAGAACGCAGCCCATGTCCTTTTAAACCAAGATCACAGACCTCTGTCTGCATCCATAACACACAAAAAATCTTACACCGAAGTCTATATCTTTAAAAATTATTTTCAAAAACACATCACAAACCGCACTCCGTGTTAACTTGTAAAGCGAGCACACCCACTTTAAACAAGTTGTCATTTGAAATCTAATTTTAGGATAACCTTCCTTAAATTCTTTTAGAAATATTTTGAGTAAAATATTTTGATAAACATTTAAAATGTTCAAAAAATAATACATCTTAAAATCCTTATAAGAGAATTTCAAAACTTTTGAATTTTCAAAATTAAACTATATATTTTCTAACATTTTCTTAGTTTTTATTTTGGGGCCCTTTGCTCACAAAAGTTATGCAATTATGCTAACCCCTTCTCAACCACCTTAAAATTAATTTCTTGTTCACAAATCAATTTTTTCATTTTTACATAAAGGGCTTGCATAATCTTTTGCATACCATTTAGCAACCTGAAATCAAACCATTTTATAAAATCAATATAGGAGGTTGGTCATCCTTAAATCCCTTTCAACACATCCGTATAAATATTTTTCAAGATATTTTCAATATTGATTTCCTTATCTAAAGGAAATCAAAACTTTTTGAATAACATTTCAAAGCATATGAACTATGTCCAAATCATCATTTATTATTTAATTATCAAGACCTAGAAAAATAAATCTTTTTTATAATTCAAATCTCCTTTTTTTTATAACATGATTATTTATCATTAAACATCATAAGAGAAATTCAAAACTTATTTATGTTTGTTTCTTTGTGAAAAAGGGCAAAAATCCTTTTTTCTTATAAAATACTTTTGAAATAACTTCATAAAGAACTTGTTTACTTAAAATCAAATTCTTAAAAAAAACCATCGACATAAAACATGAAATCTTTTGAAAATATTATCGTGGAGAACTTGCTTACTCATAAGCAAATTTTTTAATCCATTAACATAAAGCATTGCCAATCCATGGCAATATTTGTGATGAATTTTTTATCTTAAAAACATTACTTGCTTCCCATGAAGCAAACATTGAGGCTTTTTCTTAATGCCATTCTTTTTCAAAACTTATGATTTTTCATTAAAGTCGTCATTTTCAAAACTTGTGACTTTTCATAAAAGTCTTCATTTTCAAAATTTGTCGCTTTTCATTAAAGTCGTCATTTTTAAAATTTATGCTTACCCATTTGTTTAAATATAATTATAAACAATTTTAATCACATATCATCACATAGAAAGAAAACATCATTTTAAAAAGTTTACTTGCTTACCTAAGATTGTCATAATCTCTTTCCTCCCATTCTTTTTCTTGCCTTTGCCTAAATAAATGAAAATAACATTTGATTTATTTGCATCATCTTCAAATAATCATATTCCTTAGATTTTCCAACTTACGTAAGTTCATCTAACTTAACCCACTTGTCTTTCAAGTCGGGTATTTATACTTAGCAACATTAGAACCCGTTTTTCATCATTTCAACGCTCCTTTTAGCAACATGGTTTAAACAGATTTTTAATCCAAATTTTTCAGCCTTAAACCATACTTTTATTAACCTAAATTTAGGGTATTAACATATGTTTAAAATTCATATATTAACTCCTCTCAAAACAATAACTTATTTCCCTATTGCGAGTACCGTTTTTACCCCATTTGGACACCAATTCACAAAATTCATAAAAATTATATTTGGGGCTTATCTTCTCAAATATTTTTGGTCATCCAAAGTATCATAATCTTAGGGTATTTTACCCTACATAACTTTCATAAATCATTTAATCTCATTTCCCAACTATTTTTAACATAAAAATGAAAAAATCGGGTCATATATACAACCCTAGGTTACATACTTTATAAAATCAGCAACCTATTCATAAATCATCATATGAATTAAATTAATTCATAATTTATATCCCATTATAAGTTAAATTTCATCACAAAAACCTGAAATTTAACACTTATCTTGATTTATTCCTTAAGTTGTTCATAATGCTGAATTCAAGCACACTAAATTCTCAAAATCTTGAATTAATATCAAATGAAGTATTTTTTATCTAAAATTTCTACAATACCTTAATAACTACATGAATTCACCAAAATAAGTATTTCTAGAATAAAAAATTAAGCATTTATATTTATTTTAGTATTTTTACCTTGCTGGACAGCAGCACCCTTTTTAGACAACCTTAATCACGTAAATTATTGGGCATATTTATACCGATAAAAACCTAATTTTTATTTTTTTGTGTGATATTACATTTGTCTTATATATCCTGTAAAATTTTCATACCAAAATTCCTTATATAAAAATTATTAAAAATCATTTGGTGCACCTGATCCTGCCACTAGTTTAATCCTGTCCAAACTGATTTTCCCAGATTTTTAATTTGCAGCTGGATTATTTTTTTAATCTGAAAATTTTTTAGTTCCTTAATAACCTCATAATGAGTCTTTCCACAAATTTTATGCTAAAAATCATTCATTAATTATTTCTTCCATATTTTAGATTTCTACCTCATTTCTTTTAGGTTTTGCTCTCATATTTGCATATCTTTTGAATACATATGCAAAACCCTCAATCAATACTTAATTCCAGCATGTTTTTAATCTCTCTTTAGAGTTTTATTATAATTTAAAACCATGATTCTAATATCAAGAAGAAAACTCAAAAATTGGAAAGCTTAACTCAATGGGTACTTACCTGATTTTCCGATTTTATGCCCCCAGCTTCCTGAGCTTCTCCTTCCCTTTTTCCTTCTTCTTTTCCTCCTTTTTTCTCCTTTTCCTTGCTAGGTTTGACGTGCTTGCTGCTACTCCTAGGAGAAAATCCTTTTTTTCCCTTTTTCCTCTTCTCTCTCTCTCTCTCTCTCTCTCTCTCTCTCTCTCGCTCACTCGCTCTCTCCCTCTCTCCTCTTCCTTACTGCTGGAACGTCCAACCCCCTTGCTCTATTTTTTTATAAATCACTTTTCTTAGTGCCCAAATAACCCCATAGGCATTTTAGTAAATTCCATTTTCACTTTCCACAATTGCCCTTCTTTATTTAGCTCTCAAGCAACTTGTTACTTGCTCTCCAAGAAAGCAACTTTTCATGATAATTAGCTTAATCCATTCCACTCATCTCATAGATTTCATAATTTTATTCCATTGTTTCAAATTTCATCTCAATCTAACGTTTCTACGTTAAGTTATGACCACTTGAATTTATCTTTTAGATTTGAAATAAAAAACCCCATTATGATTCCCTTAATCCAATCCATTCATGAGCTTACCTTTCAAATTTTATCGAAATCCGCCTTATAGGCGTCAAGTTATGAATTTTCTATCATTTTTCACCTTAATCCCATAATTACACTTTAATCTCCATAAATTAAATCATAGTAATTAACATGATTATTCGTAACACATTTCCACCTTTAAATTTTCATAAAGTCCCACGGGTCATACCAACTCACTTTGGGCTCCAGCGATTAAATTTTTAATCACCATTCTTAATTAAACCCTAATTTAAAATGTGACATAATTCACAAAAATCATTCAAAATTCATTTAAATCATACATAAATCAAATATATATGTTCAATGCATCCCATTAAGTCCTACTTGGGTCCGGGTATCACAGAAATATCTTTTGGGCTCACTCTAATTTGATGATAAGCTGAAAGTAAATCAATTTTGAAAAAACAACTACTCTTTAAGCTAATCAAATAGATCATTTATTTTTGGCAATGGATACTTATTTTTGATAGTTAATTTATTGAATTCTTAATAATCGATTAATAAGGTTGGGGCATGTTGGTCTCTCCACCATTAGAATTTGAAAGAGCCCAATCTAAAGAGTACGAGGCCTTGAAATGGCATCTCCAAAAGGCTCCCATAGCCTAACCCCCTCTCACAAAAGGTAGAGAGCTAAGCATTAGCCCCAAGAGAAAAGACTAAAAGAAAGCTTGCAAGAAGAGCCTACCATAATTGATGCAATTTTTAATAGAGGAGCACTGAGCTAAGAAAGTGCCTGTATTTGAACCAAGAAAAGATTTCCCTACAATAAATTAGAGGCAAATTTTTCTATCAACTAAGGGCAATTAGCCACCCTCCATCACCCAAGTCAAGTAGAATTTGTTAGTCCCGAGTTTGTTACAAAAGCTAAAAGGGGAGGGGTGAATAGGGTCTTAGAAAATTATTTCATAATTAAAAGCTTAACCCTTTGAGTGTTATAGTCCCCCTAAATGAAAACGTAAAATATAAAAATAATTAAAAATAAACTCAAGAAATTATAGTCGTTTGGGACAACCCTCTCTACTCCACTCCTCCAAGAGCACACCCTAATGTCTTGGGTTATACTAAGAAAAATAGTAATATTGTCATAGCACTTGTTCTCTTCTAGATTCTAACTCTAGTGGGATGTGTAGAGAATAGATTTTTACGCAAAGAAGAACTTGTAGAATGAGTTGATGATGGAGTAGTTCAACACTTTCAATTTGTCACTGAGTTCTTCTTGGAAACATTCTTTTAGATCACATAAATGCTTGAGAATAAAGTGGTTAAACTCAATCAATGCTTTCTCTATCCCTTTCCCGTTCATTTGAAGTGTCTTAAATAGGAGAGAGTAATTTCGAACGTTTGAATTTTTCCGACCATTGCGATTCAAGTCGCACTTAGAGTCGACCTTGGAAGCAACTTCATCCAAGTCTAAGACTGGAATCGACTTTGGATGTGACTTCATCCAAGTCATAGACTGGAGTCGACTAAGGTTCCGTCTTCGATCTCTAGTTCTTTAATCAAGTCTCAGACTTGAGTCGACTTGGTCTCAGACTTAACTCAAGTTACAAGTTAGGTCGGCTTGGATTGCGACTTCACCAACTATTAGACTTCTTGGAACTTCGACATAATGTGATCTTCATTTGTTTATTTGCCTTTCTTTATTTCTTCATAATTCATACTTATAAATCTTCATTTGTTTTTGAGGTCTATTCATTCTTCTTGAAAATTGAGCTCGATCAATTTCTCTTGAGCCTTTGATGAAAGCTTAAGGTATCTTTGGTGAAAGCTTGTCATTCTTCCATGATTTGGATTTCGTCTTTCTGAGTCTTGGGTTTGGGATCAATTTGATTTACTATTCCATTCAAGTCATACGTCTGAGTCAACTTCATGTGAGATTTCACCCAAGTCACATGACATGATCGAGTTAAATTGAGACTTGACTCTTTCAGTTTTAACTCTGGTCCCTAAAGACATCTCAAGTCGCTGATGGAATCGACTTGGTGTTGCGACTTCACCTAAGTTGCATGCAAAGTCAACTTTGGTTGCGACTTTGTTTGCTTAAGTGTCCATATTTAAACGCTATCGAAAAATGGGGCTTTGAAATCGATGTTGAAGTCGACTTCAATATCGACTTCAAAAAATTGTGCTTAATTTGCCATATGTTTACAGCAAGATTGACAGAGAATCAATCAAGAATGAACACATAAGAAATTAGGGGATCTTAAAGAAAAGATAAAGAAAATCTTCAGGCAAAGGGAAGATTGACAAGGGAAATTTGCCAATATAAATATGGTCAGGAGACTTAAAAGTTGGGGGTTGGACAATTTTGGACTTAATAGACTCAGGGTGTTTGACATCTCCTGTAGTTTACGGGGTTGATCCTATTATTTTATTGAATCCTTTTTACATAAATTCTACATGATAAAACCAGATCAACTCCATTACTCTATGGTTTAAACCTTGATCTGACTTGGACTAACTCTTAGCCAAATTAAGATTTATCATCAATACATAATTAAAAATTTTTATGTTTCTTCTAAATAAATAATAATGATGCACCTTATAACTACATTAGGCCTCATAAATCATTTATCCGATAATTCTTGCTACTAGACTTTTAGCTCTACCTGGAGCCATGAGGTATAATATTTTAGAAATCAGCCCTATACAAGATAAGACTTCAACTATCATATCTACTTCTCTTTCCGGAGGCAATCTTAGTAGTTCCTTAAAATACCTCTGAGAATTCCTAAAAATATAATTTTTCTATCTCGGATTAATTTCCTTTGACCAATTATACTATAAAAAATTTATACATTGTTAATATACTAATATAAGGACTTCCATCTCTAAAACAAATAATGTTGGTTCCTTTGATTTCTTCAATTTTTTGATAGAAATCTCTTCTTCTAGTGTAGTTAAGAAGCAAACTTTCCTCTATTTATAATAATGGTTTCACCCTAGTGGCTAAACTAATCTATTCCCAATACTACATCAAACTCAATCTTCGGTAATAATATTAATTTGCTTCTAGGACATGTGATCCTATCCTAACAAGTTATGACTTACATTCTTAATTAATAGTAGTCAATCTATACATAAGTGATTCAACATGTGTATTAAGAAGATATTTTTTATTGAATTCTTCCATAACTGTGTCCATCTCACTTCTTCAAGATTTAGCATAGTATTAGATAGAGTAGTTCACCACTCATAAGCTTCATGGGTTAGCAAGTGAAAGGCATATCTTGCATTGTCTTTTTGTCCATTGAGAAATTAAAAATAGTTTTCCATTTTCCTTAACCAATGTTCTACTTCTGTTGGACTAGGTGTCCTGGCAAACTTTGAAGGATGTTGGCTAGAAACACAAAAGTAGACTTTCTATCAGCTTCCACTCGCTCTTTCTTAATCATCCCTATTCTACTAGTACTTGTACCATCCTTATTAGCATCTTGATTTGATTGAGTTGTCCTTTCCTGATTTTGACTAAGAATGCTTCGGAAGTTTTTCTATTTTGCATTTCTTACACTAGTTCCTTAGATCAACAATGTCTCCTTACATAATTATGACCAAATTCATACGATAAATGAGTGGAGGGGAGAGAGAGAGGAGATTCCTCTCTTTATTCAAGTGTTATAAAAGATTAAAATTATCCCTTGCTCGATCATCTAGTGTTGTTTTTAAAGAAAGCTAGGAGAATAGAAACTAGTTTTTCCTTTTGCAGAGTAAAACTAGATCCTTTATTATTAAATCTAGCTAATGGTAGTTGATGAATACATACTTATGATTTAAAGTCTTTTCAAGGCAATTTAGTTGCTTTAACATCCTGAGAAGTGTAATTTACTCATTGGGATGATGCATACAAGATAATTTATGCATTCTTAATCCTATGTTTCTTGATAAGTTGCCAACATATTTTCCTAATAGAGGCATATGGCCACTTCCTCAATGCAAGATAGAGGTAAGCAATGGACCCATGTTGAAAAGAGATTAGCCCTAATGCCTTGATAAGTTGGCCTATTCAGTTTGTTAGACTATGCTTTGCCTTGATAGGAGTTGGGCCCTCAACCTTAGCTATTTTCTATCAATAGTATCTATAAATCTATATTTATATATTTACGATATTAAAATCAATTTAATTGAAAATTTATGTATTATAAATATCGATCATGATCACCAATTGACACAAGAACGTAACTTTCATGCTGACACCTGCCTTGATAGTTCAATCAAACATATTTAATTTTAGTCACAAGCATGACATTCCCTCTCTCAATATTTTCTTCCTGTAAACTCTCATTCGCTTGCTCCCTTTCTAAGCTCCCTCTCCCCCGTACACGATTCTGTCTTACAATCATGAATGTCCCCATTTGTTGAGGTAAGCATAAGCATGGAAATTCATATTTGAATACATGAGTCCCGTTTTTCAAAAAAAAGGAAGGACTATAATGACCTATTTTGCGTGTCCATGATGAGGTCTAATTAGATATTGGACATAGTCAAAGAAAGAGAAAGAAAACCTTCCAAATAATATTAACCAAAAAGAGATGTTAGATTAAGAAGATTGTGAACCTCATTGATCTATGAAAATGAATCATGTTGGTTTTTTTAACTTTTAGAAAAAATGAATTATGTTAGGTGTTTTTTATTGTCAAGAAAAACCTGCCCATTAACAATGGAATCTAAAATGATAGACCATGCAAAATTTGAATCTTTTAAGATTTCTTTCGAAGAGGTGGTGGTTTAAAATTTTTAAATAAATATTTGGTTTTTTTCCTTTTCATCTTATGATATGGTTGTCCATGGCAAGGTCTATTTTTTAGCTACAACAACCCCAAAGGAAAGATGAAGCTTAGCCTGATTCCCCTCTATCCTTATCTCTGTCAAGTTGATTGCCCCAAAAAGATGGTTGAACGACATTAAGAAAAAAATGATAACTTTATCAATTTCGGAGCTTTGTCAATTTAAATTTAAAAGCTATCAAATTGGTTTGAAATTATGCAAGGGGTTTTTGGTATAATCCTTACAAACCGCATTGAAGATTGCAATTTTACTCACCGGCATGGATGATAAGGTGCAAGCATAAGAATGAAAATTACATGCTTGCTTCAATATGAGATTAGCGATACAAATGCAAATTATGTAGGCATAAATGTAATTGTTTAAAAATTCATGAGACGCCCACAATTTCATCCAAATTATGTAAGTATGATGAAAAACCCCTTAATTTAAATATTAATTTTAGATTTATATTTTCACTGTCTAAATCGTGAAAAACATCATTTATTTATCTATAGATAAACGACTAACGAAAGCATTAACATATTCCAATACATCATTGAATGGACCTAAGCATTTTTCATATTCAAACATGAATATATATTTTTTAAAAACAAATGTAGTACAATCAAGACTCTTAATTTGATGTTCTCGAAAAAAAAACTATTAATTTGATTATCTTTGTAACTATGGCAAAAAAAATGATTTCAAATCATGTAACCCATGAAATTTTAATGTTGTAATCAATGTGAGCCGAATTTGCATTCAGTTGATCCTAATATTTCCCTACTATATCATATAGATGGATCAACACAATCATTGATGAACCCAAGGTGAAATTAATTTCCAAATGCATGCAAGGTATTAGAAATCTTTTTGGTTAATGTATATTTATAATCATCTCAATATCTATTATAATGTAGCCTTGAGATATTCTTACAATTTGTAAAGGAATACAACAAACAACAAATATCAATTTTAGGAGTAACAAATTCCTATCAAATAAATGGGCAGACCAAGCTTCTCCTAACTTGTTTTGAGCAGGGCCATAGCTTTCACCAACCGGGCTACTGCCCGGTTGTCAGAGTACTGGAAATTAGAATCATACAAATTTTATATTTATATTATTGGATGAAAAATGGAAATTAATAAAGAAGTGGGCACTAGGAATAGGATATATTTTGGGGGTGGAAAAGGAATAAGAAAGTGAGTCAACCAAAGGCCCCAATGGCTTTAGTTTCAACATCACAGCATGCAGCGTTCACGGGCCCCACCAGCCACCTTCCCTTCCCATCTATATCCTCTTAATCCCAACCCCACATTGGCAAAACATGCATGGGAAACATGCGCCATTTCCAACGCGTGCAATGCATATATCTCTTATTTAGTTACAGGCCTTATTGTTGTAGAGGCCATTTTACTAGTATGTTCAATCATTTTTTTCACCTAAAAGGCCTATATTGTTGTTGCCATTATCAGTTTATCACCTATAATTGTGTTAATTTTCTACTAAACTCCATCCAAAGAGAATCTTAGGCAACTTTTGGTAACGCATAGGAGGGAATTAGAAAACATATAAGGGGATATTTTTTTAAAAGTGGGTAAAAATGGAAAAGGTTGGGCAGTTCATCGGTTAAGATTTCAAATTATTTGTCATCCTTACCAACACACCGTCTGAATTTTAAAATGTTCGCAGTTCATTTGTTTTTTCACATCTTCTCTTTGTTTATTTTGTTTTCATCACCTACCCTTTTTATACTTCCTATGCAATTAATCTTCTTCCAATTCTGTTTTAATTGTATCAAACCAAAGACGACCCAAATTTCGATTTTGTAAGAAAGAAGATTGTTCAAATTAAATAAGGTATAAGATTAGAAATCAACTGAATTAAAAGGCTAAAAAGGGATTTTCTCTGATTCAGCAAGGCCAAAAATTGTCTGATGAATGGATGAAGTTAATGATAAGATTTCCCCCGTTGAAACATTCAACACAGTGATGAATATTCCCAGCACGGCTCCTAAAATAAAACAAATAAAAGGAGAGAGACAAAATGCCAGACAAGGCCAAGTTTCATGTGGAAGATTCTTCCCTCCATGTGGGCCCACGGAAATCCAAGATCGATCAAGAGTAACGAATTCAATCCAAACCGTCGATTGGTGAAATAATTTTGTAGCCATCTATGTTATAGTCTATAGCTATCGAAAGATGCGACGCAGTGTCTCCCCTAATAAATTTTAAATTAATTTCTTTTAAAAAAAGTGCGAATGCATTTTTCTGTCATCCTTTTAAGGTGTCCAGGCATGATGTTATTTTAGTTCTGTGTAGAACATTTGTAAGGGTGGAAAAGTCAAAATGAAAAATATTTTTTACAAAAAAAGTAAGATAGTTATAGGACATGGAATGGGTAATTACATGCAATAAAATATAAAGTTAAAATATATAAAGTAATGAGAAACAATCCTACTAGCCTGGCTAAATAATATCTCGCTTAGTCCACCTCAAAAAAGAGGAATTATCCTACTAGCTCGGGCTAAACAAATGTTTCGCTTACCCACTTCATAAAACCTATTTCATTAATTTCTTTTTACTTTCTTTTTATACACTTATTTATCTAAGTGTATTTAATGTATAAACCAAATTTTATCATTTTTGGATGTGTATATATTTTTCTAAGATTTTTAAATATCTACATGTATATATGTATTGAAAATAACCCTGTCTTTAAAAACCTCAAAAGAATATACATGCATATTCAAAACTAATAAAACTTAATTATATGTTAAATACATTTAGATAAATAAGTGTGTAAAGAAAAAAGCAACAAAGAAGTGGTATAAATGAGTTTTTTTAGTGAATTAAGTAATGCATTTGCTCTGCCCAGACTAACAAGATTACTTCTCCTCAAAAAAAAATTTTATAATATTTTTTTTCTTTTTTCTTCATGTACTTGTTTATCCAAGTGTATTTAACATATAACTAAGTTTTACTATTTTTGAATGTGTGTATAAATTTTTCTGAGATTTAGACAAATTTTAAAAAATATATACACATATTCAGGAATGATAAAATTTGGTTTAAATATTAAACACACCTAGAGAAACAAGCGTATGAAGAAAAAAGTAAAAAAATTATTACAAATAAGTTTTTAAGGTAGGCTAAATGAGAGATTTGCTGAGCCCGGGTTAACGGGATCATTCTTCTAAGATAATTATATATAAAGATGCATAAAATGATTAGAATACAGAAATAATAATAGAAATAGTAGAGTAATTAAGGAGTTAAAATATCGAATTATATCAAAAAGAATGCCAAGGGAAGTGAGAAATTTTTTTACTTTGATATGTTCTAAAATGAAGTTGTTTCCTAATGCATAAAGAAAAGTGATCCTCCTAGCCCAACTAAGGAAATGTTCTGCTTAACCTGCATCATAAAATTCATTTACAATATATTTTTTTTTACTTTCTTCTTCATACGCTGGTTTATCTATGTGTATTTAACGTATAAACCAAGTTTTACCATTTTTGGCTATGTGTATATATTTTTTTAAGATTTTTAAAGATTTTAAACATCTTGTATATATATATATATATTGAAAATACCCCTATCCTTAAAATTTTTAAAAACATATATACACATATTCAAATATGGTAAAACTTAGTTTATATATACACTTAGATAAACAAGGATAGAAAGAAAAAGTTTTTGAAAAATGTTGTAAATAGATTTTTTGAGGTAGGCTAAATAAAGCATTTGTTTAGTCTAGGCTAATAGGATCATTCTTCATAGATAAAAGCAAATAAAAGGTATGTTTTGTAATTTATAAAAAATTAAAAAGTTGTTGTAGAAAAAATGTTGAAAAGATAGGGGCAATGATTAGAAGTACAAGACATTTGTATGAGAAGATGTATATAAATGATTGAAAAGTAAGATAATTAACAAGAAATATGTTAAAATGATTGAAAAGTAGGGTAATTGTGTTGGAGAACAAGTTTACCAAAACGATTAAAAATTACAATAGTAATAATAAATTCTTCACTTTATTTTTCTTTTAATATAATTTGTTTTATTATATTACATGGAGACCATGTTCTTCTATGAGTTAGACCATGATCACACAAACAAATGTCAGAATGTGAAACCACTAGGTTATACGCCTTAATTCATAATTTTTTAATATGATTTAACATTTTAATTACGAAGCTACTCCTCTTTTTTTATTATCATCTTTACATTTTAAAGATTTCTTTCGCATTTATCCATACAACTACCCTTCTCTATTTTCTTAATTATCTTTGTTCTTAATCATTGTTTCTATCACTCACATGTTTCTTTCAATATTTTAGATTTTTAACTTTAATGCTGATTTCCTCGTAGAATATAAATATATGCATACATGGTTCCGCTTCTATGTAACCGGGTTACATAGAAGCAATCCATATAACCTCCTTAAATTTAAATATATTGATTCTTGATGGAAAATTCAATCTATTCATTATATTTAACATTATTTATTTAATTAGAAATCCAAGTTTCACCCAAATCAAGCATGTGGTTGGGCCACGTTTAATCAAAAATATATATATTCATATGTAAATTATGAAAAATGCTTAAATCTATTCACGCATATATTAGAATACAATAATACTTTATAGGATTATTTATCCAAATATTATCGATATTTTAGATGGTTTCGATGTATTGAATAGATTTTCCATCAACCATCAAGATTTTAAAAAATGGAGGGAGTTTTATAGAAACGAGACCGATACATATAACGACATAAATAGGGAAAACCCAAACGAAAGTACTATGTATGTCTCGTTTTCATATTTTTGTTAATCAGAACCAGTCATATTATTTTGATGGTGTTGGATATTCGGTGGACCATATATTATAAATTTTCCCTTGTCTGCGTACGATGGAAATCGAAGCCCGTTGATCCTATTTGATTTGATGAGGATGTCCCACTTTCTCTAAACTACAGCCACCAATGGAGAATCATTTTTGTGTAGGCGTTTCAAAGGCAAAACACGAAGATGGATGGGTTCATTTTCTAGGATTCTTATGGAGACTTGTCGGTCACCGCAACATGGATGCAAGAAAAATGGAATAAAGAAAATCCGCCAATCAGAAAATTCGATGACGGAGAGAGATACGCAAGCATGCAATCTTTTCAGCTTTCGCACATCACCCGAGATGCATTCGGCGTAAGCAGATCGATTTTGACATGTTTCTAAATAGTCGGCCTATAAATGAAAAGGGCCCACTTACCAAATTTGCAAATCCAAAAAATCCAATGCTACATCTATCAAATTCAAGTACATATCAACTTCCATCGTTGTTCTCATGGTCGCTATTCTATCATCGTCTTTTTAATTCCATGAATTTTGGGAAATTTTCAGATGGTCTTGTCAATGGCATGCAATCGGCTGGTGAACCAAAATTTTAAAATAATGATTATCAATTTATCAATCAAGATAAAATAATCACGGATGGCCACATCATTAAAAAATAGTAAACCAAATATTTAAGGTATTATGGTATCACGCAACCGGTTTTGATTTACAGGGAAACTACAACCTGGTTGGAAATAATTTTTAAAATGTAAGCCATTTAGAATATAAATTAGAACGTATTTAATTATGATTTTCAAATTTACAAATTGGATAAGTTTTACATGTATTTATTTTAAAATTTTAACAATTATATAATAACTCTAAAATCTTAATGACCCCAACTGACACAACTTTATTCTTAAAACCTCAATGATAATCCTGCTTTAAAAGTTGGTTCAAATTAAATTTGGATAGAATTCCAAGTAAGACTTTACATAGGAATTTTTTTTTATCTACATAACTTAGGTTCTTCATAATCGCCCCATAAGGGTAAAAACTCTCCTATGCTTGTCTTTTCATTTACAAGACTCGAAATTGAAACCTTGCTTAAGAGGAACTAAGCTCTTTACCATTCAAACCAACAAGAGATGGTAGATTTCATGTAAATTTTAGGTTAGATCCGGAGTCATTGTAATTAGATTACGTTCATGTTTTTTAAAATCAAAAATGTATATTTGATTCAATCAAAAATGTATATTTGATTCCAAAACACATGTGCCTTAATAGTTATTAGCAAAATATAGATTTCAAATATTTAAGTCTTTTCAATACACTAATATTTGACATTGTAGCACCTGCGAATTTCAAATTACAATGCTAAACATGCAATATATATAAAAGAAAATTTTAGATGGTTAAAATCTTAAAAATCAGAATTTTATTAATGAACTAAAATTATAAAGTAAGAAAAGAAATAATTAATAAATAAATAGTAATAAGTACTATTGTTAAACAGAATAATGGCAAAGTATATTAATTAATTTAATTAATAGCAATTAAATGATCAAAAAAGGGGGAGGAGGAGAAGAAGAAAAGAGAAAAGGAAGAAGAAAGAGGAGGAGGAGAGAAAGTACGAAGAGAGAGAGAGAGAGAACATATTGACTGAGTAGTTAATCTCCTATTTAACTTTTTTATATTAAAATATGATTTAGTTAGAGACTAAATTCTATTTAGCATATGATTAAAAGAATACATGATTTTTTCTCTTAAGACTAATAAGAAAATAAATAATATTGTATAAAGAAAATGGGGTGGATGAAGTCACAATGAATCATATTAAAACAAAATAAAAAGAACAAAACAAAAAAAATACAAATAATGAAAATATGAAAAAAATTAATTATAAAAATGAGTCTAAATGAAAGAAAGATTATTAGAAAAAAAATTTTGAAATTCTCAAAAATTTAGAAATTAAGAAAGAAGAATTTTAAAATTTTTACAAGAATTATGGTAAGTTGAAAAGTTGCAAAAAACTACACAATATCTAAATTTAAAAATTACAAAATATTATATATAAGTCCAAATAATATGAAACTAGTGTCATTTGAAAGCTCTCAAAGTTTTCTTTCTAACCCAAAAATAATCATCTAAATCAAACTCAAAATGAGAAAGATATATGAAAAACAGTGAATGTACATCCTGATTTCTACGCTATGACAGAAATAAAAATAATTCTGATTTAATTCATTAAATTATATTTAATGGTTAGATAATTTTTTAAAAAATATATCGTTAAAAAGAATATGAAATTTTGAATTCATCCATACATAATATGATGGGTTTGGGAGAAATATATAGAAATAAAAATTATAGAAAATCAAGTAGTCAACATAGATTCTTCTTAAGTACATCAATTGAGAGCATCACAAGTGGGTCATCATCAACTATAATAAGCAAATTTGAGCTGGATTTTGATGTCACTTAAATTAGAGATAACTTTAGATGAATAAGGGAGAAAATTGATGTAATGGATTTGTCATATGGTAAGATCAGGTCTAGCCATGTAGGTGGAACAAATTCAAGTAATTTGCGCATGGAGCTCTCTCATTGGTGCAAACTTAAAGGCCCTTATTGAAAAACTAAGTATAACCTACAAGAGTAAATCCCACTCACTAAATAAAGAAAAAATTAAGAGTATAAATAGTGTACTTAAATAAGAAATTTGGAGGTACAAATAAGGTTAGGTGAAAGGAAATGAAACAGAATAAATGAGCAAAGTAATAATGATAGACAAGTAAGATTAGTAAAAAGGTAATAGTGTTAGACTTTTCTTATTTATTCTACATATTTAAGCTAATTTTTTTTCAAATGAATAATTTGAATCATGATTATAAAGGTTAAATTATAATAATTTAATTACTTTAATAAAAGTGTCTTAAAGACAATGCTTTTTAAAGATATTTTAGTAAATTAGTGATATCTTCCTCAAATTAAAACGAAATTTGATGAGTAAGTAGTCAAAATTGAGTTAAAAACATAATATCTACAACTTTCTTGTTGACACATTTTCAAAATAACAATATTTAAGGTGTCATTTGGAGGTTATAATACAGCATCTATTTTGAGTATTCTTCTGGAGAGCTTAGTACAGATTTGAATTAATGAAATATCATCATTGATCAAATGAGTTAATGATATACCTGATGACTGAGTTATAAATTAAATATATTTTTTGAATCGATATATGGACTGGATCTTGAATTAATATATTGTTTTTCTATCAAAAAAATATATAGTTTTCAATTAGTTTCTTAAATATAAGGAAACAAAGTCTTGTTTACAAAGCTTTTTATAATTATTCGTAAACTAATAAAAGTAATATTAACAAAAATTAATAAATTATTAGTCCAAATTAATTTAACTCACTGTGTGAAAAAAAATATTTCAAATAATTAAGTAAATAAAATCATTAAGTAGTGGATGGAAAGAAACTATTGGAGTAAAGAGGGAGGCATGAAGATATTGAATGCTTTAAATTTAAAAATAGTTGAAACTATAGAGGCACCACAAATACTATCATGGTGGTTGAGGTGTGAGAAAATATGGTTGAGGTTGCTAGTTCAAATCACTCTCTAGTTGTATTTTTAATATGTTAATATTACCATTTCGAAGTACTAATTACAAAGTTTACCTCAATGATAAAATTTTAAGGCTATGACATGGGTTCAAATGATTTTAATGATTAGGAATATAATTTTTATTAAAAAATGATTATTCCTTTTAGAGGATTAAGCCTATAAATTTTCATGCAATAAGTTATGAATCCAAAATATAATTAAACTTTTTAATTAATTAATTAATAATGATGACTTTTATACTAACCTTATGAAAAATAAAGGGGCTCTAGGAATTAATATTATTAGGAATCCTAAGAATTAACATTTCTATCTTAATTCTAAAAAGAAAAAAGGAGATAAAAAGAATCACAAGAGGAAGATATTCTTGTATATATGAGCTATGTTTAATGGGATATATGATTTTTAGTCATCTACTTAAATGGGATAAGATTATGTATGGATTAGCATATGCGTGATGAGATTTTTTGTAGTTGGCTTGTTTTATTTGTGTGAGAAGATTTCTTACCTTTTATATGAGTTATAAAGGCTATATTAAGTTTGTGGCGCCCCGAACCGAGGTGCTTAGAAGCCTTACTCCGAGATCGTTTTGATTGGTAAACGTGACTCAGGATTGTTGCCCTAATCACACTACAGGATTTTTCTTTATCAATACATGGAAAATTCCCATTATTCATCCAATTTGAAATATATTTCACATAACACAGTTATGATAAAAAACTAT
>JAXCLR010000063.1:11598752-11623675 GCA_035584095.1 Annona squamosa | reverse complement strand
GGGTTAAATTCCTAATTGCATTATTTCAATCTCCAATACACATATCCATTAATATAATTCATGAATTTTCATTTATTAATAAAATAATTACAAAATTACAAATATCAAAATGACGCGTATACGGTCGGGGTTTCACAAAGTTTAAACAGTCTTACAATATATACATGTCATTTACATATCATGCGTAAGATCTATTTTACCATATGAGTAATTCATATATTAAATGCAAAGTTTTTATATGTATAAGTTATCTAAATATATTTTTTAGTACAAAAGGATAAAAAGGATTTAATATCATATAATACGTGAAATGAAGATACGAGTTAGATTGACATTTATATATTCTAAGTATTGAAGATCTATAAGATTGAGATTAACTTGATTTAACTATGTTACTATGTTGAATTTCATATATGAAAGTCCTAAATGAGAATAAAAGTCTTGTTCAAGTATATGATGAATCATATTTAAATGAGATTTTCAAGCGAAGAAATGCTGGAATTTCTTATTTAAAGGCTAATCATAAATGAGCATCTAGGGAAGATAAGTAGTCATATAACTTGGCCTGCAAAATATGCTTGGATGTATTCTTTGTTGGCAATGATAGGAATGTAAAGAAAAGATAAAGGAAAAAGGTAAGCAAATTTTTTAAAATTTTATTTCAAAAGAATTTTATGGTAAAAAATACATTCTTGTCTTTTCATTTTATGAAAAGATATTTGCTAATGAAAATTTATTTTATTTTTCTTTTATGTGTTTATTCGCAAAGAAGTATAAAATGAATTATTTTATTTAAATGTCTCTTTAAATCGATATGCATTATAAATGTATTTAGGGACGGCCATTATCCTATGAATATATTCAAAAAATACTTTTAAATACATTTCACAAATTAGCTTTTATGTACAAACCTTATTAACATGTTCAGCTAGCAAAACTCATATCATGTCATAAAATATGATGCATGTGTGAATGACATGGAATTTAGGAGGTTCATCGAGTTGTAAGTTGGATGCTCGCTTAATAAGTGTCATCTTCTAGAAGATTTCATGGATTGATGATCGCTTAGAAAGTATTATCTACCGATTGAGAAATAAGTCATGATGAATGTATACACTCATTTCATTATAATACATGTATAAAATAAATTTAAGAATTTTATGTTTTCAACTTATGCAATGGATTATGGAATCACGTGTATTTTTAAACGTTTGCTCACTTTGCATTTTATACTCAATGTTTTCAAATAACTAGTGAATGCAAATAATGTAGACTTGATAGAAGAGTCTACACTGCAAATAAAGCAAGGAACGATTTGTAATACTTTTGAGCACTTGAAACCTTGGAATATAATTACTAAAATTATATGTATCAAGTATAAATTTGTTATGTTGAGGATATATGATGTAAAAGCTAGCTTTTCATATAAGGTATGATTGTATAAGAGATATATTAGATACACTTAAATAGATATGAATGAATTTAGCAGAAAATGTTGGATTATGTAATGATTATTAAGTTTTGCCTTACACAAACATAGACGCATGTTGCCGGATTGTAGTTAAGTAAATGAAATTGAAATAAGTTCTACAAGAAAAAAAATTAGATTGATTTTCGAACACATTAGAAACGCTTCCACTTGTATAAGAATGAAACTTTAGTTTTATTTACAAGTTTCACCAATGAAAAAGATCTATAGAGTAAGGTTTCATATTGTGGCCCTCTTGAGGTTCAGGGCATTACTGACATAATCAACACTTATACAGCCAAGTGGTTTTACCTTTGCATGTGCATGAGTGAGATCCTAATTTCGATTCTCGGCTAGAGTGATAGTCCCCATTCACATTTAAAAATTATGTATATATAATAAAAAGATATATTTTATCAAGGCTGCACGTGTATTATGAGATCCTTTCTAGAAAATAAATGTTAGAAATCAATTTTGGTTGAGTTCCTATATAACCAAATTCAATCCACTTTTAATTTAAGTTGAGCTTGAAACTAAGTTACCAAGCTACTAAATCAAAACTCTAAAAATAAGTTAATTGTGTTGGGCAAGTTCGAGCTAACCTAACACAAATTCTACTCCTTACCTTAATCGAATTGGGTTAAGTTTTTTTATATGTAAAATAAATCAAAACTTAAAAGCTAAAAAGACAAAAAATCTAAAGATCCTTATTAATCACTAAAAGCAAAAAAAAAGGAGGATTAGAATACATATGAGCTCTTAAAAACCAATGGTAGAATGATACTAAATTTAGCAATCCAACCATCACAATAATTTTGTTCATAATAGAAATGTTCAAATTGCACTTCATAATCTAATTAAATAAGACATTTAATCTCAACAAGAAGTAGTTGAAAGATGTCATGTCAATGAAGTTGATCAAAGATGCATTGTATGACCAACTCACTATAAACAACAAAACTACCTTCACTTTCCCATACCCTATAAACCACCCAAATTGAAGACTCTAACAAATTGTCAAAATCTCCAACATAATAGGTGAACAAAAACCAATGTTATCGCTAAATACCCAAATTATCTTGAATCAGACCCTCCCAATTGCATGTATAAAATCTATAAAGCCATTAACATTAAGCTATAACCATGAAGGGTTTAAGCTTGCCAACAAGAGCTATGAAAACACCTAGATAAAAACCCTAAAGCCCATTGCATGTGAAGATATACCAATCAAACACTTCGGCCATAAACTAAGATGGAATAGAGACTAACCCATCATCTATGTCCACTCCAAAAAGGGTACTGTTTCAAGGACATGAAGCTTTTTAAACTAATAAACCAAAGATTAAGAACCAAGGTAATCAAGGTCTCATTAGACTTTAACCATCAAATTAGTCTTGAACTAGTGTTGAATATCTCCTAATAAAATCTTCTGCATAACCTCCATGGAAATGAAGAATTCCAAGCTTGTTGTTAACACAATCCTATAACGCACATAAAGTTAATTCCGTAGCACCATGACATCTCTCATAGCCATCATATGTACACAATTGACTTTTTCTCTTATTCTTCTTAGTTAACAATTGATCATGAGCTACAAGCCATGGCATAGTTCAAACTCGTTGAGGTCCAGTCCATTTTTAGATACATCTCGATTCAAATTTATGAAATTATGTAACTAGAATATTCACTTATTTAGTAATTACATTAGAAGAGATAAATCAGATTTGCCCAAAGTTATTAATCATTAATAATACTCATCAACCAAACTATCTCCCTAGTTAGAGATGTGGCCATGTCACTAGAAATCTCTAACTTGTAAATCATGTTAAATTTTAAAGACATGAATAAAAGCAACACTAATTAAGGGCTTAATGCCTTCAAGCAATTGCTAAAAGTTAACAGAATCATCTCTTTCAACAAATTTACTAGCAACCTCAAAATGGTATTACAATAAGGATATCTTTCAATAATGGAAAAACAATAGATCATGTGCAACTTGTCAATGCAAAATGAACGATTTCATATATTTTTCCCTCAAAGAATGGCCCCAAAGTGAATCCAACTAAGTATGCATGAAACATACAAGCTTAAGAGGAATGTTCTTGTTCATGAGGGTGGCAAAATTTAATCCAAGACTCCCTTCATTTTAAGGGAATAAACTATATCTCTTCTATCCATATGAATTTTTCTTTCATTCTCACCACTTTCCCATAAGAACTTGTAGGTTTGGCAATCCAACTTGAAACAACCAAAGGTCAAAAGCACTATGATGTGCATCATATGTGATGAGAGAGCTAAGCTAACAAGATAAACTTAATCAAAATTAATCTACGTACAAAATTGAGACATTTTTCTTACCACACATTCAATTGAGTGCATACCCTATCGAGAATATAACTATAAATGCTCTTATTATTTTACCATGCAAAAGTAGAACTCTCAAATACTTACCTAATTTTGACATGTGCAAACTCACTCCTATTACTTATCAAATTAATTAATTACGATGGTATATTTGGTGAACAATATAATTTAATCTTAGAAACACTAATAGTTTACACCAGAAGGTGTACAAAATCTTCTAAGTAATCAACCATAACCTCAACATGCTCTAGGGTGCACTAGTCAAATAAAAGCAAATCATCATCAAAGAATAAGGAAACATTAGGAAACCAATCTTGAAAATTTAAAATGACTAACAATTCTTGTCTTAACCTCGTCTGGAATTAGATGACCCAAATGTTCTATGCAAAAGACAAAGAGGTAAGGTAATAAATGATCTTGTCTAATATCACAAGTCAAAGTAAAACGATTATAAACTTCACTTTCACTATTCCATAAAACTTGCATTATAGCCAAAGTAACGCAATCCATAATAATATCGACCATAAAGTTGAAAAATTGGATAATAATCACGAAATGAAGGGAAACTCCATCTGATTCTATCATAGGCCTTTTTCCAAATTAACCTTAATAATAGTGACAATTTCTTCCCTCGTAATTTGTGCATAATGTCAATGGCCTCTTCAAAAACAATAATATTATTACCAATATGGTACTGAAATTGAAGCTACATTATTCATCCCTCACCGACTCACTATGAAAGCTTACCGCAATCTTAGCAACTAACTTGATATTTGCATTACACAATCCTATGGGCCAAAACTAAGACATCAAGTTTAGGCATTTCACTTTAAGAATAAAAATAATAGTATTGTTAGCTTCACGAACACTAACTTTATCTTTAGAAAATTGAACATAAAGTAATATAAATAATTTTTTATTGCCATTAAGTGTTGTTTATATCTCTATACATTCAATCTAGACCAAAACTTTAAATCATTCATAACCTTCAAAGTCATTCAAACATCATCCTTTGTCACCAAAAAGAGCAATTGTTGCAATATATCATGACTCAACTATCGAAAAGTAGTGATAGTATTCAATGGCACCAAATTTTTTATCGTCAATATATAATTTGAAAAATAATCCATGGCTAGATGGCTAAGTTTAGTCATAGTATTAACCACGCACCCTTAGCCAAAGTATGTTACTTTCCTTCTCGAATAACAACCTCGGCATGGAAATAATATGTATTACAAACTCCCATGATAAGATAATTATCTTGAGCTGTTGGCACCAATAAACCACCTCTTATAAATAAATAACTTTCAATTCCTATTGCAATTCACAATTCAACAAAGAAAGGAATTGACTTGGATTTGGTTCCAAGACCCATTAAAAGCCTAACAAATGATTCAACGCAAAACTCGTCTATTATGAGCAAATATAATACAAAAGATCTTTTACTTTATACAACACCTTATATTGAAAATCAGCAATTCTCAGGAGTAAGTAAGAGTTTGAATATCACATTAAATGAATAAAATTCTAAAAATGAGCATTTGTAATCTAAGCTAATTGAAATCAAAATGACCAGGTCTCTTCATGAGAAGGAGAATTTAATTGAAGTAACAAAGGATGATGATCTGATCAAAGACAACGAATATGCTCAATATAAGCCATTTGAAATTCTAAGCTATTCCAAGTTACAAAAAGCCCAATCAATTCTTTCAAAAGCTCTTTGATGCTCCCAAGTAAATTGAGGGCCCTTCACATCAAGTTGTAGAACACCATAACAAGAAATACACTTAGTGAAAATTCCTTAATATATACATGGGATGAAATTCTTTCCCTAAGTTTATTTTCAACTTATAAATAAATATTAAAATCACTAATCAAAAAGTAAATCCCTTTAATTATTATAAAGAGATTATGTAATTTAGACCCCAATACCTATTGAGTATTAGGATTCCATGCGCCATACGCTATAGTCAAAAAATTTTCAAAACCAATAAATAACCACTATCAAGTGAAGAAATTGTCGATGTTGGATAAGACTATGAATAACTGAGGGATCTTACTAGGTCACCCAAATGTCTCCAAAAAAATATCTACCTCCATGCAAGAATTATGTTAGATGGTGACTTTTATTTTAAGTCACCCTATTTGTGTTAGAACTTTGAATGCATTAGTAACACAAACTCTTTGTGTTACTATGGCTTATTGCATTAAAAATCCATGTCCTACATGATTTTGGTTTGTGTAAACCTTGACCCCTTATGTGTTATAAATAAAGAGTTTGTCGTACGATTTGATGAGTTTCTTATTTTATGAAGCTCTTTTGTATCTCCTTTTTGAATATGGTCTTTCTGAGAATTTCGTATGGAATATATTGGTTTTAAGAGTTTTCCTTTTGAAAGTTCTTTATATTTTATAATCTGTTTATTATAACGAATTTTCTCCTCCTTTGTCCATGGTTTTCCCTTTATATTCAAGGATTTTTCACATAAACTTGTCTATGCTTTATTCTTTTTCTTTTTTGCATTATTTTATATTTATAAGATTATTTCTTAACAAACTAATATCAAAGCTGGGTTTGTTTTCTTGCATGATATTGACAACAAAGTTTGATTTCAAGAAATTAAATGACAGAATTTGTTTTGAAGACTATAGGTTGTTGATAGATCTTTCAAGAACAGATCAAGAAGAAGAGTTATGTACACTTATAAAATCTCATCTCTCTAATACAAATTATTTTTTAGTACATTGATAAAGCCTCTTTTGATTACCAAATTTAAGTATCTTTGCTTGAAATTTTTGGTATGTGGCTTAAGTCTCTGTGTTATCACTTTTAAGTATTGTTGGAGTTTGGTTAAGATTTCTATGTATTATTGAAATCTCTTTGGTCTCCAACTTTAGGCGGCGTTGAAGTTTGGTTGAGACTTTTAGTACAGTATTGAAGACCTTTTAGTTTTCAACTTTAGCATATTGTTGACTTGATTAAGACTTTTGAATTTTAAGAAGTAGTTCATGGAGAAGGTGGAGAGTCTATATCATTGATGTTTAAGATGTTACTAAATACAAGTCAAGGTGGAGATTTGTTAGATGGTAATTTGTATTCCAATCCAAGTTACGTTATTTGCATTTTGAATGCATCCATGATGGAGCTCTTTCTACTACAAAAATTATTATGTTAGAAATTCATGACCCAAATGGTTTCGGTTTGTGTAAACTTAGACCCCCATATGTTGTAAATAGGGGGTTTATTCTAGCTTTGGTGAGTTTGTGATTGGTAAAGATTTCTTGCATATTTTTCTTGAGGTTTAGTCTTTTTACGAATTTCTTATGAGATTTATTAGGTTTTAAGGATTCTTTTTTTAAGAATTCTTCATCTTTTGTAACATCTTTATTATAATAGATTTTTTCCTACTTCATCTATAGTTATTCCCTTAGCATTAAAGGATTTTTCACATAAATTTATATGCTTTTTCTTTCTCTCATTTTTTTGCATTACTTTATTGCTTATAGGATTATTTCCTAATAAATTAAATAAGAACTTAATTTTCTTGATTATCTTATTAACATTGACATCACTTATCCATTGTTCAATCAAAATTAATACAAAAAATCTATAGAAACACAAAAACATCATTCCCTGCAAATTGCCATAGGGAATACGGTGAGGAATCCAAATTTCTACATTATATGGATCTACCGCCAAGATTGATGGTCATTCACGAGGCTCATTGCATTCTTTCCAAAGGAGGCAGAAGAAATGCAGTCAATTTAGAAGAAGCTATCATTATTTGGAAATTGGTAAATTGGAGCCACATCTCACTTTCTCAGCTCTTACTTGATGCTTTGGTAGTCAAAAAAGAGAATCCAAGAAGGATTCTACCTTATGGGCATTCGATCACCAAAATCCTTGAATTTTTGGGCATTGACCTCGCAAATGAGCCATTTGAAGTGTTAAAACCTACTAATGACATCAACAAGGCTCTGCTTCAATGAATGAAGATAAATACAAAGCTTTTCGAAAGGAGCAACTTCAAGGTGGAATGAACAGAGGAGCTCATCATGAGGAACCAATAGGTGCAGCACCTGTTGAGGGAGAGTTCCAAGCTCCACTTTTTATCCTCAAGACCAGCTTCCCTTACTTCACATGCCTCTCACTCTCCATAGACCTCTCATGCTCCCTTCAAACCATCACAAGCCCCCACTGTTGACATGACTGAACTCATAATCTATTTGAAGGGCTTGAAAATAGGCTTACTTGGGAATTGAGAACTCTCCATTTTTCCATGACTCAGATGCATGATAGATAAGCACATTTGGAGTTTGAAATCACAAGAATCAAATACCAACTCGCCTCTGAAAGTAGGATAAGTCATCCAATTTCAACTCTGCCCGACTTTGACCCATATTGGGGTGAGTCGGTACATGCCGATCACACTGTTCAAGATCGTTCCACTCCTCCATCTACCCCTTCTACCTCCTGTGACTCACACTCCAAGTATTCCATCTTACTTGGCCTACTTCACCCCCGGCAAGCTTCCTATGCTATTTCCCATTTCTTTTTCACAAGTCCCAACTCACCCTCCTCGTTCCTTGCCTTAATTTTGATGTTTGTCAAAAAGGGGAGAGAAAGTGGCAAGTTTGAGTGCATTTTGTGGGAAGGGGTAGTTTATACTTAAGTTATCATTTTCAAATTGTGGATGGTGGTGAATGTTAAATGAATTGCATGTCAATTATCTAACTTGATTGTGTTTTGAACTTGGCTGAATCTTGGATTTCTTCATGGCAAGAGTGACTTGTTAAAAATGCTATATTTAAAAAGAGAAATGTAACTTAAACTTAATTTTTTCAATCATCAAAAAGGAAAAGATTGTTGAACTCATCTAGAAAACCAAAAAATAATTCATATTTTGATAATTAACAACCCAATTTTGAGTAATAAAGGTCACTCACACACTTGATGAAATGTTTTAAAGATAGAACTTTCAATTATAAAGCACAGTAAACCAAGTCTCAAAGTCAAGTCGACTCACTCATGCAACTTGAGACAATTTTATATACAATTCAACTCCAAACTGTGATTTAGGATGAATGGATGCAAGTTTTGAAGTGAAGAAAGGTCAAGTCGCAATGTTAAGTCGACCTTTCTTGCAACTTAGGCGAAGTCGATAGCCAAGTCAACTTCACCTTGCGACCTGAGTCAAGTCGAAGGAAAAGTTGACTCAAGACTCTGACCTGTGCTTATAAAGAAAAGCATTATGTCAACTGCTAAAGTCTCAAAGTCACATATCTAAGTCAACTCCGCCATGCAACTTGGATGAAGTTCAAGCTAAAGTCGACTTTAAGCAAGGACTTTAAAGGATGCAAGCAAGGAAGCAATAGTCATGGAACTCTAAATTTCAAACGATAAGTGAAGTCACACAGCCAAGTCGACTTAAGGCATACATGAACTAACTAAAGGAGAATTGAACGTGTGAAGTCGCACCCAAAGTCGACTTCACGTGTGACTTGAGACAAGCTGAAGGCTAATTCAACTCTAGATGAAACTCAGGAAGCACTATATAAAGGAGAAGACATTAAGGAGATGAAATGCCCCGAACAAAGTCGAACCCCAAGTCGACTCAAGTATGTAGCTTGGGTGAAATCGTAGTTGAAGTCGACTCAAGTATGTAACTTGGGTGGAATCATAGTTGCTGTGACTTGCACCATAACAGTCGAAAAAATTCAAATGTTAACACATTAAATGCGCACCACTTACCTCATAACATTTGAATTTATTCCTCCATTATTTAAGGCTCGTCAAAGGAAGCAAAGAAGGTTAGCTAGAGCATTGATTAAGTTTCCAACTTCCAACTTACAAGCATTTAAGTGATCGTTCAAGTGCTTTATAAGAAAAACTATGCTATTTATTGCAAAAGCTAAAGCAATCTCTCATCAACTCACTCTACATGTTCTTCTCTATGCTAAAAACAACTTATACAAATCTGTAAATGTAGATTTTCATTTCTATTCAATTCTTTGTTATTCTACTTTGTTTGATATTAGAGACCAAGACCAAGTGAAGACAAGTAGTGTGTGGTTGGAGTATAACTCACCACCTACTTATGTATGTGAAAATTATAAAGGCCCCCTAGAGCTAAAATCTAGAAGAGAGCAAGGGCTCTAGTTATAATCATGGCTCTATTTGTAATCTCATTGTTTTAGTGAAACCTAAAGTACAAGGGCATGTTCTTGAAGGAGTACACTGGGCAAGGTTGTTCGAACCACTATAATCTTATGTCTAATATTTTTGGCTCTTGTTACATTTCCATTCTCCACGTTTTCATTCAAAGAAATTTAGTTTACAAGAGGTTACACTCAACACGCCACAAAAAAATTCAAAAGAACCTAATTCACCCCTCTCCTGTTGGATTTTTACTACAAACTAGGGACCAACAAAGATTTGATAATGAGTCTTCACATAAAATCTAAATTATAGATGATCTCTATCTTGACGAGAATTTTACACAGTTACCATCTCATTTTTCTTACTAAAAGGTCACCTCATATCACAAATTTATAACTAAATTTTACTCCAATGTTTAAAGATTCTGCTCTATGATTCACGCTCTTTTAAATTTAGTTTTCAGTTACTATCCCACCAAATATTTAAATCTTATCCCACCGATAATGAACAAGTTTCTCTACCATTATTCATAAGCCAAACGGATGGGCTAATTCAAATTTATGATTATTTAAAATAATTTTAGTAAGTTGCAATTGTTCTGATCACTATCATCATTAATCCCATGGGTAGCATGATCTTGTTGACAAAGAGTTAGATAAGATTCTTATCGATGCCCATATAGTCCACGAATAAAACAAATACAAGCATTATGATATGTGATAGATAGCCTATCACATTATATGTGATGTTTTTTAATATTTTCTTTTTATTTTTATGTTGACCCAAGTATATTTGTTTTATATACCAAATTTTACTATCTTTAAATTCTTATACATATTTTTTATAATTTTTTAAAAAATTTCATCCTTTTTCATCCGTCGGAGTGTGAGATGAGTGAAATTTTTTTATAAAAGATATATACAAGGATTCGACAATGGTGAATTTTGATATATAAAATAAATACACTTAGGACTCACATAAAATGAAAAAATAAAAAATTTTAAAAGAGTGCACCACATGTTAGGTAGTATGCCATATATTGCATACCATTATGTTCTAACAAATATTATGTAACCTCTTATACTCTATTAGACAAATTCCCGACAATGGTTAAGGTCCATCTCTATGTTAATGTGGGCATATTGACCTTATGAGACTATCAGAGTAGTATCATCCACACATGCAATCTACCTAAGACTATTATCCACCCAAGTGAAAAAGGTTTCATTGTAAAAAGGCAAAGGTAGTCATGACATCCAACTAACCACAACCTTTTGTATTATTTCCGATTTTGGATCAAAGGAAGGAGACCATTAGAAAATAGTAAGATAATTATTAGCAATGAGTCATGGGCCCTTAATAAGTACTTAGACATAATCCTCCTAAGAAGGAAGACTGACAACATAAATTCATTACCAACGATAATAATCGAAATCAATCTCCTCCTTTAATTTCCATAGTGGTGGAATCCTACATGCCAAGAAAAAATGTTGCCTTCTTCCTGAGAACTTTAATCACAAGAGCATCTTCCCATGGGTGAAAGTAGGCTTGAAAGTCTTTCTCTAAGAATTAAATGGTTAGACAACTTGCTTTATGTGATGCAACATCATCGTTTAAGTCATTAAAATCCCCATCTAACAAAATATGCTCTTCCTTGTATATTTGGTCTAGAACACCCAAGTAGTTTATCCCAGAATGAAATAGACGTCTTCTGAGAGTCACTTTTTAGGTCATCCTCTAAAGCAACAAGCTCATTGCAACTAAAGATATAGATTTAGCTTTCTTATTACTCCTTTGAAGAAAATCTAAATCTTCTTTAGAAAGTTACTTATTAATTTGTTCCCCAATTTCCAATCTCAAATAACTTGCAAAAGAATCCTAAGCCATAGGCTTCTGTAAACGTGAGACTATATACATGCTTAAAGATTACTTAAAATACAAATTTAAGATAGTTTGAATTCATAATTCATGTAATTATTTCAATATAAATTCATTCGAAATATTTTTCTTACTTATTTTAACATAGCTTATATCATCATTGAACATACAAATAATATGACATAGTAATAATGGAATTTTATATTTTATATTTTGAAGATGCATGGATGTATAGAGGGGTAATTCAAAGGTGGTACATTCACACAAAGGGGTGCGACATGTCAAGTAACCATGAAAAATGGAAGTGTTCCCTCTATAATAGAGTTGTATTTAGGGTAGGTGATGTCTACTCTCTTTTCTTGCTAAGATAGACTTATATATATAGCTTTTGCCGAGATAAGGGGAGCATGATTAGTTGGTTACTATTTATGTTCGATTTTATTGGGGATGTGGCGTGGATGTATGCATTAACAATGTTATATTTGAAGAAACAATCAGCATAGCTAATTATGCAAGGATGAAGCAACATGATATATTTTTACCACATGATCAAGGATTCCACATGTCAGAGGGGTATCTACATCACTCCTTAAAAAATACCTCATGAGATGTCATGTTATGTTATTTTTAAACTATGTGTAGGAATTAAAGAATTCCTTTTAGGAGGAAATATCTATGTCCATTATTTTTCAATTTTAAAATGAGCTGTTGATACCAATATTCCTTCTGAAGGCAAAAGAGCCGCTCAAAGTAGTAGTGGGTTCTCATTCTAAATTTTGTTGTTTTATCCATCATTGTCATTCTTACTCCTTTCATTTTTGTTCTATTGTCAGCATGAGTGAATCCAATGAAGACGTCATGCTTGGAGCGGAAAAATTAGTGTAGAAGTAGAGATAATTAGCGTGTGACAAACCTTCGAGTGTGAAGATATCAATCTTACTTGCAGTGAGTCATGTAGATAAACTACATTAGACATATGATATATCCAATAGGTATGATATCCAAGTAGCATTATCTCAAGACAAACAAAGTAAAGTCGTCATAGGGAGGATATTATATACAACGAGATGTTTAAACTAGGTGTGTGGGTGCCTTTTTGCCTTTTGGTCATGAGATATTTAATGCCTACAAGATATGTCCTACCCAAATGAATTCAAATGGGTGGTTTTTAATCTTGATTTTGAAATGTTAAGAAAGAAACATCAAGTAGAAATGAGATGGAAGGTACTATCTAGATTTATATTTTTGGTGAATATAGCTAGATTGGAATGTGTCATTTTTTCCCCAATGGAAGGTACGCTAAAAATATTGGGTAAGAGCAAGGAGACATTTAAAGGATGGGCTACTAGATATTTCTATTTGAGTGGCCTTGATAAAAACAAAGATTTTGAGGTACAAACTGAATAGAATGAGAAATCAAAGTTAGAGATTGTTAGGTTATCTCTAGAGGATGAAGAAACAATTGAAATTTTGAAGCTTACGCCTGACCAAAATATCAAAGACTTGCAAAAAAGAAATGATTGCTTACGTTGTGATTTTGAATTTGTAGTGTTGGTGAAACACTAAGACTTGAAAGACATTAACAAGAAGATGTTGGCTCCTAGTTGGAGGAAAGTGGCTATGAAAGAAAAAAATTGAGTTTGAAATTATCGATTTAATAGAGGAAAAAAGATGGGGGATGGTAGCAAATGCCAAAGGGGAAGGGGAAGAGTATTGTCTTGGAGTGGGCTACTGGTCAAGTTACTAGGTCTATGACAAAACCAATAATAAACCTGTTTGAGGGTCTAGTTGTGGTTTCACTTGGTAAGCAAAAATTCAGAAGAGCAAACTGTGAATGGTTCGAGGGAAATGTTTAAACCTTCATGAAAGTGGTTACAAATTTCAAATTAAGAGTCCATTGGTATGTTCATTAGATTTTAAGGAGGAAACTCTACCATCGCTACTAAGGAGCTGAAAGGAGCAGAAAGTGGAATATACATGAAGTTAACTACTAAGAGAATTGGTGGATGTAATAGCATCATCCCATCTTATGGATCTAAAATTTAAAGAGTGGAAGAAGGAACAAGCAAGGAAAGATGAAGTGATAAATCATCTAAACTCAAAATATGAAAAATGCAAAGAGGAATTAGATTTGATGAAGGCAAAATATGTGAATAGAATGGAAGTAACCAAGGTTGATTAGACTAAATTGAGGAATAAATTATCATCTATTCAGGTGAGAGGACTACAATAGAGTTTGTTTTGTCATTTTGTCAATAGGTATTATTATAAGAATGTTCCTAATACTATTTTCAAGTGAAGCTACAATGTGTTACGATGATAAATGTGGAGCTCAACTTGAAGACTAAAGAAGGAAATGCAAAAAGAATAGCATTTAGTTAGAAGGTTTTTTGGATGGACTACAATGTGTGTGCTAAAAGGGTATCGACCTATATTTGAATATAGAAGCCCTAGAAGCTATATTGAGTATGAGGAGGATACAAAGGATGCAATGGAAGATGATTCTGGGAAGGACAACCCAAATGAAGGTATCATCTTGAAGAAATGGTGATTGCGATAATACATCTATTATTTTAAGAATTGATATGGACAAAATATGTAATGTATGATGAACATATCAACTTTTGAAATCGTTTGTGGTTTGAAATGATCTATGGGTTATTTGAGTGTATGAAGACATTGAAAATTTGTATTTGAAAAATGATGTCTTTAGGAATATTCTCTGTCTATATTATTTATATTTAACATATGTTTTCAAAAAATAATATCCTTGAAAAGAGGAGCCGTAAAGCCCATGTAGTATATTTTGTGAATAAAAAGGGTACCATGAACCATGTGCCTCATTAGACAAAGGGGATAGTGCAATTTTTGATACATGGCATGTGTGACTCATAGGGGCTTTTATTAGGTTCATGTATAAAACCTATAAAGGTGATGTGCTTTTCAAGTTCTTGGAATTAGTTTATTTTATAATCTAGTAAGTTCATATGAACTATTATGGCATGCGTGGGAGATCTAAAAGGGGCTATACCAATTTTGAGAAAACTTATTAATATTGTCACGATTGCTGAAGATAGTTTTTTGGAGCACATGATCACCTACTAGAAAATCTCGTGGTTGGACTTTTTTGTAATAGTACATTGCCATTTGATGTTGATATATTATTAGTTGTTGTGCCACATAATCTCTAATTTAATCTAGAAAATCCAATCCTTCTAGGTATGCTCTGTTGTGACCATCTACATTGACCTATGATGTGCACAATTGTGTCCAGTGATTTCAATAGGGGTAACGACTTTAATCTCATGTAAGATTTTAAAGAGTGTCTGTCCTATTGCTCTATAGGAGATTGTGTTGTATACTAAGTAAAAGCTCAGCCTCTTTTTTATCCTCGCTTCTAGTAGTTTTTGTAGAGCTTTCTTTAGGGTCCTATTTTTTATCACTTTTGTGCTTTCTAAATGAATTTCTAGGAAAACTTATATTTAGTTTCATTTCCTTTGCAAAAATCTTCAAACCTAAAACTAAGAAATCATTTACCATTGTCGTAAATGATTGATCTAAGGAGGTCATGTCTATATATAATGTGATACTAAATAAAATTTATAACTTCAATGGTAGTAATAGAGTTAAGGTATCTTGCTTCTAACCATTTAGAAAAATTATTTACAACAACAATAATGAATCTAAGTTTTCTTTTTAGTGTTGTGGGTAATGGTCCAATAGGGTTGTACCCCATTGCTAAAATGGCTATGCTCCGAAGATAAGATTCATAAGAGTTGTGGGTGAGTGAGTCATAGGGGCATACCTTTGACACTGAGTGTATTTTTTACAAATTTGCATGCATTCCTTTTGAACGGTAAACTAATAAAAACTTTCTTGTACTACTCACTGATCAAGTATATGCCGACCCAAGTGATTTCCAAAACATTCTTGATGTGTTTCCTCAAGGATCAATGGGATTTTTCTAGAACATATGCAATAAAGTGAAGTATGGATATGAATTATTTATATCAATACCCATTGTGCATTATAAATTGAGGTACACACAATTCTATATTTTTTGCATTATCATGGGCAATTAGAGGGATTTTGTTTATGAAATATTATCATATGGGCTTTGTCTAATAATTCGTACTATTGTAGATATGATGGACATTTGGTTTTACTATGTTGGGTTGAGTAAAACAACATAAAGATATGGGAGCATCAAAATAGGTGGAGGATGATTTTTGAAGCCATAAGTAGGGCTAATAAATTTTTTCCCCAAAATTGATTAATGTTTCTCAACATCAAAAAGTAATTAACTAACATATTAAATGGGATATTAAACTCCCTTATTAAGACCAACCAAAATAGCACTTATTATGCTATCAAATGTAGCTAAATAATCTTCAAAAAAAGTAGCCAAATAAATATAAAGAGTAGCACCCTCCTCTGGATTAACGAGTGAAGGGGCTTTTGTCGAATAACTCTTTAACTCTTAAAAGACGAAAAGAAAAAGCTTTGTTACCATATTTATTTATAAATTGACATAAGGCTACAAACTCTACTGCTAGTTTTTATACATCTTTTTCATTCTTAGAAACTCCATATCGATGATTGCTTTTATTTTTATAGCATTAACTTCTATTCCTCTTTTAGAGATAATAATTTGTAAGAATTTTTTTAGTTATATCAAATATACATTTTTCAAATTTAGCTTCATATTATAATATCTTAAAGTGTTAAAAGCCTTTTTAATTTTATTAGTTGTTATCTTGGACTAGTACTTTTTACAATTATATCATCAATAAAGACCAAAGGGCATCTCCCTAAAGCAATATATTCCTTTGATGGTTATAAAGGAAATTTTCTCTTTTTTTCTTTTTAAACATTCTAATATGGTGATAACAAAAGAACATATTCATAAAAATAAAGGTATTATATCATATAGTGGACTCTATTATTTGATCTATAGAAGGAAGAGGATGGCTATCTTTTGAGGTAACTTTGTTAACATTAGTGTAATCTATATAAATGTGTCACTTGCCATTAGGTTTTAGTACTAACACCATATTAGTTAACCACTTGGGATAGTGTATTTTTCTTATAAAGTTTGCAGACAATAGTTTTCCAATTTCTTAAGCTATTATCCTTTGTTTATCAAGAGAAAATTTTCTCTTTTTTATTTTATAGAGGTGCTTCTCCATCTAAAGGTAATTCATGATTTGGGACACCAATTCATAAGCCTATTATAACAAATATATTCCACGTAAAAATATCATAATTACCACATAATAAAGATGACAATTCAATTTGAAAAAAGGGGTTAGTTGTAGCACCAATTATGACATGTAAAGAATCTTCGCCAACATCAATGGCAGTCGTCGATTCTACATCATCAAAGGGGGCCATTGCATTGATTGATTGCTTATGTTTGCGTGTAGCAACTAGCAAGGTACAATAACATGCCAAGGGCTAAACTCCATATGTTATTCCTTCCTCCTTTGTAGTAGAAAATTTAATGCAGTGATTCTAAGTTGAGATGACAACTCAAAGTTTATTTATAGTGGGTCAACCAAAGATTACATTGTTAGCAAAGGGAGGTTAACAATGAGAAAATCTACAACTTTAGTAGTTCGTTGAGGTGACATTCCAATTTTGAAGAGTAGAGAAATAGCACATTTGAATTGAGCTTCATCACCTATGAATCCCATCAGAGGGTCATTACCTAATGCAAGTTCTTCTTAGGAAAATCCATCTTATTAAAGGCATCATAGAAGCATCATAGAATATGATATCAACTAAACTTCCTATATCTGTATCATTCAAGATTCTATTAACCAACCAATTTAAAACCAAGCAGTAATCACAACAGCATCATCATAAGGAGCAAATAAGTTGTCACTTTGTTCCATAGAAAAAGCATATAATGGTCCTAGGTGATGTCTTTTATCTGGTCCATTTTTTTATCATACATACCTTCTCTTACCAGTTTTTGAAAGGCCTCCATAGGTAGAGTCCACCGTGGATAGTAGAAATTATATCATGGGTGATGGACCTACTTTGATTATCTTTACTAGACAACCCTGTACCAAAATCAATAGAAGGGTCCTTCTAAGTATCTTCAATCTTCTTCATGAACTAGGTGAGCTTGTTGTAAACAAATGGCAAATCAAGCACAATCTATGTTTTGGTTCTTAACAATTCAATTTGAGAGGTGTCAAGACACTAACATGTGTGTTGAGATATTTTGAGGATTAGATATTTCAAGATTCAAAGCCCGGTAGGTCAAGTCACATGCCAAGTTGACTCAGACATAAACTTAGGTCAAGTCGATACCGAAGTCAACTCTAACATTGACTTCAAAGGATCATTTTTTGACAACACTAAAAAAGTAGAGCGTGAGTGGGTGAAGTTACAACTGAAGTCAACTTCGCATGCGACTTGGGTAAAGTTGCAACTCAAGTCGACTCCATCAGTGACTTAGGATATCTTCAAGGGTACAAAACTAAATCCAACAAAGTCAAGTCAGGACTGAAATCGACTCCAACATACGACTTAGGGAAAATCGCACATGAAGTTGACTCAAACTGCGACTTGAATTAAGTTACAAACCAAGTCGACCCCAGCATTCAACTTGGATACAAGAAGTTCAAATCAAGAAGTTTCAAGCCCAAGGATGACAAGTTTGACTCAAAGAATATCATACTGACATGATTTAAAATACAAGACAAGTTCATCCAAAAATGCTCAAATGAACTTGAACAAGCTCAATATTCAAGAAGTTTCAAATGCCATATGCACAAGTAAAGATTTTTGAAGATAAAACATGAAGAAACATGGGCAATTATCCTAAAGGATCAAGTTTATACTATGTCAAGTTTCCAATAAACCGAGTAAAGTATAAAATCACAACTCAAGTCAATTTCATCTACGACTTGGGTCAAGTCTGAGATCAAGTCGACCTAAAATGGAACCTGACTAGAGAGTTGAAGATCAAAATCACAACCCAAGTCGACTCTAATCTGCAAATTGAGCGAAGTCGCACTCGAGGTCGACTCTAAGTGCAACTTGAATCGCAACGATCAAAAAAATTATAACGATTGCGCATTAAATGTGTGCCACCTACCACCACATGTTTGAATTTACTCCCCTCCTATTTAATACTCATCAAATGGAAGGGAGAGGATTAGGTAGAGCATTAAGTACACTTCACCTTCCAACTTCCTAGCATTTAAGCATATATTAAGAAGATCTATAAGAAGAACTTTACTTTCCAACTGAAAGTACTCGAGTGTACATCCATTCATTCATTTTACAAGTTCTTCTATGAGCTGAAAAATCTGCTTACATAACTGTAAAGTGTAGACCTCTGTTTTCATTCTTTTTGTTCGTGATTTCACTTAGTTTGGCATTGGAGATCAAGACCAACTGAAGGCGAAGTAGTGTGTGGTTGGAGTATGACTTGTCACCTACTTGTGCAAAACTTGTAAAGGGCCCCAAGAGCTGGAATCTAGAAGACAACAAGCATTGTAAATGTATTTCCATTAGCATAGTTGAACCCAAGGCACAAGGGTATGTTCTTGGAGGAGTGGAGTAGGGAAGGTTGTCCCGAACCACTATAATCTCTTGTATTTGTTTTGCTTGCTTTACTTGTTATCTCGTTCTCCACGTTTTTCATTTTAGGGTACTTAGTTCACAAAAGGGGTTATAACTAATACATTAAAAAAAAATTTAACCCAATTCACCTCTCCCTTCTTGGGTTTTTCCATAAACTCAGAACCAACGAGTTGACCTTCCACATTAAATCTTCAATTGCATTCTTACGTTGGATCATTGTTTGGTTGAATGCTCATGCTAAGTATCCCATCTTGAAGTGTCTCTCTTGTCCAAAGTTGATTTCAATTGATTGAGAAGTTTTAAGAATCTCTTACATTTAATTACAAGAAAAACTTTGTTCTATGTAATTATCCGAGAAGTTTATGTTTCATACCTCACGGAATGAGGAGCAGAATCAATTTTTTCCATGTTTTTCCAAGGGCCTTTGATCCACCTTTTTAGTGTGCTTACGAGCTTATTCCTTTTCCACTGCTAGTTTTAATTTTGTTCATTGATTATTGTCATCAGCATTCATTCATTTATTTACCTTGGAAAAAATCAACAAGTGTTTCTACCCCATCTTCCTTTACATCCATGAGTAATTTTTCCTAACAAAGTCCAAAAATAAATGCAAATGTCTTAAATTTTAAAGACCTTGGATTTGCATGGCTTATAGGTTGAAAAATTGGATATACTCTTGTAGAGATTCGAAATTTGCTTTCTTAATTAACATCAAATCAGAGGAGCGTTTAGCATTAAGAGTTACTCTGTTGATGCATTGCATAAGGAAAGCAACATCTAGTATGTTGAAGGAAACCATGGAATATAGGGTAGACTATGAAAACATGTATGGAGCTTTCCTTTTTATGTTCTTACAAAAGTTCTAAACTTTATCTTATCTGAAAAACCTAATAAATCAACATGAATACAGAAAAAGTCAAGATGATCTTAATGATCAACTTGGCCATCATATAATTTCAAAACTATGGGTTTAAATTTTTTTGGTAATGGCTTGTTGGTTGTATCAATAATGAACTATCTTAAAAGCTACTTGGATTATGAATTTAAATGAAAGATAACTCATACCGAGAGTAAAAATAATATTATTTCCATTTGTAAAAATTGTCATCACCATTGTGTATCGCTCAGGGTAAGGGACATTTACCCAGAATCTGAAGATGTCCATCTGGCTTAAGATTGTCCCATCTACCCAGTCAAGGCTACAACAATTGATTGAAGTTTTGTCCATATGCCCTTTCCCAAATGCTCTTTTTGAGAAGTATTGTGACTTAAAAACTATTGCAATCTCACAATTGCACAGTTCATAGATTGTAGTATATAAAATATCAATCCCACAGAAAATTCAGGACTTAAGAAGTCGGATTTAAACACTTTGTAGCTGAAAAACAAGAGAATAAGATAAGAAAGAGAAAGTAAATAGTAAGAAAAAAGTTGATCTTAAGAACATAAAATGAGGAATAGAAATCACAAAATGAAAGTACCTAAAGTTTAGGATTTCACGTACATCTTCTACAATGGATATGTGTACTTATTTAATCCAGATATTACATGTTAAAGGAAAACTATCCATATAATATCTTACACCTTCTCTCAAAACCTACAAGGCATGCCCTAATCTTCTTAACACTTATTCTCATAAAATTAAATCAATTATAATCCATTAAATTCTGTGGAAGTCATTAAATTCCTCAAGGTAATTATGTTTATTTTCATGGTCTTAGACTTTCATATTTAACATCTTGATTGTCATATATTATACTTCCACATCTCAATTCCTTCATCTAATATATAAGAATCATTACCAAAGTATATGCTTTCACACCAAGTAAGCATTAAATTATAAGATATTAAATTAACATATCCTTTATAAACAAATCAAAACTACGATATTATCTACATTGTACGTATATTATATCCTAAATCTTTGATAATGAGTTCACCTAGCATATTTATGATAAAAATCAAACACAAAATAATATTATATCTCAAATCCACAACAAACAAGATAATATAATCAAAAGAGAAAAAGAAAATGAAAGCTTATTAGTTGAAAGTTTCAATGGCATCTTAATAACTCCAAGCAATGCATCATCTCGCTTCTCACCTCATGTCTACCCCTTCTCTTGCTCCTAGAACCTTAACCCAAGCTCTATGGACATTCTAGGATGCCTTAGGACATTTTCATGTGGTATCTATATAAAGGACAAGAGAGAACTTGTGCACATACTTCATTTTGCACATGAAATTGCACGGCTCAGAGGGCAACAGAGTTTGGGCAATGTTGGGTTCCAGCCATGCACAATTTGCACATTGTTTTACTCATTTTGTGCCGAAACTTCTCCAACACGTTCTAGGTTAATTTAATCCTCATCTTATCTTTTTTAAAATCTTCAAAATTATCAAATCAAATATAGTCTTAGTCCTTGAGCTTTGAACTTCTCAAACAAACACGCATTGTGCCAAAATGAAAGAACGAGCTTCGACTAGCCAACAACTTTTGATCCAGAAGGAGCTACGGGAGTCACAACATATCAATAAAAATTATTTTTTAAGCCTGTGGACGCGGCAACTAGGGCAAAGCCCTATTGAACTCATTTTCGATGTTAAAATTCATTATTTTTGTATGATTTAGGGCTCTGAATTTTCACGTACTTTCTTGCTTTACACAAATTATATCAAGTGCGAGTGTTTACACAAAACTAAGCTTAATTAATCAAAATATAATTCAAATCATCTTGAACACCTAAATTTTCTTAGAATAATTATCCAAAAAAATAGTATAAAAATGACTTAACATGAACCATTATTAGCGTTACTCGCACCTTCTCCATTGGCATTTTGGTTGTTGCTTCCCAAGGGAGGTCATTACTCATTGTGCTTAGGACAAGTGTTATCATTAAGATTCATTTTCAATAGGGAAGATAATAACACGAGAAAAATAAGAAACGATAAACTTATTCCCACAACCGTGCCAAGTGAAGATGCACACATAAGAAAAGGGTTAACTCAACGTGGGTATGTTCACACAAAAGGGTGTGCATGTCAAACAATCGTGATAGACGGAAGTGTTCTCACTATAATAGAGTTGTATTTAGAGCAGGTGATGTCTAGATTTTTTCCCTACTAGAATGTACTCTTTATACATATAAGCTTCCGTGGAAATAGGGGGCGTGATGAGTTGATTTCTGTTCACGTCCGATTTTATTAAGGATATGGTGTGGACATGTGCATTGCCAACATCTATATTTGAAGAAGCAGTCAACGTGGTTGATTATGCAAGGATGGCACAACATGATGTGTTTTTTTCTATGTATCCAAAGGTCCCAAATGTCAGAAAGGATATCTACATGTCTAGTCAGTCATAATACATAAATTTGTGCAAATAAGGTCCACTTAAACAAGTTCAACATTTGTTAAAATGTAAACTAGTTCTAAGTAGAACATTACCATGTAACATCTTTAAATATGTCATTGTCAAATTACTTAACATCCTAAAATAATATTTTCAAAGAAAAAAGACCAGCTTAATGCTTTTTTAACAACCCACTTGATTTTTTATTTATTTGATTTTCAATAAAAGTATACAGATATTATTTAAAAAAGATTGAAGATTAAACCTAAACTATTCATTAAACCCTAGATGAGTAAGCTGCAATTATATGTTCACTATTACAAATAATTAATAGTATATAGGTCTCTCAAACAAAATTGTACTTTTTAACCCTTAAATTTGAAAAGATTGTTTGCAGATATACTTACATATTTTGAGAATAGTTACACATATAATCACAATATTTTAGAAATTGCAAATAAGTTACACATAATTTGACCATAATTTAAAAGATACCTATATTGTCACAACTCTATTACCGTGCCATCATAATGTTGGTATATTTGCAAAATTAAATATATTCACTTAATTTTCAAAATTGCAACTATACCTACATAGTTTGCAAATATACTGGCTTTTAACGACACCATGCAACTTACAATTGCATAAGTATATTTGCAATTATGGTCAAATTATATGGAGTTATTTACAATTTCCAAAAAATATGTGGATATATATACAATTATAGTAAAATTAAATGCGTATATTTGTACTTATCCAATTTGATATTTACATCAGATTACTTAAGGTTTCAAATATGCAATTTTCGTAATACAGTATCACAAATGTCAACAATTAGCTGTATTAGCCTCTTAGGGCTTCAAACTCCACATTTCACATCACTGCAACTTTGATGCAAATATGAAACTTAGGTCAAAAGTATAAATTTTGCAAACTTAATATACGCATATGCAAAAACGAATAATAGGTCAACTTTGTGTAACGGTGGAACCACTAGATCATGTGAGCGTGTCTTTTTTATACATGGCAGATGCCTGGTAAATAGTGCATCGACACATCAACCTAGGATTAATTATATAGTGAATCCTTAGGTCTTTATAATAATAATAATATAAAGGGGGGAGAATTTCAATGTGACTGGCTACACTGAAATTTCCTCAGTAATGCTTTCATTATAACAAAGCCACCCATAGTGAAAATTATATTAACTGGATATTTGGTAGACCTAGAGTAAGTCTAAGACAACATGAATTGATACCATTTATAAGCCCATTTAAATATCTGAAATATCAATATTATTTTCATACACATGGTTAAGTATAATAAATTGAAACTGGTATGCCTAAATGCACCCGGGTACATGGGTGCATTTAACCTTTTATTTTTTATTTTTTAAAAAATATATATATCTAAATGTCATTGATTTTAAAAATTCAAAAAAATTTACAAATTTTCAAAAATGGTAAATTTCGATACACATGCTAAATACGCTTTTAGATTAATGGTTATATAAAAAAATAAATATGGGTATTTGCAGACAAGTGCATCCAAACTAAGTGCACCCAAGTGAACAAGACAACAACCCTAATCAAAATGCATGTTAAGATTGATTTTTATATAGTAAGGACATCTTTAAGGGGCTCAAACTGGTTAACCAAACTTTCGGGTTTAACCAGTCACGTTGAAATATTTCTTGTATATGCTCAACCATATTAGGGTCTATAATCTTTGGCAACTGATTTTATACACCCGATCCACGAAGTTTCGGTGCACTCGGGTGAAAAAACTTATTTTTCTATAATTTTTTGAATTTTTTATAAAACTATTAATTTAAATGTTTTTAACAAATGTATTAAATTTTTACCATTTTTGGAGATGTGTGGATTTTTTGGATTTTTAAATTAGTGATATTTTTGTAATTCAAAATTATAAAAATGCCACTAATTTTAAAAAATTCAAAAAAATTATCTGCACTTCTCCAAAAATAATACAACTTAATACACATGTTAAAAATACTTAGATTACCAACTGAGTCGTGCTCAGTTGGTGGCCACAGCGGTAATAGGGCATTTGCGGAGCTGTGGTCAGGGGTTCGAATC
>JAXCLR010000063.1:11567768-11597091 GCA_035584095.1 Annona squamosa | reverse complement strand
AAAAATAAAAAAAGATAGGTGTAGTACACCTGGGTGCATTGAGTCTGAATGCACCCAGGTGTATATAATTAGTTCCCTTAAAATTCTGCTTAGCTCACGCATACCGCCAACGTCTAAATGGCATTGGTTAAAAAATGACTTCTATGTCTTCTATGTTTTTTGCGGGCACAACTTTTGGACCTTGGCCAATATTCATCATGATTTGGAGTACCGATTAAAGGGCATAACACATGCAGGTCCCAATTGGAAATTCGGAGAGGAGTTTTGGGATGCAGCCCATTTGTCAATGTTTGTGAATTGATACCCAAAATGTCAAATTTCCTGAGAAAAGTAAAAACAAGTATAAATGATGGTCATCTAAAAATTAGGTAGACCCACCCACACACATATCAGAGAATTCTTCTTCTTTTTTTTTTTTAATGAGGCTGATGCCCCAGCTTTGATTTAGAACTCCAGGCCTTTTGTACATATGTGCACTCATAAACTCATATAAACTAATATTAACCACTTAACCTTCCAAGTGTTGAGCTGGTTGCCGCTTTTGCCCATCTATACTGCTTGCTTTGGCCTGTGGGCAAATTGGGTTGGGTGGGGCCTGTACCCACTTCTAATTAAATCTTGTTTCCATGATGGATATTTCATTTTTTTTTTTATTAGTATTCATACACTGCGTCAATTGATATTATAATCAAATCCCTTCACAAGGCTCAACACTATGGAGGAAATTTTTGTAAATACCCTACCTGGGAGGCATCTGTAAAAGTTTGCACTTTTGGAGGGCAAGACTTGATGTGAAGATGTTTGAACTTTCTCCTCTATTTATCTTATTCTCATTTTCTTTTTAAAATTTTAGCACTATCTATGACTGATTGTACTCCAATTTAATTTTTTTAGTTATACGCTGTAATACTTAAGGTTTTGATTTGATATAAATGAGATTTTAGATTTAACAAAGTATTTAAATGCTAATCTGAGACTTCACCCAATTCTAAATAAAAATTATAAAGTTATGATTGGTTAAACCTTGATCCCCATATGTTATATCATGTATGATTGGACAAAGTCTTCCAAATCACATGTTAATGTTAGGTTAATCTTGACCCAATATAACCCGGCCTATTTGCACCTCTACTTGATCATTTATTGATGTTGACCTCCCGTCCAAACCCTATGATTTGCTTTCCATCTTTTTTATTGTTCCATCTCAGAATCATACTTTACAAAAACTTTTCTTACAATTCAATCAATCATCTTAACTAATTTGTTTAAATTTTTTGAGACAGCACTCTTACAAGGCCAGGCTTGAGCACTAACTGCCCTATCTGCTTCAAATCATACTTTACTCGAGTTTTTTTATTATAACACAATCAATTATCTTAACTAATTTGTCCAAATTTCTGCTCAATGAATGGATTATACCCATACAAAGCTAGGCATGAGCACTAACTGTGCTGTGTGCTTAAGCTGGCTTCCACTGTTTTAAGCGTGCACAAGATAGACTGCATTTTAACCCATATGGCCTTGATTTGTGGAGGAATTATTGGCCCTGGATGCCTAAACGGTCACCATCTCCCGGTTTTCCTGCTGACCCTATTCATTATTCAACGTTTATATTATAACCTTGTAGAAATATGAGCAATATGCATAAGCCCATTAAATAACATTGAGGAATACAATACAATTGCGTCAAAAGCACTTGACAGGAGCTTGTACCCTGTAGTCATTTGCGCAACTATATATCCTCTTCTGAGTCCTATTCCTATAAGGAGGGAAGTATAGAATTTATACCACCTTTGATGCATATCCATTAGAGTCTTATCAATGATATAAATTTAGATTTTTGGTTTCTATCAGATCAAGAATCTAATAATATTCTATATGAATATGTTTAACATTGAAGCGATAAGTCGCATTGTTTGCTCGAGTCAAAGGCACCATCATTGACCAATTTAACCACTCGTTTTTATTATAAATCTAATCCATGGACTGTTGAGTAATCTTGTTAATCTCTACTTCTCTTTACAAGCCGACTTTGGGAGCACTGTATTTTTTTTATAGGTATTTATATACATCAGGACAACTCATATTACATTAAAGCACCTTCATAACCCTCATATAATAAAGAAAATTTTTTAATAACACCACACGCAAGAGTAAAAAACTGCAAATATCTTCACCAAAGAGAAGAAATAGAAAAACTTTCACACCACCTACGTAGACTAGGAGAGAGCGACTAGCAAATAATGGACCGACATGAGTTACTACTAAGGTACACCCTTGGTGGCTAGTAGGTCATGCGTAGCCCATTTATGGGGCAATTTATTCACATAGGGCAAAATATTTTATTTTGATCCTGAAAAGTCAAAAATAAGGGCTAGTATATTCATGTCCTATATTTTATTTTCAAAAATTAAATTAAATTACCAAATAAATTTGAAATTTTGTCAAATTTTCAGGGGTGAAAGATTCATGTAAAATGCGCATATATATAAATTTTTAAAATTAAAAATCTTTTTTTGGATGGAGACTGTTTAAGCTTAGTGGGCAGTTAAGGTCGTGATGTTATATGAGAGGAAGCACATACATATTTGTGGGTTGACCTTATGCGCCGTTATTAAATTTTGCAACTTGAATACCTAGTGGTCTTCATCTTTTATATGAGAATTTTTAAGTTTGCTATAATACATCAATCAATGTTGTTTTTACTTTTTATCTGCATGTCTATACTTGTTTAGATTTTCTTTTCTTTTCTTGTTCAAATGGACCTTGTAGAATTAGATGGGTTGAACATGCGCATAGCCACTCCAATAGAAACCATACATTTCCTCAAGTTTTGAAGCTTTTAATAATAAGAATTCCTTTCATTTATGCATAAAAACAATTTATTTTTTTGAATGTTATAAAATTGAACTATTCATTTATTATCGAATTTTAAATATTTATTAAAGCATTTTAAAATTAATTATTATGAGGATAAAAACTAACAATAACTACTAAAAAGTATGTTCTTAATCATTAGCATAGACAATCCTAATGTCGATTAAGTATAATGTATAAACATCTAATCGGAATTTATATCATAATAAAGAACAAATTTAATCATTTTATATCGCATTAGCTGCTAAAATTTATACACTTTTTAAGTTCTTCATGCCGGACAAATTAAACAACTTAAACATTTCACATGTCCTTCATAAAATTCAAAAGATACATTTTCCACTTCAAAGGGGCAGCCTAGTTAGATGATACTCTGGTCATTGTGCCACTTGACCTGATTTTGAACCCAGAGAGGAAACATTTATATCTCATTTATTAAGGAGAGCTTGTGTCTCCCATTTGTATTAAGAGCAGTAAAAAAAAAAGTACTTTAGAATGAGCTGTAAATATAACAATCATTTACACTCAAGTCATTATGAAATTAGACATGGCCCCCTTTAAGAAAGGTGTAAAATGAAGATAATAAAATTATTTGATTGATATATTTCAAATATGTACGTTCAACGTCCAAATAGTTTAAATCATTATTCCTGCGTGGACCAATGTTTTTATAAGATATTAGAATATTCTAATCTATCTATGAATAGATTTAAATATTTTTCATGATTTCGGCATATCATGGATATTTACATTGATAGGAAAATGTGACCCACCAAAGATCTGATTAACACGATTTTGGTACACCATAGTAAAACGAATAATTTTAAGCCATATGAACTGTGGAATTTTAATTTCATGGTAGATGTGGGTCCCAATTTTTTGCAGCTGATAAGGGTACTTAGCTGCACCGGAGCAAATCCCCTTAAGGAATAATATTACCATTTAAAATAATGACTTGACTCTAAGAGGGCGTCTACTTTTTCCCATTAATGATCAGTGCTGATTGTTTAAAAGATGAAGACAAGTGCTTCACGAGAATCCAATAAAGAAAATGTGGACAATGACGCATCACAAATTTTGTTTTTTAAAGCAACTTTCCCATCTGGTGTTCATGTTCTTTGTCGTTCTTTGTTGACCAAAAGCTGGCAAGTGGGTTTTAATTCCCATCTGAAGATTTCAAAAGGTCTGATATCCAAACCTCCTCATTGGTTGGCCTGTATGTGATCCTAATTCATTCATACGATTGGTAGACAAGGTTTGAACTCTCAATTTCTTGCTGGACCACGACAGCTATATGAAATTAAGTTGATCCCATCCACCCGCCCACCATCCCTTTTAAATTTGCCGGTTTAGATACCATCGACAAGTATTATCAAAGAAGATTTTATCGAAAGAGAAAACACTTTCAAGTTAAAGGCTCCGTTTGGCATCGAGGAAAGCGGCCCACTTGTCTAATTATTTTACTTTTCAATTATTTTTCATATCTTTCCATTTAATTACTCTTATTATTTCAACTGATTCCTTTCGCCTGTTCAAGAAAGGGATACGATGGTGACGAGATGAAATATTATATTTTCCCAAAACATTTTTTTTATTCCAAAAAATAATTACTTAATTCTTTTTTTTATACAATTTTTTCCATTCACATTTCACTCGTTTTTTAGTAGGCTTAATCATTATCCCTATCAAATTACTTTACTCTCTCAATTTTTTCAATTTTTTTTTTTTCTTATTTTTTTCCTTTGTAACAAGCGGCAGTACAAAACTTAGAAAGTTGGGCGACTGTGGAAGCTTCAATGGAAAGCAAATATGCCACCAGGCAGCTTAAGCATAGTTTTACAAGGCTGGTGTAAGCTTATTTTACCTTTCTGATTGCATAGTTTTGAAAGGTTGGCTGCACCCTCACCTGCATTTTAACAGAAGTTGCACCACTGGGTGTGAGAAGCGGTGTTCCACGTCCTTAACAAGTCAACTTTTAAAATCGCACTAACACAGCCTTCAAGGAAAAGTAAGCATCTGGAGACATTGTCATTGGGTTTGAGAAAGGGAAGAAATTTGGGGTTTTCATTGGACAAGGATTTATATAATAATGGAAGTTAGGCGAGTTCAGATCAACGTTATTCAAAAACCGAAAACAGTAAACCGATCAAAAGAGTGGTTTTAGTTTAATCAGTTCAGCGGTTCGCAAAAACCGAAATGAACCGGTGTGGTAACAATTTGTCTTTATCTAAAATAAAATAATTTATAATTTTATATAAGATGTATATTTTAGAAAACAAAATGGAATACAAATGAAAATAAAGATATTATATATATATATATATATATATATATAGATTGTTTCACTTTTTACTTTCTAATATCTAATAGCAAAAAATAGAAGTATATTAAGTACCCATGACATGCAGCATCAAAGAAACCGCAGTCTCATGAGGACGAATGTGCATAATCCCATGCTACACCCGCTTATATGATACTACATGAAATGGAGGAGTGACCCTCTTGGATCCAGCTAAACAAATGTCTCACTTAGCCCGCCTTAAAAAACTTATTTATGATAATTTTTTTTTATCTTTTCTTTGTGCACTTGTTTATCTAAGTTTATTTAACATATAAATCAAATTTTACCATTTTTTAATATGTTTATCTATTTTTTTGAGATTTTTAAATATCTGTGTATATATGTATTTAAAATACCCTTATTTTTAAAAATCTAAAATAAATATACACATATCTAAAAATGGTAAAACTTATTTTATATATTCAATACACTTAGATAAATAAGCATATGAAGAAAAAAACAAAAAAATTGTTTTAAATAGGATTTTTGAGGTGGACTAAGTGGAGCATTTACTTAGCCCGGGCTAGCTGGATCATTCCTACGTGAAATGACAAGTACATGCTACCATTGCATCGTAAAGCATGGTTGTGTGTCCTAAATACCCCTTCATCCCTTCCTCTCCATCTTCTTCATCCTCGCAATTGCATCAATGGATTTTTACAATTGATTAATCGGCCAATCATAAATTGGATTAGATTGCTGGTTCAACCGGTTTCCACTGGTTAAATTAGTCCGACCGGAACTGGGATGAGTCGGACCGGAATGGTGACCGGTTGGTGGTCAAACCAGCCGGATCCGGTTTTAATAACACTAGTTCAGGTCATTTTTTGAGTAGGACCCGACCTAAAGTTTAAAACTTAAAATTTTAAATAACCCAAGCCCAAAAGCAGCTCATTCCCGATTACAACTCATCCTTTAAAGATGATCTTATCAGCCCCTTCTATAGGACTAAACTTCACAAAAGACAGCTTGTGTATTTTGGATCTATTTTTAAGTAAGCCCTGAAAATTAGTCGAATCACCTTAAGATCTAATTATTATTCAGAGCTACCATCAATCCCTCATTTTGAAGGACTCAAAGGTAGTCCACCAATCAGAGAGACAGGCTAACCAGAACTTTCAATTTGAGTTCTCCTAAACTATCAGACAAGGAAACTGCAACACACAGTGCTACTTGTGTTTGACAGGAAGATCTATCAACCCATCAGTCAGGATAGTGAATTTTGTTCCTATATCAATTAAAAAGGGGTAAAAATGAAAATTGTAGAATGACTGAAGCTTAGCCTTGACTAGTGTCGAAACCATATTTTAAGTCCAGAGAGTGTACAATTTACATAAGTGAACTAGAAATGCAAAGAAACCAAAGTTCTCAAGTCGAGCCCGTCGTGCATTTGGAGCATGGCTAGAGCTGAGAACTTAGGCTCACCTTTGACACAACAACTATTTGGTTTACATTATTTCTGATGTTGCTCTACTGTTCAGGTAAGGCATGAAAGCCCCCAGAACTTCCTCATACGTGGACCTCTTATAATCTGCCGCCTGCATCAATAGAGCATTACTAGTAAGCTGTGGAAAGTACTAGGAGTGTTTGTGTAATAATTGCAAACAACATACCATGACATGCCGAGGCTGCTGCAGTTACAAGATCGCAAACTTATACAATCAAGAATGGATATTAAAAAGTAGAATTGAACAGAGAAAAGGGAGCTTTTACACTGAACCAAACAAGCCTCAATCTTGAGCTGGATTGATAAGTGCATTTGCATAGTCTACCCATGTTTGGATTGTTTGGAAATGTACATCTTGGATCTTATTTGAAATGCATTTATAAATTGCTGTTTAACAGTTTTTGCACTTTTACCTGGTCGATGACTTCCTCAGGGCTTGCCCATTTCCATTCAGAGAACTCAGCCTCCACACCATTTGCTATGTTTACTTCATTGTCATCTCTAGTTAGTTTCATAAGGAACCTGCAAATTTCGGATATAAGAATCTCGTTACGCAGTTATATCAGGTTCAGGTACATTGCATATACTGTAGAACAAAAACAACATCAACACTAAACTAGACAAAAGTAAAAAAACAAAAGGCAAGACATTGGTAATATTCTCTGCCACAAGCCGCACCCCAGCATTTTGAATGTAATTGAGCTACAGGATCATAACCTTTTTCCGTGGTTCGTTCTGATGGTAGTCTATCATATATCATGAAAAAGTGACGTGTGCATTAAAACTTAATATCAGGCATAAAAGGTTTTAATGTTCACAGATAACATGCATTAAAACTTGATATCAAACATAAACAATGTTCAGGTTTACAGACATTATTAATTAGAGATCAAGATCACATGATACAGTTTATTGGACAAAAATTAGACTAACTGGATCTTCAGGAGCCCTATGAGCAGAATCATAGGACCCGAGATAGTACGATAGATTTAAGGATTGATTAAGTGGAATTCTAGGCCCAGTATGGACAACTCGATCTTTTCACAACGGTCTGATATGAAAAACTCGAGCTATTTATACCAGGCATAGAATTCTTTTTAACCCATCCTTGAACTCATCTATCTTAGATCACACCCACAAAGCCTCAGCTCAATTGATTTGCTTGAAATATGAATCTAACATTACATATGCGGCCTAGTTTCCAAAGAAAGAGAAGCTTACCATTTTTGTGCCTGGCCATTCCATTGCCCTCCCCATAGGCGGTTAACTTTAGCTTTTACAGATGGAGGAAAGTCACAAGTCAACCACTGGGGGACCTGTCAGTAAAAGGTAAACATTCTTATCAGAAGAAATATCATTGCTAGTTTGATCAAAGAGACCACTTAACAATTGGCCAGACTCGAACACATAAAGATGCCTCTATAAAACATATGCATCTGTACAATAATTCCTGTTTTTCATGTTACGTATTTGAAAATTAGAGCATGCTTTTACAACACTTGCATAGTTGTCATGAATAAAGTACATTGCAGTGTTTGCAAGATCAAAGGGAACAGGAAAGCAAATGTTGATGAAGGCACTTCTCTTTCAGTGGAAAGGTGCCTTCAATGGACTACACCAAACATGCTCATGGTTGAGAAAATGGATTTCAACAGAACAATCCAGCTATTTCCTGTACAGAAGATTTGGTGCCCAAAACTTCCAGTCACTCATGGTATGACATTTGGTTCAAGGACATAATTTCATTGACAGTAGACTGCTGTTTGAATGCTATTGCCAGGTTACTTCACCTGAATTCAGGCATTAGAACAGTGCATTGTTGAAACATGATGTTGATCATCCCTTTTTAGAGCAAAAACTTCCGAATTAGGATGCTAAACAGCTCAGATATGGAACACCAAGATCTTGACGACCCATAGAAGCTGAATAACTAATTGCACTGAACGCAAGATTGCAGACAAGCAGTTCTCTTTCCCTGCTGCTTCTGAAAGCACTTTTGGATATAGGCTAATAGAATAACTTTTAGCATGGATGAGTAAGCAAATCCAGTACTAAAAACTGGGCTGATAGCAATTCATAAAGCTTGAAATGCTTACTTCTGTGATAACTTCTACTGATACTATTCCAGTTTCTTCCTGCAATTCTCGGAGTGCTGCAGATCTAGGTTCCTCACCATCTTCAATACTACCCTATAAACAAATAATTAAAAAATGATTTGCCTTGTGAAAAGCTAAAACTTCAATTAATTTTTCCAGCTCAGTCACGAAATAATTGAAAGTAACATCACCTGTGGCATTTGCCAAGCTCCAGGAACATTCAATCTTGAAGCCACAAAAATCTGCAATGTGAGTACATAATTATCATTTCAAACAATATAAAAATTAACAAAAAAAGGGATCTGTGCTTTAGCAAGAAATAATAGTCTTGCCCATGGAAGCATTTGGTAGATCTTTAATTCTGTGATCAAGATTGTTCCAATTTCCATTGGTTGGTCCAAAAGTGGGCAAGCAGCAGGTCAGATATCTCTACCAGAAATTCCCAGAAGTCAGTGGTTGGACTCCACTATTCCATATGTGTTCGCTCAATGTTCTTTTGCAAGGAAATTACAGAATTGAAAGACTAATACGCAACAGATCATATATTCACATGAATGATCAGCAACATGCAGTGGAGCCTACAAATGTGATACTCAAAAGAGAGGCCCACATGTGCCCACTGTATGGACTAGTGAACAAAATAAAAAACAAGTGAGTCCTTATGCCAGTGTGATGCCTTACATTTATCTTTTTAGCACGGTTATCCTATGTGGCCGCCTGTAAATCACCGGAAAAAAAAATTACCTTTCTTTTAAATAAATTTGTGGGTCTCATCAACATATTGTCAATTTTTTGAATTTGCTCATATTTTTATTTTTGAAAATCAACATGGAACATGCATCCATGCCCTCCATGTCGATTTTCAAAAATTAAAAAAAAATACCAAATAAATTCTTAACAAATTACACATGGAGCAAAATTTGGGTAGGGCTCACACATTTACAAGCGGCCTTATGGGATATGAACCTCTCTTTCTATTAGGGAAAAAAAAATCAAGTTCTCTTTTTCAGATATTCCATGCCAACAGAACTGTCCAGACAAAGAAAGTAATCAAGGATCATTTCATGAAGACTGCTGATCATCGAAAGTTCTTTTTTTTTTTTTAAATCATGTCGAACACGAATTCCCCCCATTGTGTGAGCTTCTTGACTCAACTAATCCACAAACGGCAAAAAATGAAGCTTGGATGAACTATATCCATCATCTATTGCACACCTATGTGGGGTCACCTACAAGGATCCTATTGCACCATTCTTCACTATCATGAACTTTTTTTTTTTTAAATAATCTCTAACATCTTCATATTTTGTTTAATTACTTCCATCCACACTTTTCGTGGCCTTCCTTTCATTCTCTTATTGACTTCTATTTGAAGAAACTCGACTTTCCTTATTTGCGTCATTTCAAACCTCCATTTAACTTGCACCAACCACCGTGGCGTATTGTCCCTCATTTTATTACATACAAGTCCCGACTTTATATTGGGCATGTTTGGCAAAATTTAAAACTTTTCCATCTAAAACTTTTCACTCTTACCAACTATCCTATTTTTTAATCATTTATTCACATCTTCCTATACAACTGCCGTACTTTTCAATTATTTTTACACAACTACCCATATGACTAACTTATTTATTTTAACTTTATTCTCTTTACTCTTCATCGTTACCCCTATCATATCACATCATTTTCTATCAATTCGAAAACTTTTATACCAAAAACTTTTCATCAAAAGTTTTACCACTTCTCAAACATACCCATTATCTCAAATAACTTTATTTTCTAATTTTGTCTTTTCTTGTTTTACTACTTATCCAACTTAACATTCTCTTTTGCTACACTCATTCTATGCATATGTTGTTATTCAACCACCCAGCATTTTGCCCATATAACATAATTGGTTTAATCACTGTTTTATAAATTAAAAAAAAAAGAAATTTAATTTAGGATGTTTAGTTAGTGATAAAACTTTTAGATGAAAAATTTTTGGCACAGAAGTTTTTGAATTTGAAGAGAATGATGTGATATGATAAGGGTAATGATGAAACGTAAAAAAAAAAAAAAAATTTAAATAGATAATTTAGTTGTATAAGTAGTTGTGAAGAAATGATTAAAAAGTATGATGGTTATACAGGAAGATGTGAAAAATAATTAAAAAATAGGATAATTATTGAAAGTGAAAAATTTTAGCTTAGCATTCTTTTCTCATTGCCAAACACACCCTTAATTGGAATTCCACGGTCATATAAAATTCTTGAAATACAGTCATTTCTTCCACCCTGCTTGAATTTTATTTATAATGTCTTTCTCAATTTCTCCATTTCCTTGAACTGGTCCTAAATACCAAAATTAGACAATTCTTAGTACTACTTCATTTGAAATCTTCATTAGTTCCTTGTCTAGGTGCTCACTATTATTAAATTGAATTTCGTGTTAATTTTTGTTTGACTATTCTAAAATTACTAAATTCTATAACATTTTTCCACTTGTTTGATTTCAAGTTCACTCCTCGTCTCATCTAAAAGGACAGTAATGAGGGGGAAAAAAAAAAGACTAGATGAATATCTGGGGAAAAAAAATCATTTTCTATGAGGAAAAAAACAACTTCCTAGTTGATAATCCCATGCAGGTTGCAGAATTGCAGAACCAAGCTGCATTTCAAACACGAATCATCCAACAAACATGGGCCAATGTTCAATTTGGTATACCCTTCAAAAATATGTGTATAATCCCTTCTCCAATTCAGTATTCTCTTCACAAGATATAGCACACACAATGAGAGGAAGCTGTGTCAACTGCCCAATGACTGACTGCATCTTACAGAGGTTGCCGAGCTTGTATCTGTCTTTAGGTGTTTTGCATACAGGCCTTTGCAGGTAATGTTCCTCAAAGTATTCTTGGAAATGGAAACAGGCATCTAGCAAACATAACATGGAATGTCACAACACAGCAAAACTTTCGTGACAGTGGACTCATAAGAAGTAATGAAAAAACTTAAAATAAGCAGCAGCAGCAGCAAAACCATCAACCAACTTCAACGAGTTCACAAATTCAGTATTCCATGTCATTCAGAAATAAACAAAAAACTAAAATGGCCAAAACATTTTCTCCAAACCTCATGAATCATTTCAATAGAATTGCACCAAATATCACACCATGATTAATTGGCACAAAATTTCAAGACATTACACAAAACTGGTGCAATTGGCAGATGCCCCGCCAGTTACCAAAATGTTGGAAGACTGTTATTTCATTCAGAATCTCATTATTTTAACAATAAGGTATTGACCGAGAAGAACACTCCACTTCCATCATGTTAATCCAATATTTTACCAACTAGAAGCAGAAATTCATCCACTTGTAGGACCAATAATCCAAGCCAATACGACTAAGATTAACAATAAATTAAAAAGATATCCTAAGCCTTGTAAAGATGACTCTATAAGCCAGTAATAACTCCGATTTAGCAAAAGAAGCTGACATGAGTTGGCGGCTACTATAATTGACCACATTTATCAGATAAGGAGAAAACTACTACAATTGTCCACAAGCATCTTGGTATTTTATGTTTTGTCATTTGTAAGCTATTTGACCATTCAGTCATGGTTCTAAAATGCTATAAATTAGTAATGATATTCTCAGTAATCTCATCAAATTAAACTGAAAAATTCCTTAAGATTCTCTAAATCTCTTCATGGTGTCAGAACTCGTTCGAATGACTGATTTATCTTCCTCCTTCCAACTTTTCTTTGTCTGGCCAAGCTAAACATTTGATTTTACTCCTGCAAATTATTTATTATAGTGAAATATCTGATTAAAAGTCAAGGTACTCTTGGGTGTATCACTAAAATTCCAAGTCCAGAGCAATATGTACCATCAATTGATTGAAGTAAGAAAAATGAGGACCTCAATCCAGAATTTGTTTTATGCCAACATGCAGACTGCCTTGCATAAGCTTGGACCATAAGCAAGCTACCTGTTGTCAAACAAGTTGGTGAAAATGTCGCAATAAATAGCCGAAATGTGGTGCTGCTCATGGCCGAAAGTAGTATTCGGTCATTAATAGAAAATCTTTGTATTAAATATTTCGGTCTCCTGTAATACTCTATAAATATTGGAACAAAGGCAACCCAAAACATGATCGAATAGGTTATCCCGTGGAGTAGGGTGTCCAAACCACATAAAACTCATCTCTTGCTCTTGTTTGGCTGTGAAACTTTTCTCTATCTTCTCAACATGGTACCAGAGCTGAGATCCAAATACCCGTGATCTTCATGTTTCCTTCCAACCTCCGACTAACAAAGCAAGTCAATTGTTTAACTTTTGCATCCGGTAAACCTAGTCCAATTACTGTCATGCAAAGCACTCTCCAGTGTTTTCTCTTCAATCAGCACAAGTTGTTGGACTAGACGTGCCTCAGATCCAGGCTTGAGTCTTTCCAGAAATCACTGGACAGGTTATTGACTCACAGCAGTGGAAGCCAGATTGTTGCCTGGCTAGCAGCTGTTGATCACCCAAAGGAGACTGCCTCTCCAAATGTTCTAGCCAACAGCTCCCAATTTCAGCAAATAGAACAGATTAGTGGTGACCCATGCAAATCCGCACAATAGAGAAGACTTCCAGACCACTTTCATAACCAACTAAGTGCACCTGAGTGCATAGGTCTTTGGCAGGTTTTCAGGTGATTTGCTTTGTGCAGCTGCCGATTTCGTCGCCCTTCTGCGGCATGCTTTGCCTCTTCTCATTTGAATTTCGCCTCTTCAACCTTCCCGTTCTCTTCTTCATTCGCTCATGCAAAGCCCCTGTACTCCCAGAACAAGGCACAAAAAATCCTTCCAGTTGTTGGAAATCAGCCCAGAAAATAAGCACCTGCAAATTTTTCAGGTCACTGGCACTGCCCCACTTGTGTTCATCGGAACCACCGTCAGCCACTACTTCTATACAAATCTAGTGGAGCCCTCCTTCCAAAGGTTGCCTTCAAGATATCGTCATTCATTGTTGATGTTAAAAGCCCACCTGCTCACAAAGGACCTTGGGAAATTTGATCTTTCTGGAGAGAAAGGAGGACAACTGTTGCTGCCAATATTATATATATAAGAAGAAAAAGGTGCCAGCTGCACTCTTGAAGCTTCTCAAATCTGTGTCACTGTGCTGACCAGATTTTTCTTCCACAGCCCACATTTGGTGAAGAATACAAAAAAAATCAGCAAGTAGAAGGCCCAGCTCGGACAAAACGGTAATCGATTTATACACAGGCACTATCTTTTCTTCATTTGTCTCTATTTTGATTGAAAATGGCAGCAAGTAATAACTCGCTTGAAAGTCAAATTATTGCCTAAGGTAAAATCAATGGTTACACTCATCATGGAATGAGGGGGTTAATCTCTGAACAAGGTAATGGTCAAGGAAAAACAAATAGACCATATTGTAGTCATTGCCATAAACAAGGACACAAAAAAGACCAATGTTGGATTTTACATCCTAATCTTCCAACATCTAGGGAGTACAACTAAAGTTGTTACTCATTCTTCTACTCAAGTTTCTCTCGAAAGCATTTCTAAAGAGCTTTTACAAATAGAACAACAACTTCAACACCTTATGTATCAAATAGCCAAGGCCCACACTCCTTCCCAAACCTCAGATGTCTCTACATCTTCTGTTCAATCTTCTGGTAAAGCTCTATTTCTTTCCTCCTACAAGGATGGATGGGTGATAGACTCTGGTGCCACTAATCACGTGAGTAGCAATGCTCAGCATTTAACTAATATAGAGTCAGTCTACATTATCTCCAATTACTGTTGATAATGGACAAAATTCCTACACAAGCAGCTGGAAAAACTCAACTGCTCTCATCAACTTCTGATGCTCTATTTGTTCCACCATTAACCTCCACCTTACTGTTGATCAGTAAGATTACTAATAACTTGAATTGCAATGTTATTTTCTCTCCCAGCTCTATGGTTTTTCAGGACAAGGCCATGGGTAAAAAGATTGGTGAAGGGAGACTTAGACAAGGACTTCATGCATTGGATATGCCACAGCAAATCTTCATTGCAAAGAGAAAAGCAGAATCTTCATTGTTATGGTATAACAGGACTGGACATCCCTCCAATCAAATCCTGCATATTTTGGATCCTTCTCTTGAAATCAATAATTATGACACCTACCATTTTTCTAAACAGCATAGATTACCCTTTCCAAAGCATTCAAACTTCTAAAACCAGTCCTTTGAACTAATTCACTCTAATGTGTGGAGTCTGGCTCCCGTAGACTCCCAAGATGTGTATATAAAATGTTTTTGACTCAGTTTCATACTTCATTAAAGGTATTAAGAACTGGCAATGGCATTGAGTACATCAATTTTGCCTTTCCTTCTTACCTTAAAGCTCATGGCATTATTCATCAAACTTCTTGTGTTGGTACAACTCAGCAAAATGGAATTGCAGACATATTCTTAAAGTAACCCAAGCTTTACTTTTTCAAATGAATGTTCCTAAATATTATTGTTTTGATGATGTTCTTACTAGCTGTTATCTTATTAACTGTCTGCCCAGCCGCCTTTTAAACATCAAATCCCCACAGAAACTTTACAAAGCAAAAAGTCTAACATTTCTCATCTTCGTGTGTTTGGTTACTTATGTTATGTTCACATACAAAATAGTGGAAAACTTGATTTTCATGCTCAAAAATGTATTTTTCTTGGCTATTCCTCTACTCAAAAAGGATACAAATGTTTTCCTCTAAATCTTAAAAAATTATTTGTTTCTCGAGATGTCTCCAACTTCTGATGCTCTATTTGTTCCACCATTAACCTCCAACTTACTGTCGATCAGTAAGATTACTAATAACTTGAACTGCAATGTTATTTTCTCTCCCAGCTCTATGGTTTTTCAGGACAAGGCCATGGGTAAAAAGATTGGTGAAGGGAGACTTAGACAAGGACTTCATGCATTGGATATGCCACAGCAAATCTTCATTGCAAAGAGAAAAGCAGAATCTTCATTGTTATGGTATAACAGGACTGGACATCCCTCCAATCAAATCCTGCATATTTTGGATCCTTCTCTTGAAATCAATAATTATGACACCTACCATTTTTCTAAACAGCATAGATTACCCTTTCCAAAGCATTCAAACTTCTCAAACCAGTCCTTTGAACTAATTCACTCTAATGTGTGGAGTCCGGCTCCCATAGACTCCCAAGATGGCTATAAATACATTGTTACTTTCATTGATGATAAGTCTTGCTCTACCTGTATATATTATTAAAATCCAGAAGCAAAGTGTTGCAGGTTTTTCAAAACTACCATAAAATGTTTTTGACTCAGTTTGATACTTCATTAAAGGTATTAAGAACTGGCAATGGCACTGAGTACGTCAATTTTTCCTTTTCTTCTTACCTTAAAGCTCATGGCATTATTCATCAAACTTCTTGCGTTGGTACACCTCAGCAAAATGGAATTGCAGACATATTCTTAAAGTAACCCAAGCTTTACTTTTTCAAATGAATGTTCCTAAATGTTATTGGTTTGATGATGTTCTTACCAGCTGTTATCTTATTAATCGTCTGCCCAGCTGCATTTTACACTTCAAATCCCCCTAGAAACTTTACAAAGCAAAAAGTCTAACATTTCTCATCTTCGTGTGTTTGGTTACTTATGTTATGTTCATATACAAAATAGTGGAAAACTTGATTTTCATGCTCAAAAATGTATTTTTCTCGGCTATTCCTCTACTCAAAAAGGATACAAATGTTTTCCTCTAGATCTTAAAAATTTATTTGTTTCTAGAGATGTCTCGTTTGTTGAAAATCAAGCTTTTTTTCAAACTACGGATTAAATTCAAGGGGAGCTCAATCACAGGCAATTTGCCACTATGCCTCTTGCAATTGGTGAATTTCTTGCAAATGGTGAAGGTAACGAAGGTATAAGAGGAGTTCCTCATGAAGACCCTAAAGAGCCCGTGGCCCTTCCTCACGGGTCATCACCTAGACTTCAAGATTTTTATACTTACCATACCACTGCCTTCCTATTCAAGAATATATCCACTATGATAACATTTCAGCTAGTTATTCTACTTTTTTAGCTAATATTGATTCTCAAAAGGAACCTGCCAGTAAGAGTTTCTATCTTACTGTCGGTCCTAAGCCCAGAAAAAAGCGAAGATTGGCATGTCGGGTTGGCAATCGGTGCTATTAAAAATACCGTCACATCTCTTATGAATTCTAAAAATATATTAAAAGTTGTTAATGTTAGGGCGTCCCCTGTAAGCGACACGCTGCAGCGGAGCCCTGCTGTAGTGAGTAATGAGCAAGGGTTGCTAGTTCATTTCCCTAGAAGTGACGCGCTACATCAGGGCCCGGATGTAGTGAGAAATAGGGTTGCTAAGACGTCTCCCCAGAAGCGACGTGCCACAACAACATCCAGTTGTGGCGAGAAGTCGGCAAAGGCTCTCATGCCTTTATGGACGTAGTTTGGGGAATAAGGTTATACCAAAACACAAGGTCTGTTTTGCCTTATGGAATACTGGGAATCTTTCAGAAAAAGTATAAAAGTAGTAGATATTATGAGAAGGAGAATAATTAATACAATATGCCTTCAGAAGACTAGGTGGAAAGAAGAGAAAGCTAAAGAGATTAATTGTTTCAAATTATGGTATATAAGAAATTATGGTAATAGAAATGGTGTATGAATAATAGTAGATAACAAATTCATAAATAAAGTTGTAGATGTTAATAGAGTAAATGATAGAATTATTTAAATAAAACTTGTATTGGGTGCAGAGGTCATAAATGTAATTAGTGCTTATGCACCACAAGTAGGATTAAATGATAGAATCAAGAATAGTGTAATATAAAGGATACCTAACCAGGAAAAGGTTGTAAGAGGTGGAGATTTAAATGGACATATAGGAAAAAAGAATGTAAAATATGTGAGAAGTCATGGAGGTTTCGGCTTTGAAATAAGGAATGAAATGAGGACTGTCATTTTAGACTTTGCTATAGCATATGATTTGGTTATAGCAAATATCTTATTTCAAAAACAAAATGAACACTTGATAACTTTCAAAAGTGGGACCAATTCTAGCAAAATAGGTTTCTTCCTTATAAGAAAATTGGATAGATCTCTTTGTATTAATTGTAAGATTATCCCAAGTGAGAGCTTAGCTATGCAACATAGATTATTAATGATGGATATATATACACAAAAATAGTCAACAAAAACTAAATGCAACATAATTCCAAAAATTAAATAGTGGAATTTAATGGGAAACAATATGGAACTTTTTAGTAAAAGAATAATAGAAGAAAGAAAATAGAATACACAAGAAGATGGAACAGAATCAATGTGGGAGAAAATAATAGCTAACGTAAAAGAAGTAAGACAAAGTATTGTAGGTATATATAAAAATCATAGATCCTCACATAGGAAAATTTGGTGGTAGAATGAGAATGTTCAAAAAGTTATAAATGTTAAATAAGAAAATTTTAAAACATGGCAGAGAAATAAAAATAATACAAACTTACGACAATACAAACTATCAAAAAAAGCTACTAAAAAAATTATTAGTAATGCTAAATATAAAGCTTATGACAGACAGATTAAGAACTAGACAAGGTGAAATGATATTTTTAAGTTGACTAAATTAAGAGAAAAGAAATGCAAAGATTTGACACATATTAGATGTATTAAAAGTAAGAACCAAAGAGATCTAGTCAAAGATAATGACGTTAAAGAAAGATAAAAAACTTATTTTTATAATTTACTAAATAATACCATACACGAACATTTAACATTAAAGTTAGTGTAAATGGAGAAAAAAATAGGAGTATCAGTTATTTTCCAAAAATTCGAATATCTAAAGCGAAGGAAAATCTAAGAAAAATAAAACCAGGAAAAGCTTTAAGCCCAGATAATATACCAATTGAGGCAAGAAGTACATAGGATATGTAGGTGCAACATAGTTAACAAGTTTTTTCAACAAGATTATAAAAACAAAGTTAATGTCAAGTGAATAGACGAAAAGCATTATAGGTCCAATCTATAAAAATAAGAGATAAATTAAAAATTGTGCAGATTATCGTGGAATAAAATTAATGAGTCATACTATGAAATTATGGAAAAGAGTAATTGAACATAAACTAAAATGGAAAACTAATGTATGTAAAAATCAATCTGGTTTTATGCTAGAAAAATCAACCACTGAAGCTATTTTCTGACTTAGACAACTATTGAAAAGTATAGGGAGAAGAAAAAGAACCTATACATGATTTTTATTGATTTAGAAAAGGCAGATGATCGAGCACCAAGAAAGTTAATATGCAAGTGATGAAAAAAAATGAATTAATAACAGATACATTGATATTATTAAAGATATGTCCGAGGAGACTGTTACGAATGTGAGGACCATTAATGGAGATAATAATATCTTCCCAGTTAAAATAGATTTACACCAAGGCTCAACCTTAAGTCTTCACCTTTTTACCTTCGTAATAGATGAAATTACTAACATCTCCAAGAAGATGTATCTTGGTCTATGTTATTTGCAGATAACATTGTTCTAATACATGAAACTAAAGAATGACTAAATTTAAAATTGAATAGGTGGGTAGATGCTTTAGAATCCAATGGTTTTAAAATTAGTCTCACAAAAACTGAATATATGAAATGCAATTTTAATAATAGTGAGAACCTGAATGAGAAACCAATTAAGATTTTAAATCAAGTAGTAACAAAAACTAATCACTTCCAGTACCTAGGATCAATAGTTTAAGAAAACGGGAAAATTGATAAAGATATAATACATAGAATTCAAGCAGGATTGAAAAAATGGAGAAATGGGTCAAGAATTTTATGTGACCGTCGAATTCTAATCAAACTAAAAGGAAAATTTATAAGACTACGATTAAACCTGTTATGTTTTATGGGTCAGAATATTGGGCAGTTAAAGAACAACATATACAAAAAATGAGCGTAGCAAAAATAAAAATGTTAAGGTAGATGAGTAATAAAACAAAAAAGATAAAATTAGAAATGAAATAATTCGAGAAAATTTAAAAGTGAGACCAATTTGTGATAAAATGAAATAAAATAGATTAAGATAGTTTAGTCATGTTAAAAGGAGGCTAGAAGCAGCACCGGTTAGGAAAACAAAGTCTATCTAAGTAGAAGATGGCAGAAGAATGAGAGGAAGACCCAAAAAAATGGATGGAAGTAATTAAACAAAGTTTTAAAATATTATAAATTACAGAAAATTTAGTCTTAATCACCAAGAATGGCACAACAGAATTCATGCACCTGACCCCACCTAGGTGGGAAATGGCTTTTGATGATGATAATGATGATTGATTCTCAGACGGAGCCAACCAACTATCCAAAAGCAATCAGAATACCTGAGTGGAGAAAGGCTGTGGATGAGTAATGCATGGAATATTGTAAGATTACTGCAAGGAAAAAGGTCAGTTGATTGTCAATGAGTTTATAAAATTAAGTATAAAGAAGATGGCTCTGTTGAAAGATAGAAGGCTAGACTTGTGGCAAAAGGATTCATTCAAACCTACGGTATTGATTACAAGGAAACTTTCGCACCTGTAATCAAAATGAAACTATTAGAATTATAATGTCTTAAGTAGTTAATTGCGGATGGTCATTATTTCAAATGGATGTCAAAAATGCCTACTTGCAGGGAGACTTAGCAGAAGTAGTGTACATGAATCTTCCACCTAAACACAAGTTAGAAGGCAAAGAGCAACTGGTATGTAAACTCAATAAGGCAACATATGGCTTGAAATAATCACCCAAGGCCTGGTATAGTAAACTCACCATTGCTCTCAAAAGGTTTGGCCTTATTAAATGTATCTTTGATTCATACATGTTTGTGTGAAGAAGTTCTGGAATTGCGTTTGTTCTAATTTATGTTGATGATATAATTATCACTGAGAGTGACAAGGTTGGCATTTCAAATCTTAAAAGCTATTTTAACAAAAAATTTGATATTAAGGACCTTGGTAAGCTAAGGTACTTCTTGGGTATTGAAGTTGCCCATTCTAAGAAAGGTTAATTCCTACGTCAAAGAAAATATAGACTAGGTCTTCTCAGAGAAACCGGAAAATTGGGTGCCAAACCAGTCGATACACTTATTGACTATACTACTGAGTTTGCCAAAACAAATGAATATTTAAAGAATCCTAGAAGGTTCTAAAGATTAGTAGGACAACTAATATATCTTACAGTCACTAGACCAGATATTGCATATGCAGTCAGTTTTGTTCGTCGGTTTATGCATTCCCCTACTATGGAACATATGAAAATTGTGGATAGAATTCTCTATTATTTAAAATCTTGTCCAGGAAAAGGAATTTGAATGAAACCAAATAATCGTACTGATGTTTCTTTTCATGTTGAGGTTCTAAGATATGCAGATGCAGACTGGATAGAAAATCCAAATGACTAAAAATCCACTATAGGTTACCATATGTTTGTTAGAGGTAACACTGTTACATAGAAAAGCAAAAAACAAAATGTTGTGACAAAGTCAAGTGCTGAAGTTGAATACAAAGTTATAAGCTATGTCTTCCACCACAAGTGAATTAATTTGGATGAAATCAGTATTATAGGAATTTGGTTTCAATACACAAAAACCAATAAAATTATTTTGTGATAACCAAGCCGCCATACACAGCATCAAATCCAGCCTTTCATGAAAGAACTAAACATATTGAAATAGATTGTCGCTATGTGCAAGACAAAGTTCGAGAAAAAATTATTTAGACACCACATGTCAGAAGTAAGGATCAACTTGCGGAAATCCTTACTAAAACTCTACCAAGAAGCAACTTCGAAAAGATATCAAAGAAAATGGGTATCATTGATATTTATTCCCCAACATAAGGGGGAGTTGTCAAACAAGTTGGTGAAAACATTGCAATAATTAGCAAAAATGTGGTGTGCTACTCATGGCCAAAAGTAGTATTTGGTCATAAATGGAAAATCTTAGAAATATTCGGTCATTAATGGAAAATCTTTGTATTAAATATTTCTATCGCTTGTAATACTTTATAAGTAGTGGAATAAAGGTAACCTAAAGCATGATCGAATGGGGTTATCCCGTAGAGTAGGGTATCCAAACCACGTAAATTTTGTCTTTTGCTCTTATTTGGTTGTGCGACTTTTTCTCTATCTTCTCAACACTACCTGATGAGTGTCTCGGTTTAGTTCTCAAACTTATGGCAAGAACTTCAACATTTTTATGTTGAAGTGTCCTCTAAGCATGATTTTATGCCGATGCAAAAATTCATTTCACTCGCCAAGGTTTCTTCTATGTCCATACATGATTACATGGGCCAATTTAAATTCATTAGTGATGAACTATTCTAATAGGTAAAGATCTTCCGGACCAACAATGCTTTCACAACATCAATGTCGAAGTTGCCTACACCAAATGCTCATCATAGCTCTTTCTCTCATGAAAAATCAGTACTCTGGATCTTCTCAATGCAGTCAAGAGTGATCTTCAAATAATGGTGGTTTTACGCATCAACAACCTAATCTACACTAACCATCCACTCAACAACATGCTTAAAATAACAGATATCACTTTTACTCTTATGGTCCTAATTTCTTTCCTTTCTTTCATGACAATCAACAACAAAATGGTCCTCAACATCAAGCACACAATCTAGACTCCAATTAATAATGTGATACGAAAAGCTCGAGCCAACCATTTCTAACACCAAAAATCCTTTTAATTTAATCTTTTTTTAGTCATGAGTCATATCAATACACCCTCTTCTGAGGGCCAACGTCCACAGCGTCTTACACAAGTTTCTCTCTAGAGATACTGGCCCCAATGGTAACTCTTTTCCTCTTTAGCATGGCTCTATTTACCTACCAGTAATTTTAATTCAGCCTCCAGGTCAGCCTATCTAAGTCACTCCTTCCAAAAGTCAAACCCATGACCTCTAGGTCCATTGCCAAGCTCTAACACCATTTATACAAAAAGTTCAAGCTAATCGTTTTTGACACCAAAAATCTTTTAATGTAAACCCTTTTTAGTCATGGGTCACATCAGACTGTGTTATCATCCTCAATCTTTTTACATTAAATGATATGATAGCTTGATAAATGGCACTTCAACCACAGGTTGACCTGCATAGGATGTTACATAAAAGCCAAATTAAAATTGCTGACAAGTGAAATGAGTAACTACAGCCAAATTCGAATAATTAGAAGATCAATAAAGCTACCCTAAAACCAAATAAGGGCGACTCTAGTCCAATGTCCCTAGAATAGGAGGGGTTCGTTGATATGACCTGGACTAAAGACAAGTTAAAAGTGATTTCCTTGGCCTTTAGTGGGTAACTTTTATAGGCTTGAATGAACAACTGTAGATTCTCATGTCACACTCCCATGGAATACAACCTGTTACCGGATATCTATCCGCCCTGCAGCTGATGCACATCTACCTAATCTAACCCCAGCATGGCCAACAGCAAAAATCACATTGCTGTGTGATCGCAGTCCAATCAGCCAAACTGTAAACAGGAACATTTTTCACATGTTACCGAAAATCAACATTTACGTGTTCAATTTCCCAACTGAGAATCTTCAATGAAACACCCACAAAAGCAAAACAGCCCGATGTCAGGACTCAAAGAAAAATGCAAAAAAAAAAAAAAACAAACAAACAAACAAACAGACAGACGAACAAAATCAAATATAGAAAAAACAACTTGATTAAAAAATATAGAAAAAAATAACATATCAAAAAACAGGAACACATCCCAGAACAAGTACAAACAACCACCAAGCACTATTTCCAACTTGTAACCCAGAAAGAACTAGAATTCCAGCAAAAGGACAGAGCAGAGCAAACCACACCATGTAAAAAGACTAACTAAAGATCCCACTCTCTAGAACACAAACACATTAAAAGATTAAATCCCGCTAAAATTAAGATGACAAACTGACATACTCACGTTTGAACTAGTCCCGTGCAGAAGCAAAAAATGAACATTTTTGGGTGGGGGAAGTATGAGAATTCCTTTCACTACAGAGACACACCTGATTCTGGGAATTTAGAAGACAGACACCAACATTGGGTCTGTAACCTTGAGGAAGTCCTTCCATTTCTGGATTTTTCTCCCTCCACCACTTCAGCAGCTGCTGCTGCTGCTGCTGCATCTGTCAGTGCCCACTGATATACGCTGGGGTGTGCGCAGGTTAGCGCCTTTAACCTACGCACCGCGCAACTGTAAGCAGTGGACGGAATGTGAAACTCGGCGTTGAACGACAGCGACGATTCTGTGCGAGTTGCATACCATTGAAGCATGCGGTTTGTCTTCTAATCAAAAATAAATAAATAATACGGATCGTCGGATTTTATGGGAAAGTTCTTGTTGCATCCAGCTGTTAATTCCTAATATATAAGTAATATTTCAAAATTTTTCATTGTGTATACAATACTTTTAAATTTCTATACTATTCATGGAGTCAAAGCAACTAAAAACTCTCCCATTAAAAAGAGAATTTTACCATACATAATTTTTTAATTAAAATAATCTAATTATAATATAGCTTTGTTTTATTTTATTATAATTTCATATGTTAGTGTTTATAAAAAAGAAAAGACTGAGAAAATTTTAGTGGAAAATTTTTTAAATGAATAGATTGATAATATAATATAATAGAAATAATGAACAAAAATTAAAATATATATAATTAGTACATAATAAATATGAAAAAAATAAAGGTAATAATATGGAAAATGATGGAAACTAACAAAAAGAATTTCTTTCTTATAACTTTTTTTGTGCCTTATGATTCAAGGTTTTTTTAATATAAAAATTTTTAAAACTAAAACTTTTTATTTTTCATGAGTATCATATGTTAATTATTTTTTCATATTTTCTTATATAACTTTGGTACCTTTCAATCATTTATATACAGCATATAATTAATTTATTTATTTTAATTTTATTCTCTGTATTCATCACAAAACTATTCTCTTATTAAATTATTTTTTTTTTATTAAGAAGCTTTTTACATTAAAATTTTTTTATCACTTCCATCTAACTTGCAGGTGTATTGTGGAAATCATCCCCGAAATATGTCGTGCATCAGGAATTTAATCGTCACCTTTGCTTTTGAACGATTGGCAACTTACACGTTAAGCAAGTCACTAAGTCTTTGGAACAACGCGTCGGACAAGACCTGACGATTTACCTGCCGTAACAGTGCTGAAAGGCTGTTAACCTTTGACCAGAATTCAAAAGATTTTCTTTGACATTTTTAAAGATTTTAGAATTGGGTCCATTTCGCCGCTGAGGCAGGAAGGCCGGCACCGAATGCATTTTGTCTTCGGTTTCTAACGCGGTGTAGCATTTACATTATTTCATCTCTATTTGCAGGAGCATTTAACACTGTTTACTAATTGAGACGTTCATAAGATTATTATTAGAAAAAAATTATAAGAATATCTCAATACTTACTTATAATGTGAATTGAGATAATTATAATTTATAAATACTCATAAAAAAAGAATTAGGTCTATTTCTAATTTTATATAGGACGCTTAGTACGACCAAAGCAGCTTTGAAATTATGCCGACGAAACAATTCTCCATTGGTGTACTTACACCTGCCTGATGGTGCCGGGAATAAGACCGAAACAAGGCATGCACCATCACGGCACAACGGTTTGTGGTTCATGTGCTTTTACGACAGCATGTAGCTTGAATTTTAAGGTAAAGAGATGCGAGCAGCAACTAGCATGGAATCCTACGAGTCAAGCACTATTGCATGGTGGGCAATGCACACACTTCCTCGATCTGCTTCGTGAAAACTCATTTCCAGTCATGTATACATAAGAACGCTAAGAATTGTTGCACGAAGGCAATTTCAAAATTACTATAATCCTTCTTTTTTTTCCCTTTTGTATAAGGTATTGAAAAGTACGAAAAAATGTGTTGATTCCAACTACACCTGCTAATTTTATCCTCAATAACAACTATAACTGCTAAGTTTAAAAATTTTCATCTGTACCCACTAAATATACTATCAATTCCACCTTATACCTAAAAAACCATTAACAATAAGTGAAAGTGACCAAAATAACTCTTAGATTTAGATTTATTTTCTCCAAAAATATTAAAAAGAGAAAATATTGCCCCTTCAAGACTTGAACGAGCATAAATATGAATGGAAGTCCTAAACTTAGTGAGTACGAAGATAAAAGTAAGGATGAGAAACAGGGCACGTGATACTAGGTCAGGATTTTTAAAAATTTTATTGACCTTATTTTTTTTGTACGAGTCAAGACAATATCGATTTAGCCCATTACATTTTTTTTAATATGTGTTAGGTCAAATTTTAGATCAATATTAGAATAACAAGTCACGGTAAAAATGTGGTCAAGTAGAATAATCTTAAGATTTTATACACAAATTAAACATAAAGACGCATCTATGCTAAATTTAAATATTATATATTTCATTAGTTTACTAGCTAGCAAATAAATATTATTACTGAATAAACACAAGTAATTATAATGTATCTTTATGAAAATAAATTAATAAAATATACTTGATTTAAAATGAAATTTAGGGTGTGTTTGGTAACAAGTGAAAGTTGTAAAGTTAAAACTTTTTAATCTAAAACTTTTCACTCTCCACAATTATTTTATTTTTTAATAATTTATTTACATTTTTCTATACAACTACCATACTTTTCAATCATTTCTACGCAACTATCAACACAACTAACCTATCTATTTCAACTTTATCCTATTTATTTCTCATCATTACCCCTATTATATCACTTCATGTGACAATTTATACTCATTACAACTTTTTATCAAAAATTTTATCCATTCCCAAATACACCCTTAGCATTTGTAAAAATATTTTTCTAAAATAATAGTTTTTTTGTGAGAGTTTTCACAATGATGGAAAAATTACAATTATGAATAAGAGTTGTATGTCTATGTGCAATTATTTTTATTTTTTCTTATTTTATTAATATAATTAATAATAAGTAATGTGAAAATTTTGAAAGAAAATGAAAATAAGATTAAAAACTATGTATAAATGAATCTATATGGGTCGAGTCAGGATTCTTTGGGTCAAGATATGGTTAACCTATCTTAACCTTATTTTTTAATTTGGATCAAAATTTCTAACTCATTTTTTTACTAGATCAACAAATATCAATTTTACTCGATCAAAACAGGTTGAGTTAGAGGCAAGTCATGGATTAACTTGCCATAACCTACCCTAGTTCTCACCATTAGATGAAAGCAATGAGTATACTTGAAACTGGACATAAAAAATTGATAGAGAATTTTTGATAATATGAGAGAATGAAAAGAAATGATAATATGATGGATATAATGAATATAGCTTATGGGTAAATAAATTAAAATAAAATAGATATGTTATATGTAAAAGCATAAAAAAGATTAAAGCATAAAGATAATAACAAAAAGTAAGGTACTTAAGTTGTCAAAATATCGAGTTATAGAAAAAGTATAAAAATAAAAAATTTAGCTCTTACGAAATCAACTTTGCATTTAAAAATAAGAAAATTTTTAATGGTCATAACATTTGCTCATAATTGATTTCAAAATCACAATGTTCTATAAATTTATTTTGTATTCGTGATATTTCAGCCTAAAATTTTTTCATTTCCATGCTGTTAACATAGTTGTTATAATTGAAAATACAATTTTGCTCATCCAAAATTTTCTAATTGAGACAATTCAATTACAATGTGACTCAATCGATAATAGTAAATCATTAATATATGACATTAAATAATTCAAGAATCATATTTTAAAGTTGAATCATTTAGAAAAATTTTAAAGAGGTGAATGAATCCTTTCAATAAAGTAGATGATGATTGTATTAACGACGTGGTGTTATAAGAATTTAATGTGAAATGTTATTGGTATAAAAAAATTTATAAAACGTTGTTAGTATAATAGGAATCATGTGTAGATGTCGAGGGTATAGAAGGAATTATTCCTCAAAAATCAACCAGAAATGAAATGATATCATTTATCTATGCACGAGGTTTATAATTTTAACTTGTTGTACAAAATTATTATAACTTCTCTAAGATAAGATTCCGGAATATTTACAATACTTTAGATATTTAAGTCGATAGGCAATGTGATTTAATACAATTTCTCAAGATGATGTATCTCACCGAAAATATATTGTATGATGGGGAATGGTGGGGAATGTATCCCAATAAATTTTCTAACAAATAATTAACAACGAACAAGCTTGATTTTCTAATTTTCCCTTATATTTTAATTAACTATTTTTCTAACTATTTTATTTATTTCAATTTTACTCTGGTTGATTGTTCTGACTTTACCCTTGTACTTTAAAGAACTTTTTTTTAGTTATTCTATTTATTTTAATTTTGGGGTTTGTTTAGCATGAATGAAAACTTGTTGACATGTTTTTTGCATTTAAAAATGCCAATTATCGGAATTGTATCAGTGTCGCCCGTGTGTGCATTGAATGCGTCATTCATTCTCAACGTACAGTTGGTCAAAGTATGGTACAGAAAGTGCTGATGCACAGGCGTTGATGCAAGCGCAACGAAATGGAATAGGCAGCACAATAAACTAGTTATGCAAGGGCCTGTATCAATGCAACTGCTAAGGGAACGTGAATGCGTAGCAGACGTGACGGCCGAGCACTTCTTCCTCATCACCGTTCTCAAGGAAAGGGTACTAAAGCAACTATGCAGGTAACAGTAACATTGTTAAGGACAGATGACCAGTTGAAATCATGAGTTTTTGCTATTTCGACCCTAGTGTGAAAAGTTTCGTAAAAAAACATGAGTTTTCCAAGTTGCCAAACCGACCCTTACATAGTTAACATAACATGGGTGCGTTTGGTTCGCAGCGAAAATTTTTGACGTGTTTTGGCTAAAAAAACGTCACTCACTGCAGCCATTTCGACGTAAACGAATGCTTAATGTCTAAACGCATTAATGTCTGAGCGGTCTCTACTTAACGAGCAACGACGGGGATGTTTAGTAATGTGTAAAATGGTGGGATTGTGGGAAATGGTGGGAAATAAAAAAGAAATTTTTTTGAAAAATGTGTGATTGATAGGAAATGATAGATGTATAGTTGGAATAAATAGGTTTGTTGTATGTGGTTGGTAGGGAAAATGATTGGAATGTAGGGGTAAAAGTAGAAAAAATAATGTGATTGATAGAATAATAATTGGCATTGGGAAACTAAATACCATGGAAAAATCATAGTTTACATGGTAACGCGTTACCAAACGTCCCCGACGTATCTCTTCTCCGCTTCTTTCCCTCGTTCCTTCTCCTAAGATTAGGCCTATGCTAACAAAAGGAGTGATTCTATTAGCCCGGGCTAAGTAAATGACCCACTTAGCCCACCTCAAAAAACCTATTTATAAGAATTTTTTTTTTACTTTTTTTTATGTACTTGTTTATCTAAGTGTATTTAACATATAGACCAAGTTTTACCATTTTTGAATATATTTATCTATTTTTTTTAGATTTTCAAACATCTA
>JAXCLR010000063.1:11543119-11558981 GCA_035584095.1 Annona squamosa | reverse complement strand
TAGTTGGAATAAATAGGTTTGTTGTATGTAGTTTGTAGGGAAAATGATTGGACTGTAGAAGTAAAAGTGAAAAAAATAATATGATTGATAGAGTAATGATTGGTATTGAAAAACTAAATATCATGTAAAAACTATATTTCCCACGCTTAAATGTTACCAAACGTTCCCTAGTTACCAGTTCGCAAACGCTGGGATGCTGAAAGTCCTCAGAGCGCGTGCTCAGCACGTGATGAGATCGGCTGAGATGAATGAGTGGGCGTTGAAGCTTTGAAGGAGGAGAGATTCATGCGATTTGATCGGAATTTGTGCTTTTGCAGAGAAGCTACCAGAGAAGAAATGAAAGCTACTAAAATTCTGGCAACATCTAAAAAAACTCAAGGAAATTTGACCGCTAATTTTGGAACACTGCTCGAAGGCTTTTGTACCATACTGATAGGATGGCATTGCTTTTTTATTTTTTAAAAAAAAGTTTTTTTGCTCATCCTAGTTCAAAATTCAAATGGTAAGCGTATCTTTCCATTGCCGCCACTGATAATTTTTTTTCGAATTTCGACCCTCTAAATATATGTATTTATATTTTAAACGCTGAAGTTTTTATATTTGCATATTAGATCCATAAGTTTTTCATTTCTTGTAAGTCAAACCTTGTTGTCAACCACTTGTTAACAGTTGATAAAAGCAGGGTCTATTTTGTAAAATGTGCAAACATATAAGATTTGATTAAGTAAATATAAAAATCTCGGGTTTTAATTTGTTGTTAGAGAACTTACGAGATTGACATGCAAAAAACGCAATTTAAAATAAAATTTTCTCTTAAATAAAATATTTTTTCTGTCATAAAAATACAAGAAATTCTCTTAAAAATCAAAAAATTGCTACTCTAAATATTTTTAACATTAAATAAATTAATTAAATTCTATCAAAATTTGCAAATTTTCATAATAAATAATACTATTTTTTAAAAATAAATACGAAGTTTATTTTTATATTGATATAGAAAATTATAAGAATTTGCAAATTTTGATCATTTAGAATTTACAAAAATTGAAATTTTTATATAATAATATTTATAAAAATAAAATTTTAAGTTTAAAGATTTTTTGGTTTTCTTTTAGGTGTATTCAAATTCATTTATTTAGCATATATTAATTATATTTTTCATTTCAAAACCTTGTAAGTTTTCGAATTACAAATTTTACCAGAGATTTTTTACATTACATATTAAACCCGCACATTTGTATTTTTTATAAAATAGAATTTGCAATTAACAACTATTAATAAGTAGTTAATAATGAGGTTTAAGATGCGACAAAGTATAATTTTTAGAATTTAAACTACACATGGAAAAACCTTAAAGTTTAAAGTGGAAATGTATGTTCAAAATTCTTATGATTTTTCAAGGTTTATTTAGTCTAACCTTCGAAGGAAAGTGAGGCCTTTTTTCAAAATATGCACTAGAATGTTAGCTTAAAATTTAAAATTAATATAGTTTTGTGTATTTGCAAAACACCTTTTAAGTTGTAAAATATTGCAAGATAAACTTGATAGCAACATTTTTTGAGTAATTTAAATTATAGAATGAATTAAATGAGATTCGTTCTTATGAAACCTGCTTTTACGAAACTCCATCTATTTTGGCTTATCTTGATAGCCGATGAAAACATATCACTTATTCAGTCAAGGATATTTCATTATTTATCTAGTATCATTGTACATAATTACGGATATATAAAATCAATCTAATGAAATAGTTTAATGTGAAATAATATTTTTGAAATTCGCATTTTCCATATTAAAATTATTTAAAATATCTTTTCTATGTAGACGCATGATTCTATTAAGTATGAGACGTCCTTTTGTAGCTCAAAAGCCAAAAAAAAACTATTAATTTTTTTGTTCCTTTGTAAACTTGTTACTCTAGGTATATTTAATATATAAATAAATTTTGACCATTTTCAAAAATATGTATACATTTTAAAAATTTTAAATGTAGAGTTATTGTATTAATTTTTAATCATTAAAATGGCTATAATACTCCAATGTTTAAAAATTCAAAAAATATACATATTCTCAAAATGATAAAACTTGATTTATATATTAAATATATCTAGATTAACAAGTTTATGAGAAAAATAAAATAAAGAAATTTTTTGGTTTGAGCTAAGTAAGTTACTATTTAGCTCGAGCAAACACGATTATGTCTCATTAAGCATTATTATTATATTCTAATGTACATGTGAATCAATCCATACAATTTTATAATTTACATACGAATATGCATTTAAACAAATGTGATTTTAAGACTTTTGGATAAAACTTGGTCTTCTAGGTAAATAAATTATAATAGATACCATAGATGAAATGGATTTTTTATCAATTGCTAAGGTGAAACAACAAAAGTACATAGAAGTAGGAATTGAATTAAATAAGCTTTTAATTGTATCTTAAAAAATATATATATAAACTATTAGTATTTGTAATTATCTTGCAAACGTTAATATAAAAGTAAATTTGTGAGCTTTTAATGTGTTTTGACCTATGAAACTAGTTTCATAAATTTGAATTCATGAAATCTCTCCATTTCAGATCCACTTATTTATTTGATTCATTACTATTATTTGTTTACAAGCCTCTTGATATGTCTATGATGTTGGATACATGATTGTGGGTGCATTTAATACACAGATTTGTATATAACTTAACATATAATTAATTGAGTACTCTACTATTTTTATTCTATGGTCTAGATTTTTTTTATTTCTTCCCATATATCTATCTTACCAAACGAATAATAAAAATAAAATTGATAAGATAGTTATACGAAAATGTATGAAAAAAATTTAAGTGTGAAAAAATAATAATAAATAGAGTAATTAGTTTATTAAGATGTCAAATCATATTAAAATATGTATAAAATAAGATGAAAAGTTTTTTCCTTTTATTATGTCTTAAACAAGCCCCTTAAGGCTTCCAATTCTTAAGCTTGTTTTGGTGACACCAGAAAAATTTTAAAAATTTTCTACCTATTTACAATGCTTTTGATAATTTGATGCGATGTAATATCTTGATCACTTAACTATTCCATCATTTTGTCATTATTTTCATATTCAAATTACTTTTACATCTTTCCTATGAATATTCTACCTATTGTATGTTAGTTCTTTTACTCTTAATTATTGCATCTATCATATCATATTATTTTCTCATTTTTCAAAATTTTTTTATAATTTTTCAATGAACTGTTCTAAAGAATTTTGGAAAAATAAGAACACGATGTGATGTTATACAAGTAATGATTTGTAATAAAGTTAAAGACAAACAGGTAAAGTTATTATATGAGAAGATATGAAAAATAATTAAAATATAGCATTAAAGATAAAAATATGTAGCTAAGTAATGAAGATGTCATTACATTAAAAGGCAAGTAGAAAATGGAAAACTTTTCCCCTATTTTTCTCGTTATCAAACAAAACTTGAAGTTTGTTTGATATGAGGTGAAAAATAGAAAATGTCGTGAATATATGGTAGGATATTGAATGTAAAGAGAATATATAAAAGGTAATAAAGGTAATTAATGAAAGGACACGAAACAAACTTAGAATTTAAAGATAATTATAAAAAGGGAAAATAGCTAAAATATTAAATCATATAAAAAATATACACAAATAAAATTTTTTTAAGTCTTACTAAATGAACTCAACTGGTAACTAATTAATTTTTTTACTTTTTAAAAAAATAGTTGTCTTTTTAAAGCTATTTTTGCATTAGTTGTTACCATTTTAGAGTTGAATTATAAACATGAAAAGAAAATACAACCACACAACCCACATGACATCTTTAGTATTTTGCTAACCAATTTTCATGACTGAATCAAGATTTAGATGCCTATTGCATGTAAAATTATTATTTAATTAGCATATCAAGTTTCATCAATTGCAAATATTCATGGAGGCTTTCATTTACTAAAAGTGATAAAAATCATGTGAAAGTTATTTATTCAACATCTATGTCATCTAAAACATCTTTACTATGTAAGTAAATTATCTTATAAACCATTATAATATCCTAATAAATTTATTAATAAATTTATTAACTGATACAATGGTTTATTCAGGACAACCACCTTACTTTCTTATTTTTGATACTATTTTTTTGTTTTCAATATAATTTTTCTTATTCTATTGCATAATATTATTTTTGACAAAATACTAAATATACCCATGACTTTTGACTATATTCTTAATTAACCCGTATATTTTCAATAATTCTTCTCATACTTGTAAAATTTTTAAATTTACTCTTATACTCACGTTGTTAAAATTCATTAGTTAAAATTCCCACTTCTATGTAATCAGGTTTCACAAAAGTATACCGCTATAACTGTTGGTCCCGAGTTAATGACAATTATCCAAGAGGGGAGAGGTGAATTGGATAATTAAAAATTTTCAACTTAAACAAAAATTTTACCCCGGATTAATCTAATCCCCTTTATGAAGAAACAAATGAAAAACAATATAATGCTAAGTGCATAAATATAAATCAACAAGCAAGATTTTATAGTGGTTCGGGCAACCCTCCCTACTCCACTCTTCCAAGCTCATACCCCTTGTGACTTGGGTTCCACTATATATTTCACAAATACAACTAGAGCTTCTGCTCTCTTATAAATTCCAGTTCTAGGGGGCATCAACAATTCATAGCACAAGCAGGTGACGAGTTCCACTCTAATTACACACCACTTTGCTTACACTTGATCTTAGTTACCCAAACTAAATCAAGTTCAATACAACAAGAAAAATAAGAAAAATAGTTTCTACACGTTACTAATGTATAGAGGCAGATTTGGCGCAAAGAATAACTTGTAGCGTAGGCTTAATGATTCAGCAAGCAGCTCTTGACAATTTGGAAGCAAGGTTCTTCTTCTAGATGTTGGTTTGATCACTTAATGATCTTAAAGATGGGAGTTATGCTCATTCAATGAATTCTCAGCTACCCTCCTCGTTCATATTGAATGCCTTATATAATTTGCGAGGGAATCCGAACGTTTGGAAGTAGATGGCGAGCATTTAATGTTCCAACATTTGAAAATTTTTTGACCATTGCTACCCAAGTCGCAGGTAGAGTCAACTTCGGTTTCGACTTTGGCTTTCCGCAACTTCTTCAAGTTCCAGTCTGGGTTGACTTGGTCCTCAACTTGATCAAGTCACAGGTGAAGTCCACTTTGGGTGCGACTTCACTTCTTCAGCTTGCTATTTGAACTTGAAATCCTTGGAATGCCTTGCTTGCTTGAATTTCTTCATGTTTGGTTGTTTTTTCCTTGATTATATCTTTTGCAATCTAGTATAATCATCCTAGTTTGATATCTTATTAGCTCCGTGATTTGCAAACTTCAAATCCTTGAAGTCTTGAATATATGCATGAATCTTAGAATGCCTAATGATGTCAAATATATGTTCATAATCAAACATGATGGATTCATGCAACCCTTCTTGCTTTGATCTTCATTGTTTTTCTTTTGAGTGTTTGAGTCGTCTTTGGCCTTCATCTTCTCTTGAATCTACCATTGAATTAACTCGTTCGGCAATTTTCGCACTAAAGTTGAAGCTGGAGTTGACTTGGTCTGCGACTTCACCCAAGTCGCATGCAAAGTCGACTTGGGATGCGACTTTGGCAGCTCTTGTCCCTGATTCTAACTCTGGATGAAAATGACGCCTCGAAATTACTACTGAAGTCGACTTAATCTGTGACTTTACCCAAATCGCATACGGAGTCGACTTGGGATGCAACTTCGGTAGCTTTACTCCTCGATTTTAACTCTGGACGAAAACAACGCTTTGAAGTCGCTTCTTAAGTCGACTTGGGGATTGACTTGGCCTAAGTCGAAGCCTGAATCGATTTAAAAATCGACTTGACTTGTCATGCTTCATTTTCTTCATTTGTATATCCTTTAATTATCTTCACAAACATGTTAGTAACCAAAACTTACTCAAATTGATTTGTTAATCATCAAAACATAAATTTGGCTTATTTTCCACATGTTTCCAACAATAACCCCTTCAAAATTTATGATTTTGATCCTTGATAGAAAATTAAATCTATTCATTATATCTAAAATCACTTTTTATCTAGGAGATCAAGTTCGTCTTAATGAAGTATGTTTATGGACCATATTTATTCAAAAAAATATATATTTATGTGTAAATTATGAAAAACACTTCGATTTATTTACACATGTATTAAAATATAATAATAATTTATGGAATCATTTATTTATATAAAAATGATATTTTAGACAGTTTAAATGTTGAAAATACTACTTTGAAATGGATATTTTAACATTTTTCATAATTTATACATGAATATATAATTTTTTTTAAAATGTGACCCATAAACATACTTGATTGGGATGAAACTTGATCCTCTAAATAAATAAATGATGTTAAATACAATAAATGAATTATATTTTTTTTATAAAAAATTAAAATCTTAAATTTTAAAGGGAAATAAGTTTAATATTTGTTAAACACAAAAAATTACCCCCACAAAATATAAATGACCCTAAGTTACATGTTCTCCAAGGCCGACTTCAATCATCTATCATCTATCATCTATAGTTATTCATTAAATTTAGCAGCATGTATAATGACATGTAACATTATCCTTTTTTCCATCTCAACAGAGGGTGTGTTTGGGAATGGATAAATTTTTTGATAAAAAATTTTGGAGAGTAAAAATTATCAAATGATGTGATATGATAATGGTAATGATGAGGAGTAAAGAGGATAAAGTTAAAATAGATAGGTTAGCGATGTGTATAGTTGTGTAGAAATGATTGAAAAGTATGGTAGTTGCATAAAAAATGTGAAAAATTAATTAAAAATATGATAATTGTGGATAGTCTACTCATTGCCAAACACACCCAAAAACAAAAATAATTAAAATAAAATTATATGATAATTTGATGGATAAAGAAAGAGTAACAAGTCACCATCATATTATACTGCCAAAACATTATAATACATCATCATCTTCCCTAGTTACAGATGATAGTAATCATAGCCAGGTCACATGATTCACATGGTTAAATGTGACATTTGATTCAAGCAGGTGACAACAACTCTAATACATGACTTAAAAATTTGTTAATGTAAATTGCCAAATAACTTAAATCTAAGAAGGTTACAAAGAATATGACCTAATCAATTAGCATGTGGCTTAAATACATCGCGTAACTAATCATAATCTAGCAGGATCATCTCTCGGTTTGTAGATGGTGTACTAGATTTTACAATAGTGGGTGCTTGAATTTTTTGTAACCAGCGATTGAAATCAAGGATAGATTGGCGAACAATTGGATGTCGTTGGAGCAAATGCAAATTTTAAGGTGGGTGGCAATTCCGATGTAGTTGCTAGATGATGCATAGTGGAAAAGTGTTAACTTAAAGTTTCTCTCCTTACAATTCACTTCAAAAAATACCCTATAATGCACTCCATAAGATACTCCAAAATATGAGAAGAAACACCATAAAAAGAGAACAGAGTTATTGCTCATAAAATAGAAATGTATTGATGTAAAAATGCTTACAGAACTAAATACAAAAAACCTATTTATATATCAAAATAAGAATCAAAGGACCTTCCCATTAACTCCTAAAATTGCTCCTTCTAAGCACTAAAATCACCCATTACAACACTGCTCCATTTTTTAAAATTAAGAACTCGTGATGCCACGATAGAGGAGCTGTTATTAAAAATAAAGATAACGTATTACACGTAACACTCTCCCTTAAAAGTTTGTAGCTCTTGAATTCTAAAAGGTAATGATAATTAATAAATGCTTTAGTTGATAGTGCCTTTATGAAAATGCTTATAAGATTGTCTTTAAGATAATGCAATATGTCCATAATTAATCAAATCTCATATGAAGTGATATCTAGCAACAATGTGCTTTGTCCAACCATGATGGAATGGATTACAAATCATGGCATGGTTGACATGTTGTCATGAAATAGTTGTTGCTCCTCCTTGCTTCATGTGCAAATCTACTAAGATTGTCCTCAGTTAAATTGCATAACTAGCCATAAGTGAAGGCACAATATATTCAACTTTTGATGAGGGATAGAGCCACTATATTTTTTTTCTTTGAACACTAATAAATATATTAGATCCAAGAGTAAAGGTATAACTGAACATGTTTCTTTTGTCATCTTTGTAATTTGCCCAATCACTGTATATGTAATCAGACAATTTGCAAGATGAAGATTGACAATAATATATGTTAGATAAGTAATTTCTTTATCCCATTAAGGTACCCTAGAACCCTATTAGTTGCACTTTGATAAATTTTACCGAGTTCCTCCATAAATTTGGATAATGCATTGATAAAAAGTGTGTTTGGGAAGTTATAAAACTTTTAGATGAAAAATTTTTAGTATAAAAATTATTAAATCGAAGGAAAATGATGTGACAAGATAAAATGATGATAAGTAAAGAGAATAAAGTTAAAATAGATAGATTAGTTATATACAAATGATTTAAAAGTAGGATAGTTGTATAGAAAAATGTAAATAATTAATTAAAAAATAGAATAATTATAGAAAGTAAAAAGTTTTAGTTTGACATTTTTTACCCCTTGCCAAATTCACCCAAAAAATAATGTTAGATTATGCGATTCTAATGTTGACAAGAATATGATATATATTGTGCTTCATTTTGATTTGAATTGATCATATTTCAATTGGCAAAATTTTATAGTATATAAGAAAATACTTGTGATTGATTATATTCTTATATTGAATATGTTTTAGCTTGTTATCATTCGCTGTGCTTGAATCTGCTTGTGATAAGGATTGGATGAGATTAGTTGGAATTGATTGAACTCTTAATAAAGATGAGTTGGTTTGTAAATTTTTGTATTTGTAGATTGTTTAAGATGTTTAGCTTTTTGACAATTGTGATTATGTAGATAAGTTACAAAAATTTTCAAGAAAAATTCATTTTTTATTAAATGGGGAAAAAATCATATGTTTTGGCTCAAAAAAGCCTACTGATAATTCTCATGTCATTCCTGACTTTCAAATCGGTAGATTGATTTCATGATAAACACTAGATGTTTTCAAAACTTTTTAAGCAAAAATGTCAGAGATTTTCTATTAGCTAGTAAAATATATGAGTTATTTAGATAAGATATCTTGCATATCTTTTTTCTTCATTTAGTTGCCTTTTTAAGAATAGATTCGCGGTTATAAAAAGCTACTCTTGAAGAAGGTTTTGAATATCAAAAGAAGAACCTCAGGAGAAATTATTGAAGTTCTTGAAGCTGTCCATTAAAGATCTCATGCAACAAATTTACAAAAGAGCTAATTGAGTTTTTTTATTTCTTTTGTTAGTTGTTTTTCCTGTATTATATTGGTGTTAATAATGATTAAATCAAGAGAACATGAATCAAGTGTGTTGATTATTTCACTAGCCATCGGAAGCTAGATTTTAAATCTAGAAGATAGTATTATATCATTGTAACTTGCATTGAAAGTTAATTAGTGGAATTTAAACTGTATGTGCTTGGAGAGTATAGAAGGTTAGGAGGACTAAATCACAATTGCACTGTTTTTGTGATTGTATTTGTAATCAATTCACATTTATTTAACCAAGTATTATTCATAAGCTATTACAAGGGACCAATAAATGAAATATTTGATCCAGAGCTAATTAAATAAATTAAATTCCCATAAGGATCTTATAAGATGATGCACTTGTTCTCCTTCTCTTTACTCTATTCCTCATTTATAATTTCTCATTTGCATTTATTGAAGTACTAATTGGCTTATAATTAGACATATTAAACTTTTGAGAAGAACCTCAATATAATTTTAGTGGGGCACAAAATTATCATTATCCATCTATTTAGTTTTCAAACCAAGAAAATATTAATTTAACTTCCAAATTAGTCGTTTCAAACTCTTTCATCATATCTGCTTTGAAACTTCTTACCATTTTAATATTACTTGCCATAAAAATAATATTATTAACATAAATGTGTGCTATAAGCACTTTATCAACATTAGCCATAGCAAATAAAGTGGATTCATCCTTATTTTCAATAAGTTTTGCTTTAAAAATAGTTGGGAATTCTGTTATGCCATGCATGAAGCGTCTGTTTTAGCTCATATAATGATTTCTTTAGCTTATAAGTCATAGGCTATTTTCTTTCCACTGCGTATCTATGTGGTTATTGAACCTATACTTTTTCTTATAACAAACCATTAACAAATCCACACTTAATCTCAAGTTGAAATAAGCTCATTTTTAATAATAGTTGTACTTAAAATAGTAGTTATAGTATCGAGTCCAACAACGAAAGTAAATATTTTAAAGAAATTAATACTTAGCTGTTGAGAATATTCATTTACAGTAAGTCTTGTTTTATACTTGGCAATTAAACTTGATTTTAAAAACTCATTTCAAATGAATGTCAAGTTTATCTTTGGAGGCTAATCCAATTTTTATGTTTCATTTTTCTCAATCATGGCAAGCTCTTCATTCATTGCTTTCACCTATATTGCATATTTGGTTGTTTCTTCGTAGTCGATAGGTTTATGAATAACAGCGAAAAGTTACATGATATAAATTTTATGTAAAGAATGCACCTTTCTAAGACCTTCATTCTCATCATACATTTGATAAGAATTCTAATCTTGAGTTGGCAAATAACTGATAACTTAGTGATGTGATTGCTCTTCCCAAATCATGCTTCATTTTTAGAGAAGATCACACTTTTACTGATAATCAACTTTTGAGTTTTTTGTATTATATAATCTATATCCCGTGGTTTCATTCTAATAACCAACAAATACGCTTTCTCACTCGTAGTGTTAAATTTTTGTGTTTTTCCATATGACACATAAGAATAATCTATATATCAAAAAACTTTTAAATGACTCACTCGTGGATATCTTGCATTCCATACTTCATATAGGGTTTGATATTTTTCAGGAGATTAATTAAGAATATATACCATTGTTGCCACCACTTCAGCCTAAAAACCATTTGGTAAGTTATTTTTTTTCAACATATTTCTAGTAAATTCCACAATAATGTGATTCTTTCATTCTGTTATACCATTTTGCTAAGGATTTATATACGATTAGTTTATCTTCCTAAAATTCACTTTACAAAATACCCTATAATGCACTTTGCAACAAACTTAAAACACAACAAGAAATACCACAAAAAGAGAACTAAGTTGTGGTTAATAAAATATGAATGTATTGATGTGAAAATGATTGTTGAACTGAATACAAAAACCCCCTATTCATGCAACAAAGTAAGAAGCAAAGAAACTCCTTATTATGTCCAAGAGATGCTTCTATTAAGCACTAATATCATTCATCATATCACTACACCATTTCCTAAAACCAAGATCCCTGATACTAGTAATGGAGGACTCATTACCCGAAACAAAAATGAGTATGACATTTAATGAGAAGAAGAAGAAGCACTACTTGGCTTCATTCTTGTCGTATATCAATTTTGATGAAAGGAGCTTGTTAACAATGTATGATTAGCACGTTGCTAAACTTAATGACAAGAAGTCGCTACAGAATCTAACAAGTATGATACTCTTCTTGTAGGTTTTACTAATGGACGATAGATTTACATTATTGGCAACAAATAGGATTATGCAATAGATTTTTTGATGTTTATAGTTGATGAATAATAATAATAGCTAGCTTTCAAGAGGGCAAGTCATTAGCAGCTATGAAAACTAAAGGGCTGGTGCATTAGGGATTAAATTGAATGGGGGTTTAATTGGTTAACTCATTCAAGCAAACGATAGTTCCTACTGTATGGGTATAAGAGAAATTTTAGAAAAAGTTTATAGTATAGGAGAAATTAGTTGAAATGCTAAAAGTATATTAGCAATTAGGATCCCAAGGTGTAATGTATTATGGTTTTTCATTTTATATTCAATTTCCTCATTTTTCCCTGTCATGTTCTATTATTTTGAATAGTGCAAAAGTGATTTTAATATTTTACGTATGATTTATAATTTTTATGACCCATAGAAAACTTTAATTGAAATGATTTTTAATATTATAATAAAACAAATGACTTTACGTAAAATGAGTAGTTGAATTTTAATTTAATAATTAAAATGTGCCAAAATGAAAGTAGAAATATTGAAGTCTTAACCATTATAAAAATATTTAGACCACATTGTTCATTGGAGGGCATTAATGATATATCTATATGAACTAATTTGTCCACCATACCACATAAAAACGTCATAATAAAAGAGAAATTTAATTGCCTTGAATTAAAGGGTGTGGGTGCCATTTAAGATTTCAATGCTTTCACACTATTTTTGCCAACTATAATATTTAATTCAAAATTTAATTCACCTATTTTCTTTTAATTTTTTTATCTGGGCACTATAAATTATTTTAATCAAAGTCTTTGAGTGTTATACTTGCTAAAAATATTTATGACGCAGGCGAAATATGAAAATTATTAAGATTTTTCATTCATAAAATTTTTAGTATGTTATAATAATTTATTTAACCATTTATTTATATAAATTTAATTTTATGACTTTTTAATGGGTTTCAATTATATGAAATTAATTTCACAAATTTTATTTTATTAAACCACTTAGTTTGGACCACCATGATGAATATATGAAACTCATTCAATTCTTTGTTGATACTTGTTTATAGGCCTTTTGAAAGGCTTAGCATTATGAGAGATTAATCCTTAACCACAAAAAACACGAAATGGTAGCTATAGGTTCTAGATGATTTTCTTAATTGAATGTCCTTGATATTTGCATAATAGATCTTGTAAATTAAAATAGGATCTAATATGGAGCGGGTTAAAGTTTATAGAACATTTTTAGCTTGGGCCTTTCCATGATGAATTATAAAAGGAAATATTTAAATTTAAATGTATTAAAGTATTATAACAACTTTTTAAATTTATCTATTTGCATAAAAAGAATGTTTTAGATGATTTAAAAGTTGAATTGGTTTTGAAATTAGTATGTAGATAAGCAATTTTATTACTTTTATTTTGCACTTTTATTTAACGGGGCCATGCTCGCCTTTAATTCGGGTGAAACTTAATTCCCTAGTTGAATAGCATTAGTAAGAAAAATGATGAATTGATACTTAAATTTGGTAGATTGAGCTAAGGGTGTTAACCTATTAGGTTAGACAAGTTTGACTTAATCGTAATCTTAACCCATTTAAAATATTTCAACCTTAATCCGTTTATTAATGTTTTTAAAAATATCAACCCTAATCCATTTACAACCTATTTAATAAATGAGTTATATAGTAGACGACCTGAAGACTTAGACTCTAGTAGACGATGATTTCGTAGAGAAATACAAGAGAGTGTGTATATGGAAAATGAAAATGGGGCAGCAGCAGAAAAATCGAAGTGAGTCGGCAGTGGAAAAATGAAAATTAGGCAATGAGAGGAAAATTTAATGAGAAAAAATAGCTAAAAAGTTTACATATATATATATATATCTATAAAACTTTAATGAGTTAAATAAGTTAAATGAGTTGAATAAGTTATATTGTTTAAATGGGTTGACGTATTATAAAATTTTAATCGTAATTCATTTATTTAATTAAATGGTTAAACGGGTTGCTAGATTATAACTTATTTATTCAAAAATTTTAATCTAAATCTATTTATAAATAAGTTGTATGAGCAGATTGACGAGTCGATTATGATCATTAACACCCGTAGATTGAGCATATTGAATTCAAAGTTAGTTACGAGGAATTGCTATTTTTGAAGGTAAAAATTTATTGTTTAAAACTCACTGAAATGAATAAAAAAAGACTTGACTATACACAATTAGTTGTATGCATACTTAAATTGCAATATTTTTTATTTCAATTTTATTTATTTTAATTTTCTTCATAAATATATTTTCCAAGTATATTGAATTTATATACCAAAATTTGCCATTTTATAATTCTATTTGCATGTTTATTTTTTGATTTTTAAAAATGAAGTTTTTAAGGGATAGAAAAACACTTATATGCCCCTAGAATTGATGATTTTTAAAAATAAAAATATTATAACTTGGCAAGACTTAGTATATAAATTAAATGTACTTAGAAAAACATGTATGTAAAGAAAAAATAAAAAATAAAGTCTTATATTGTAAGGTAGCGTATATACAACTAATTATATGTGATTGGGCCTAAAAAAAACTTCAAGGCAGTGGAAATAGAAATCTAAAGAGAAAATAAGGAATTGGCCAAACCATTCCCATCTGACAATCTAATGCAAAATTATAGGTAATATTTTTCTTTGATCTAAAAATGGCTCACACCATTTTGATCTAAAAAAATTTGCAAATATTATAAAAAAAATTGCAAAATTGTTTGGCTCCGTTTGGTAAGAAGGGTGAAAAAATAAATTTACATTTTTCTCTCATATTTTTAACAAATAATTTGATATTTTAATTATCCAATTACCTTTTTATTTTTACTTTTATATCTCAATTATCTTATTAATAATTTTATGTTTTTTAAAAATCTACACTTTTTTTTTGATTCATAAAAACCTACATTCTAATCACTTGGTTAATATCAAATGATCTTTATGGGCTTATTTTAAATTATACAAAATTATTAGATCAAATTTGTATTTGAGATGAGAATACAATAATGTGAATTGGGAATGACGAAGATTATATTGAAAATAGGAAAAATTGTATTAAAAATTTTAAAAAATCTTGAAAATTAAGAAATCATCTTCAAAATAGTAATACGGAATCCTATATGGTTTGGGAGAGGCCCTGATACAGCCAGACACGTGCACGTCAGGATAATGGTCAACCCTCGACACTGCCTGCAATGGTTGGCCCAAAGCAAAGGACAGCATATTCTTCCATAAAAAAGGACATCATATGCAATTTGTACTCGCCCATACTGCATTATTATTATTTTGTTGATGTTTTATATACACTCCTCTCAATATGTATTACATTCATGTGTATTAAAACATGCTTCCAATATACCTACGATGATCTACCAATTATCTAACAACACCATGCCATACGGCATTTGCCATTGTTCAAACCCATGACAACTTAGCCGTCGAGCACGGTCATGTGCCACCACCATTCCGCATTATTAATGCACCACTACGCCTAAACCCACACATGTCTCGCATTAATAACATTAGACCAGTAAACAAATCACGCGTCTAATTTACATGCTCAATTAAGCAATGCTTAATTATAGCCAACGGTTCCGATTGAATTACACGCGATCGAATTTCTTTCTTGGTGGACCAGCAATTCAATATTGCAAGACGCGGATCATGATTTGCATGGTTTCGGTTGACTCGCCGGTGTCGTTTGAACCGTTGTCGCAGGCTGAAAAAAATTCCCGCGGAGTTTCGAAGCGGGCCGAGCATGATGCGTCGGCCTCTGCCAGAGCACCGAGCTTTTGCGGAAAGACAAAGCGTGTCCACGCCAGCAATCTCCGTGAATCCGTTTCATCGCCTCCCAGCCGTCGGATCGCCTTCCTTTTTCCTCATTCCCTAGCCGTCCATTCGAAAAAACCCATTCCTGCCCAGATCCAACCCCAACAGCGCCTTCCTGTTAAAATCCCTTTCCTCCTCTCACTCCCTTTCCGCCCAAAAACAGGAACAGTCTCTTCCCCATGGCTACAGAAGAAGTCAGTAAACCCCCTTCTCTCAATCAGTACCCTGAGGTAAAAAAAAAAAAAAAAAAAAAAAAGAAAAATCGCATTTTTTTTTTCAAAATTATGTATTTGAAATTCTTGAAAATTTTTTTTTTATTTTTTATTTTTTTTTTTTTTTTTTTTCTTTT
>JAXCLR010000063.1:11521889-11537017 GCA_035584095.1 Annona squamosa | reverse complement strand
TTTGCACCCTCTCATTCTATCTCATATCACGTTTCATCAAGGGGATTGAAATTATAAGGGATTAAGTTTTAATTTACCAAAGAATTTTTCAAGAATCTAATTCACCCCTCCCCTCTTGGATTTTGCCATAAACTCGAGGCCAACAGTAACTTCATTCAAATCACATGTCTAAGTCGACTTCATATGAGACTTCACCCAAATCGCATGCCGGAGTTGACTCGAGTTGCGACTTAATTTAATTAGACTTAGCTTTGGACTCCTGAAGATATCCCAAGTCGCTGACGGAGTTGACTTGGGATGAAACTTGACTCAAGTTTCATGTAAAGTCGACTTCAGGTGCGACCTTGCTTGCTCACGTGTCCACAATTTTAGCACTATCGAAAAATGACTGGTTGGAATCGATATTGCTTGAGTCGACTTAGCCAGCCATGCTTTGAATCTTGAAATCTTTAAGCCTTAAATCATTTTAACACCCATGTTAGTGCCTTAAAAACTTTCAAATTGAATTATTATCATCAAAACATGGATTGTGATTGATTAATCATTAGTTTTTAATATTATGCTGTGAGAAATGTGATAACCTATGTGGCATATGTGCATATGTATTGGTGTGGAGTGGACGTTTATTTTCGACCCTAACATCAATATGAGAAAGGGACATTCCTGAGCCATGAAGTTGGTAATGATGACTTTAGACCTGATATTAATATGAGAGAGTTATTTCAAGTCATCTAATGACTTTCTAGGATTTGGAATTTAGCATCAATGTGAGAGAGGTACCCCATAATGTATAAATCATTATATATTGTACATGTGCATTTTTATCTTATTTGGTACTAAAGTATGAGTGACTTGTGAATGGTAAGTATTTGCATGATTTAATGATTTCAAAATAAATTTATTAAGGGTGTGTTTTGTAAGTGATAAATTTATGGTGTAAAAGTTTTTGAATGGGTGAAGACAATGTGATATAATAGGGGGTAATGATGATGAGTAAAGAGAATAAATTTAAAATAGATAGGTTCGATGTATAAGAGTCATATAGAAATAATTGAAAAATGGGATAATTATATAAGAAGAAGTGAAGAAATAATTAAAAAATATGGTAATTGTGGAAAGTAAAAAGTCTTAAATTAAAAACTTTTAGTTTGAAAAGTTTTTTATGCAAATAAATACCTCCTAATTGTATACCACTTATTGAGCTTGCTCAAGCTTATATTGTTGTTTTATCACTTTTAATTGATAGGCATGTCGATTTTCCAATGGGGCAAGATGATGACTTGAAAAAACATCGTGATAGGACTAGGTTGTAAGCTAGAGATCATGTAGTGATGAATTAATGTATATCTAATTCTTGCATATATTCTTTTTAATATATTTTGGTGATTTTAGTAATAAATTTTTTATATAAGAATGTGTAAACTAGAAGAAAAAAAGATTTCTTCTTAGTTACATATATTTTATTTAATTAAGTGGTCTTATGTAGTGTATAGGCGAAAACCTGGTAATTTAGAGGAAACTCCATTGGAATATTTGCAAGAACTTCCGTTGTGCATTAATTTTTTGGTGTCATAAGATGATCATTCTTTAGTTAGTGGCTCATATGGACAGTCTTGGGTTGCACATCATGCCCCCTCTAGATTCAAAGTTGAGATGTTACATAAACTAATAAGTCATTTAAATAAAAATTATAATATATACTCCATTTGAAATAATGACATGCATAAAAATGTAATAAATTTCTAAAAAATTTATCTTTTTAAAAGTATGTAAGAAATTAGCAAAGATAGAAGTAAATAATATAAGATTATAATTCTATAAAATGAGTTGTTACTTAGCTAAGTAACAACCTCATGTATTTATATATACATATATATATATTTTTATTCATTTTTATGTGTCCTCAATTGTGTTTACATCATATATCAAATTTTATTATTTTTGGATTCTTCTATATATTTTTATAAAAGTTTAAAAATTAAATAATTTCACCCATCTCACACTTTCCAACATATGAAAACGTGAACTTTTTTATTTTAAAAATTTTGTAATGGCAGGCATAAAAATGAAATAAATTTCTAAAAAATTTATCTTGTTAAAAATATGTAAAAAAGTTAACAAAGATAAAAGTAAACAATATAAGATTATAATTCTATACAATGAGATATTACTTAGCTAAGTAACAACTTCATGTATTTATATATATTTTTATTTTTTCTTCATTTTTATGTGGCCTCAAGTGGTTTACATCATATACCAATTTTATTATTTTTGGATTGTTCAATATATTTTTATAAAATTTTAAAAATTAAATAATTTCACCCATCTCAGACTCTCCAACATATGAAAATGTGAACTTTTTTTACTTTAAAAATTTTGTAAAAAAATATAGACAAATTACAAAATAATAAAATTTAATATATAATATGATTGAGCTCAAATAAAAGTCATGAGAAACCAAAATATAAAAAGATATAAAATACATGATATTGTTACTTAAGTAATTAATAATCTGTTTTATAGTATTATAATTTAATAATATAAACATAAATAAAAATGTAGATGAAAATAATAGAATTTATCTATGTTATAACTTCAACATGAAAAATAGTAATTTAAACATAAATATAAAGCATATAAAATACATAAATATGAATAAATTTATTTGAATTTTATGCATATTATATATTTAATATATAAACATAAATAGGAAAATCGAGTTATGGTTTGCTTGAATTTAACCTAATCCTATTAACAATTGGGTTCATTGAGTTTTGGATTTGCTTGAACCTAACCCAACCTATTTATAAATCAAATTCATCATGTTTGGGATTTTGTAAAAACATGTCTAAATGGGGTTGAAAATTGTCTTTGGGCTTAAATTGGCTGTAGTTACACCTGTAAGTGGGGGTGTTAATTGTCATGGTCAACCCGTCAACCCGCTTGTCTAACCCATTTATAAATGGGTTTGGGTTGGGATTTTTGAATAAATGGGTTATGATCCGTCAACCTATTCAACCATTTAATTAAATAAACGGATTAGGTTTGAGGCTTCGTAACCCGTCAATTTGTCCAACCCGTATAACCTATTTAGATATAATATAATATATAATATATATATGTAAAATTTGAAATTTTTTCGGCCCTACTCCCCTACCCTTCCCTCTCCCTTATCCCACCTAGTCCTATTAATGCTGGGTCCCATTTTCCAGCACACACCCCCAAAGTCACAGACTAGCATTACTGCACAGGCGCAAATCCAGTCTAGCTTTTGCTTGCCATCATCACAGGTCATGGTCATTCGAAGTGGGGCCCACTAAATGAGAAACCCACTTATTAATTAAAAGCTGACCACCTCCATAGTTAGCTATGTGGAAATGACATGTATCCATTTAGGTAGACTTGGACGAGCATCGCTAGTCGGTGACTCAGTGGTCATTACACCGCTCACCAAATGCTTTGCTGAACGGATGACATTGTACAACTGAGCTAGACGATTACCGAAATGCTCCGGGCGTCTAAACTCAAGACTAGAGTCCCGCGTTTTGGATCCACCCAAACTTTCTCTTATGGAGCAGCGTGAGACACAACCCTAAATTTCCTTCCTCAAAATCCCGATTTCCTGCACACCCGCTGCTCATTCCCGCTCCACCGCTCCCCTTTCATTATTCCCTTCCTCAAAATCTCAATTTCCCGCATAGTGGCCCCCGCTCATTCCCGCTATGTCGCTCCCCTTTCATGCCCTAGCCTTGCTGCCGGTAATCCATCTTCTTCCTCTCGTAAGCTCTTGTCGTCGTCGTCACCGTCATGCGCTTTCGTGTCACCAGTTGTTCCCGCACAGATGCACGAGCAACACAGGCGCACAGACATCTTATTCCCTCCCTCCAAGTGCAACACAGCATAGGCGCACGGGTGCACAAGCAGTACAACACAGGCACAATTCTAATCTCCTCCAAGTGCTTTTCTTAAATGACTTGAGATTGTAGCTCATGTTTTTAAGCCAAAATAGTTTAAATTCAGGTATATTAACTTTGAGTTATTTAATTTATTTAATTTTACAGACTTTATTGAAAGTTTTTAGCATTAAAATTAGTAATAAACACAACCCGTTAACCCATTTATTAAATGAGTTGTAAATGAGTTAGGGTTGAAGTTTTTTAAACTAGTTAATAAATAGATTAGGGTTGAGAAATATTAAATAGGTTAGGATTAGGATTAGGCTCCAACCCGTTCAACTCTGTTAACACCCCTACCTGTAAGCATCATTGCTTAGTCATCTAAATAAAAAATACGCATGGGTCACATTTGTCTAAAAAACATGTTAATGAAAAATATTTAGATTCTTTTATATAAGCATTAGAATGAAATAATATTTTATAGTATTATCTATTTACATGGAGATAATGTTTTATACTATCGAAATGTTGAAAATACAATTTTAAAACTAATATTTAAGTTGAATTATTATATTAACTATGATTTTTTTATTTGGATGGATCTTGTTGTTGAAGCCAAATAAATAATTCCAAGTGCCATATTTAAAATAAATTTCACATCATCCTCAAGGTGAAGTCAAAATAAATGAAATTACATGAAAAACTATATAATCCAGATATATTATACCAGCACCCTTTTTGAAAAATAAGTAGCAAGATATATGAGTTATTATAGTGAGCACAAATAGAATGTGAAAAAGCTCCAAAGGAGTCAAGATTTAAAAGGAAACACCGAAAATGACAAAATTGTGAATAGAGATGTTGAAGTTGAATGACTTAATTTCGAGGGGTTTTTAAGTGTGATGGAACAAAGAAAGTATAAGAATTAAGGAATGAAAAATTAAATTTGAATTAATTTCTAGCAATTCACGTTGATGAGGATAATGTGAAGTATGTCTTATATTTCAACATGTTTAAGTTTTGAAGTACGATCACAGTTAAAATTTATAAATGCTTTCGATTTTTTCATTCATTTTTAATTACTTCCATTATTATCTAATTTTTAAAATAAAGTACTCTTCCTTCCCCTAAAAAATGTGGACCAGCTAAGAGCTGTTTGATCTAATGGGCGAAAAGTTATAATGAGGTTGCAATTAACGTAGAGGAGCTTTTGTGGTTGTCCAACTGACATTTTTGTGTGCAACTTCGAGTCAAATAGTAGACACTCTTTTGCTCTCATTGTCCTCTTCCTCAATCCCAACCCCTCTCCCTCCTCCGCCATTGTACTCTCCCATCTTGCTCCAATGCCCCAAGGAGGATTTATGCTTCTTTGCCAGGGACCGTTTTGCCTAAATTCAAATTGGTGATCTCAACTTTAAAGGCCTCTTGATTCCTTAAGCTCCTCCACAATAATGACAAGAATGCGTGATTGTTGCCAAAGAAGGTGACGTTGGATTTCTCGTTCATTTGTTGAATATTAGTAACAATATTCATTCTTCCTTCATGATGATGATGACAACAATCATTCAGAAGTAGGCAGTGGCTTCTATTTCATTGCTTGCCATCACCTCCAATTCTTCTAGAAAGTGTCTTTGAAAAAGAGGGTTTGGGCCTATTGTGGGTTCTCCATAAGAAGCGTTTTCACAAGGATTGTGTTGAAATCTAAATTATAGCAAATTTAATTATCTTTTACAAGAGAAACTAAAGAGATAAAACCTATGGCTAGTCTAAGAGAAGAGAAAATAATATTAATCTAAAAATGTGAACATGATTTAGGAACAAGGGATATTGAAGATTTAGGATCTAGAGTTTCATATATGACATTTCTGCGATTAATAATTAGCTCGCTTGTTTAGTCTTGATAACTTGTATTAAAGGAAACAAATCCTAAGGTGATTTTATATCCTCTCTTGAGGTATGAAAGACGTACCCTAATCTTCATAACCACCTATTTTTTGTGAGATTATGTTAATCAGAATTTATTAAGTTCTTTGACACTTCATGAAATTCCTCAAGGTCGTCATGCTTATTCTTATGATCTAGACTTCTAAGTTTAATATCTTGATTATTATATATTAAACTTTTACTTTTAGTTCCTTCATCTAATATATAAAATTATATCAAAGAACATGCTTTAACACTAAGCAAACATCAAATCCTCAAGATTCTAAATTAACTTAGCCGCACATGGTTTTAATAAATCCAAACAACAATACAAGATGATTAAAAGAATTAATCAAATCCAAGACAATATAAACAAAAAAAGAATGCTTATTTGTGTAGTCTTCAATGCTGTCTTAAGTATCTCTCGCCAATACGCATCTTCCTTCTAGTCTCTTTGGCTCTCTACTTTCTCCAAGACTTAGCCACCAAACCTAGCTCAAAACCACGTCTTTAGATGCTCTAGGACCCGTATAACAAGTGTTTATATAGTTGTTTTCAAGAAACTTGCACAAAACTAGTCTGAAGCAAAAACATAAGAATCAAATGTTTATTAGTTTAGTGAGTTTGCTGGACGAAAATCTTGACATATATCTATCAATCAACCATAAAAATTCTATCATACTTGCGTTAACCTACACATGCTTCCTCTATGTTATTCCATGAATCAAGAGCTCAAAAATTATGAAATGAAAAATTCCTAACTCTTCTACCTCATATGCCACTCTCTCCTTTTTACCTTTATTATTGTAGCACACATTCTAACAATCAAGAGGACTTCACAAGTTGTAACACTGGGTTTAAATTCATTCAATCTAGGTAAAAAAGAATATAATTTAGGTTTGAACCATCTTCAAATTGATTTAAGCTTTTTATACATATACACACCCCACGCTTATTTTTTTTAAGCCTGCTATTACCCTTGGCTTTATTTTTACCATCTTCTGCTCACTTTCCTTCCCCATATTTCAGGATATCTAGGAAAAATATAAAAATTTTTAACAACGGCAAATTAACTAAATACCTTAATTCCCTTTAGCTTTACATTTCAAAAGAAATATTCGAAGATGATTCATTTCACAATTGGTATTTTTAAGGCAAAAAAAGTAAGGTTTAAACTCAAAGGATGAGCAAAAGTAACTTACATGAAAATATAGATCAAAATCTAAATCAAAGAATTGCCTCTATAATTTTATTTCTCATATGTGCATTAGAATTTTGTTTTAATAAATCAGAGAAAATTGTTTTAAGACAAGTGGAATAAAAGTTGTTTCCATGAGTATAAATCTTTTCAAGTAATTTAGAACGAGCGATGGATTATTTGACAAATACATGCATAAGCAACTAATTTAGTAAACATCATCAAGCTTCATTCTTATTTTCTTAATCCTGAAATCTTCAAAACTTTGCTAAATCTCAACGATATGTTTTATCAATTACTCTCAACATTTGCATTATTAAAAAAAAAAGAAGAATTCAAACTACATCCTAATTTATGGTATTTGCTAAAAAATTCACAAAAGATTTAGTATGTGGTCAAATTTCATGCATGTCAGTTTGCCAATGCAAAATTGATGTAAATTTAGCTCTAATGAGTCCAATGTTTTTGATTAAAATCAAAGCAATTTATTGACACCCCCACACTTAAAATTATATTGTCCTTAATGTCTAGAATTAGTCAGTATCTCCCTATCAAACCTATAATTAGATATCTAAATAAAATAAAATTTAAATAAGTATTTTCAATAAGTGCATGTTAACTTTCCTGTTAATTTATTCATGCTTTAAACTACATCCACTCCAAGAGAGTTCCTGCAAAACATCATATGAAAATTTCAAATAAAAAGCATTATCATCTTAAAAATAAAAAATAAAAAACTATAAAGAAACTAATACTTCCTTAACAAGACCTTAGATTGCCTGTCAAGTAGTGCAAAGTTTAATGTCTTCAGTTGGATTAATTAGAATTACATTAAACAAGTCCTAATCTTTTAAAAGCAACTTCATGTAGATCTTTCTTCAATTTTTATTGCACTGCGTCCTGCACTTTCTCGTTTTGTCCTTCATAAAAGCTTAGACTATCACTAGATATGATATTTAATAACTTCTTTTGCAGCACCAACTCGTTATATTTCTCTACCATAACTGAGATGCTGATAGTGACCAAATAAGGATCCAAATAAAATAAGAGAGAGTTTTGCATAAAATTTTGATCATCAATATGCATCTCTCCAGGGTCTATACACTGTTTGATTGCTCTCTGCAAAAAAACAAATGATGGCTTGTATAGCTCCAGTTGTATGAATAACTTCTTTATGTCTATTTTTTTGAATGAGTTAATCATTTTCTTTTTCTCACTGCCTTCATCTTGCTTGTGTTGGAAATTTGATTGATTCTGAAACTGCTGTCTATCATCATCTTGCACCTTATTCTCTGCTAATTCTCATAATTCATAATGACTTTGAGATATGGCAAGTCTTGATTCTGCTATTGTTCATCCACATGCACCTTGTTGTCTGCTTGTTCTTCACCACTCGAGATGATTTCATAATAATTCTCAAAAAAATTGCAGAGTCCATGCATGGTTGAATAGGAGGCTTATCAAGATTCTCATTTTGATGACTAGTTTGTTGTGCTAGATGTTCTCCTAAAATCAGAAGGCACTCAGTCAGTTAATCAAGTCTTTGATTCATCGTAAAAACTTATTTTAAAAGGGTTTCTTTAAGTTGTGGTGAAACTTTTAGTTGTGGAGGAATTGAGGAAGAAAAATTTTCGAACATATTTTTAGAATTTAATTTTTGTTATTGAGGTGGAAAACAATTTTATTAGATAGAAAGGAATGATCATTGGACCTAGGAAAGCTTGACTACTTAGGCTAATTAGGGTTATAAAGATTTGGAAAGATATTTTCAACAAGATAGAGATTGTTATTGCTATAAAAAAATTTTATAGCTTGAATCTCGTGTCTCATAGATATGGTGCATTCATTATTAAATTCTCCTTCTATATGACTTGCGCCTATGTTCTTTCATAATCATCAAGTCTAATTTTCTTCATAATGCTTCAATCTAGTCCATCTTATCATCCAAAATGATCTGGTAACTCTCTTGTCATCATATAATTGATTATATTATGCCATATACTATTCTAACAAAACGAAAAAAGTAAATAGCAGAAATTATCTAAAATAATTAAATTTTTATAAATCCAACTTCAATGCCGATCATCGGTAATGGCACCAAAAACTTTTTGTGGACTTTCTACAAGTTTATGGATTGTAGCTTATAATATATAAAAGATCATTCCAACGAGAATCGGGTTGAAATCTTTACTATAACAAATTTAATTGTCTTAGACAAGAGAAATTAAAGAGATAAAACCTATGACTAGCGTAAGAGAAGAGAAAATAATACTAATCTAAATATGTGAACAAGATTTAGGAATATGAGATGTTGAAGATTTAGAATTTAGAGTTTCACATATAACGTTTTTATGATGGATAATTGGTTCCTCATTTAATATGGATAATTTTATTAAAAAAGAACAAACCCTAAGATAATCTTACAGTCTCTATAGAGGCATGAAAGATGTACCATAATCTTCAAAACTATATATTTTCATGGGATTATGTTGATTAAAATTCATTTAGTTCTTTAGGATTTTATGGAATTTCTTAAGGTCATCATGTTTATTCTTATGGTCGAGACTTTCAAGCTTAATATCTTGATTATCATATATTAGACTTCTACTTTTCAGTTTCTTTACCTAATATATGAAATCATATCAAAGTATATATGACTTAACACTAAGCAAGTATCAAATCCACAAGATTCTAAATTAACACAAACATCCTTCATAAATAAATAAAAATCAATCACTAAACCATAATGCCATATGCTACATCTAGAATGTTAGAAAATAAATTTATCCATACATGGTTTTAATAAATCTAAACAACAATACAAAATTATTGAAAGAATCCATTAAATCTAATACAATATATGTAATGAAAACAAGAAAACAAAGCCTATTGGCATAGTCTTCAATGGTTTCTTGAATATCTCTCGCCAATATACCTCTTCCTTCTTCTCTCTTTGGCTCTCAACTTTTCTCCAATACCTAGTGTAATGCCCCAGCCTGAGAGTTACAACCTTACCTTAAGATCGTTCAACTGGTAAACGTGATCAGGATTGTTGCCCTATTACATGGCGGGTTTTAACGGATATTTATCCAATTAAATGTCTTTTCATAGGAAGTTAATTCTTCATATGTTTATTTTATACATATCTGAGTCATTTCCATCCAATAATGTCATAACTAGACATGATTTTCATAACATATTTCAAACCATCTTATAAATCAGATGTCACCGCATGTATCATCATAGATGTCAACATAAATCATCAACGTAAATTTACAATCAATCGACATAAGTTTTTCATAAACATGAAACTTATAATGTTTCTCTCATTTCTTCCATGGATGACTCTTGCTCCTTTGCCAGGTCTTTTCTTTCACCTGTCTATGGGTTTGGAAAATGAAACCGTGAGTCAAAACTCAATAAACAAGCTTATATTTTGCAGGCAATTAATTTTGAAGGTATATTTATTTAAAAGCATTTTTCTCCCTTCAGTAGAGACACTTATCAAGTGATCAACTACCTGGGAAGCAAAAACCTTTTCATAAATTATTCAAACACTTTTCAGAAACATTTCATAAACATTGAATGTGTAAATTCATCATTTCCATTGATGACGTTATCCTTTATGCGACGGTACGCTAGCACGGGGAACCCTCTTTCATGACATGATCATTTCCATCCTTGGCGCTGGACCTTCCGACTTGGCAATGTCAAGGGGGACTCATTGTCCACTTACTACCTCGACTAGCCTACTTGATTTTATTCCATGCATGACTTTTAATCACTCCGACATTATATACCCCCTTACACATGGAACTTGTTATTCTCATGTAGAGAATTCTTTGCACCATCCCTTTGAAATATCATTTCAAATCCATACTTCATCACTTTTCATAAATAATTATAAAACAATAAGCAATCATTTATTTCAATAGAAATAACATTTCAACACGCATATAGACAAGGAATGACCATCCTTAAATACCTTGTAATGAAAATCAAAATCATTTAGAAAGTTACTTGCTTACCTTGCTTGCTTAACTTTCCGTTTCAATTATCCTTTTGCTTGTGCTTATACATATAAGAATGATATAACATTCATATATTTTCTTTACTTGCATTCAACTCAGTTTCTAACCCATTTTCATTAACATGCATAATTCCTTCGATTTCTTAAGTCGTTATGCCCGTACAACACATACTTGTGCGCTACATAGGCTATTACACCTCACATTTAGTCCTCTAAGTAGGGTAACCATTCAACTATATAAAATTCATCCAGTAATTATCATTTAATGGATCATTACCTTTCTTAAGTCATTTTCTACTTATTTTTCAAAATTCACACATTGTTGCTAATTTTAAGCACTCGTTCTTACCTTAAGCCTCATTAATTAATCCCAAAATTTGAGATTAACATCACGAAATTCTAAAAAGCAATATATTCATAAAATTTATCATATTTTCATGCATTTTTGTACAAAACCAAATTACATAGGTGATGAGGTAAAATTTTAACTATGACGAGTATATGATTTCTCATCTAAAAAAAAAGGAAGAAGGTGAATGGTCATGGGAGCTGTAGGTTCGAAGCTCGAGAAGGCTATTGGCGATCAGTTCCCTGAAGGAGAGAGATATTTCGGCCTTGAGAATTTTGGCAACACCTGTTACTGCAATAGCGTCCTGCAGGTGTTCTTTCGGTTTCGCCCGTCTCCGTCGCCGGCGCCAGGGTACCGTCCTCCGGCCGTCGAATCCTGCCAGGATCCTCACTTCCCTTGACGAAATTACCATTGGCTCCATGCCCCAGGGCCCCGATTCGTCAGGATACTACCGGAAAACCGCCGGATTCCGTCAGATCTGACGGAGTCTTCGTTCATGCATGGTGTCCGCTCTGCTGGCTAGTCGAAATGAGCCATACTGGGGAGAACATAAGATCCATGTCCGGCAGACCGACGAGCCATCGGCCGCTGCTACCTCCGATGATTCCTCGTCGCTCAATTGGAAATCGGTCAGCCTCAACCAGAAAGAACCCACTCCCGGCGCTGCCGTTGGCTACGTAACCTTCAACATCGCGACCTATTCCAGACGGGAGCTTTGTGAACTGAAGAATCGTCTGCTCTCAGAGCTGGAGCAGCTGGAGCAGGTACGGAGCTTGACGCATCGGATCGACCGAGATTTCCAGTCCAGATCTGGTTACAGCGCGTCGCAGTTCTTGGGGAATTATTGTGGTGGTCGGGAGGTGTCGTCGGCGTGCCCGCCTGCGCTGGATCTCTTAGCTCTCTATTTGACCCCGTCGTCTGCAAACGCAGCAAAGGAGAAGAGGACGCCAAAAGGCGAATCAGTATTATCGGCCATCGGAGTTTGTGGTTGGGAAGGAGAAGCTTCCCCCTCCTCCCGAGGCCAAGAAAGCTTCTGGAAGCAAACGGCCTCTTCCCCTGCCCATTGTGTCCCACGATGCGAAGCGCCTAATGCTAGAATCGTCTGGAGGTGCATTCGCCACTGGCGCCATGAAGAAGTGCGGGCAGATCTTGGCGAGGCTGATGAAGCACAAGCACGGTGAGCATCTGACTCTGGAAGACGTGTTGAACGCAACGGGTCAGGTGATGGAGAAGACAAGTTATGGGACGGTTTACAAGGCTCCAGAGCTCACGAAAATAAAAAAATGCAGCTCAAGGACTAATGTCTACGCCTTCGGCATACTACTGACGGAGAGCATGGCGGGGAGTGAGAGAGACGAGGTACAACAGTTCAAAGGCCAGCCGTGGCTGCCGAAGTTCGCAGTTCCAAAATCTTACGACCTGAAGCTGAAGCCCGATCTTTCTGCTTGCAACTTCACCGGTATCGTCCGGATCACCGTTGATATCACTGCCGACACTCGATTCCTCGTCCTCAATGCTGCCAAGCTCGCCATTGACGACGCTTCCATCTCCTTCCAGACCCTTACCTCCAACAAGGAGCTTTATCGCCCTTCGGAAGTGGCTTTGGTGGCGGAAGACGAGATCTTGGTGCTTGGGTTTGATAGTTTTCTCCCGTTTGGGAGAGGAATCTTGGCGATTGGATTTACGGGGACGCTGAATGATCGCATGAAAGGATTCTACAGAAGTGTTTATGATCACAATGGGGAGAAGAAGAACAACTTGGGCAGGCGACCACTGCTGCCGATGAGCTCGCCAGGAATGCGTTGGACTTAGCGGTTCTTGCATCCAAGGATGATAGTGGAGGAAGCGGGAATGTAACCGGTCTGATTCTGGGAGCAGGATTTGCGAAGGAATGCTCGCATGTGTACAATAGCTACAGGAGGGAATTCTTGGAGGAGAGCCTTCCGAGGCTCGGGCTTCAGAAGTGGAGTATCAAGGACGTGCAGAATGTGTGTGACGGGGCTAGCACTGGACACGGCGATCTGTTGCTGCGGCGGCAAGCTGCAACATCTGCCGGCTGTGTTCGAATGGAGGAAATGGGTTGCAGGAGGCGGAGCTGGTGGTTTTGCTGATGGCGCTGCTGCAGGCGGAGAGCAGAAGGAGAGAGCGGATCAACGACCATCTCGCCACGCTTCGGACGCTTTTGCCTAACACTGCCAAAACAGATAAGGCTTCGTTGCTCGCGGAGGTGGTCCAGCATGAGAAAGACCTGAAGCGGCATGCGGCTGACATGGCATCCATCTGCACCAGCAGCCACAGTAGTGACGCCTGGGCCTTCTTCCCTAGGGAGACGGACGAAGTGACGCTGGCTCATGATCCGGACCCTCGCTCGCCTTTCATCACGGCGTCCGTCTGCTGCGAAGACCAGCCCGATCTGCTGTCAGAGCTCAACGGTGCCATTCGATCTCTGAGGCTGCGAGCCGTGAGGGTCGAGATCAAGACCGTAGGTGGACGGACGAAAGGCGTGTTCTTGATCGAGGAGCAGAGAGAGAGGCCCGGCAGGGCTTCCCGAACCATCTCCATCTGATGCGAAGCTGGAAACTATGGAAGAATAACCCAATAAGAATTTACAAAGATGGCATGGCAAGCCATTGTTTCTTCTCTAGAAGTTGCAAAAGAGAGTAAACATCAGATTGTGGAGACAGAACATCTGATGAAAGCACTATTGGAGCAGAAGAATGGATTAGCTCGCCGTATCTTTTCCAAAGCTGGAGTTGATAATACTTGAAGCAACAGAGAAGTTCATAGAGCGGCAACCTAAGGCTCTTGGAGAAACAGCTGGTTCCATGATAGGACGTGACTTGGAAGCTCATTCGAGAGGCCAAGGAGACGGCCAGCCCTGGTGTCTTACAGGTAGACGAATTCCTTGCTGACCTGAGGAGCTTGGACGCTGCAAGTGCCTTGAACGCTGGTAAGATGTTCAAGATTTGTCCTGCGCCCGACGTATTGCTTGGCTACGCGATGATGGACCGGATCAAGCAGATAGGTGACGCCAGAGTTCAGGGAGGAACTCACTACTCAGATCCTGAGAGGCTATATCCGCAACACGAAGAAGAAGCTGAAGTAGAGGAACAGGATGATCACCTTGCGGAAATCGAGCAACAGTGCATTCCTCGAAGGTCATACCAGAATCAGCTAGGGAGAAGAATATTCCGCGGAGACGTGCTCTACGCGAAAGCAGTTCCGCGGGAAAGCATTTCTAGTGCAGTTCCGCAGGGAAACTGTTCCGCGTGAATCCGGTTCCGCGGAAGCTTGGCCAAAGTTCTATAAATAGGACTTGAAGCTCTCATTCGGGACAGCAATGAAAACAACGAGGGAGGAGAGAACTTTGAGCGGAGAACCAAGACGAGCTCTCCCGCGCTCAAAGAAGAGAGAACGTGAGTTCTCCGTATATATACATATATTTTCTTTCTTTTCTTTTCTTTTAGTTAAAAAAAAGAAGAGAGAGTTTCTTTCTTATATATATATAAATATATATAAATATATATATACATATACATTATTTTCAAAAACTACTTTTCTCAATGTGGATACTCCCCGACTGGCGGGTTGAATTGACACACGGGTTAAGTATATTTTCTTCTTTAAAAATAAATAAAAATATATATGTGTATATAATATATATATATATACATATATATTATTTTCAAAAACTACTTTTCCCAACGTGGATACTCCCCGACTGGCGGGTTG
>JAXCLR010000063.1:11451171-11504565 GCA_035584095.1 Annona squamosa | reverse complement strand
CATCAATATAATTCATGAATTTTTATTTATTCATACAATAATTACAAAATTACAAATGTCGAAATGACGCGTATACAATCAAAACAACGCGTATATGGTCAGGGTTCCATTACAGTTTACAGCCTCATTGTCTTCATTTGATGAGCTACTAGTTGTGAACGTCTCCTCATTGACGTACATTCCTCTTCCTTTAGGTTTTTGAAATTTTCAGTTTTTGCCTTGGTCTTTCTTTTCTCGTCGTTCCCTTATCTTGTTCTCCTTGGGTATGGGACATTGGGCTTGCATATGCCCCACTCCACACCGGTAGCACTTTGTTGCTTCATTCTTTTTCTCCTTCAAGTTTCTTTCCTTGAATCCTTTGAAGTTCTTTTCTTCTCACAAACTTTCTTAATCTTCTTGTGAGTAGAGCAATCTCTTCATCATCATTTTGAGAAGATGAGGTGGACTCATTTGAAATTTATACAGCCTTTAAAGCGATTACTCTTTTGCTTTTGTGTTGCTCCTCGTTGCTCCTCTTTATCAACTCATGTGAAATGAGTAAGATGATAAGATCTTCTAGCCTTAATGTGTTTCGGTCTTTTGCTTCTACAATGGTCGTGATCTTAGGAATCCATGACTCAGGTAGCGCCCTTAGAATCTTCATAACCTGCTCAGATTCAGAAATAGCTTTTCCGATACATTTTAAAGTATTAGTAATTTTTGAAAAATCTAGCAAACATATCAGAAATATTTTCGATCTCAAGCATTTTAAAGCTTTCAAACTTTCCAATTAGAAAATTTTTTCTCGTCCCTTGAACTTGAGAAGTTCCTTCATAGATAGATGTTAGTGTATCCTATATTTCTTTGGTGGTTTGACATGAGGATACCCCATCATATTTGGAAGCAATGAGAGCACAAAAGAGAGAATTCATGGCTTTGATGTTGCTTTTTATAGTTCTAACCTCCTCCTTAGACCATGTGGAGGCTCTTTCCTCAATTAGTAGCACAACACCGTCTTGGATAGCAATCCGAAAATCTATGGCGGTAGTCATGATAAGTTGTTTTATTCTTAACTTCTAGTAATCAAAGTTACTCCCATAAAAAAGAGGTGGCCTTATAAATAATTGGCCTTCGGCGAATGCAAGGGTGGAAGTTTGTTGGGTTGCCATTTGTAAGATTTCTTTGATTTAAACTCAAAGACCTGCTCTAATACTACTTGTTGGTCCCGAGTTTATGGCAATTATTCAAGAGGAGAGGAGTGAATTGAGTATTTTAAAATTCTTTACTTAAATAAAAAAAATTTCTTTTTTAGAATTAATCCCCTTAATGAAACAAGTATAAATATGAAGAGAAATAAAGCAATAAACCACAGATAGTCAAGCCACACTAAGAGACAAAGTTTTATAGTGGTTCAGGCAACCTTCCCTACACCGCTCTTCCAAGCTCATGCCCGTTGTGACTTGGGTTCCACTATTGAATTTGAATACAACTAGAGTAGCACTCTTTTCTAGATTCCAGCTCTAGGGGGCTTGTTCAAATACAGCACAAGTAGGTGATAAGTCTCACTTTAGTCACAAGACTACTTTTCCTTCACTTGGTTTCAATTTCTAATATCAAACCAAGTGGTAAATACAGATAATCAATCAAAAGAAATAACTACACTTTACAGATTTGTGTAGGCAGCTTGAGCATGTAGAAGAACTTGTAGAGAGCGTAAATGATTCAGCAATGCAACTTTCAACAACTTGAAGCACAGTTTTTCACTTAGACTTGGTGTAGATTAACTTAAATGCTAGAGAGAGTTGAAGGTGAGCTTATTGAATGCTTCTCTGACCTCTTGCACGTCCTCTTGAAGCCTCTTTTATAATGGGAGATTAAATTCGAACTTTCGGTGGTAGGTGGTGTATATTTAATGCGCCAATGTTTAAATTTTTCTAATCGTTGCGAACCAAGTCGCATATGGGGTCGACTTAGTGTACGACTTCATCCAATTGCATGGTGGAGTCGACTTTGGATGCGACTTCACTCAAGTCACAGACTGGAGTCGACTTTGGGTGCAATTTCAGTCTTCAGCTTCCACTACAAGTTCCAGCTTTAGGTCGAATTGGTCTTAGACTTGACCCAAGTCACAGAGTCGACTTCGAGTACGACTTCACCATCCATTTGCATATGTTGTAACTTTGGATTGTTGCAAATGATCTTGATACTTCATTTTTACTTTTCTTATCTTATTCTTCACTTGATATCCTTCGATTTCCTTATCTTGCCTCGAGACTTAGCATAGTGTTCTCCTCTTAAGGGGTTCTTCCTTATGGCCTTCATTTAGGATGATTGTCCTTCTTGATTTTGGTATCCAATCTTCAATATATTGTCGTTCATATAATAATAAGCTATTTTTGAAGATGTCTGAAGTGGCCAGTTGCTTGAGTCGCTTACTTGGGTCGACTTGGATTTCAATTTCACTCAAATCGCATGCTTGGGTCAACTTGAGGTTCAACTTCACCTAAGTTGCATTGCTAAGTCGATTTGGAAATGCGATTTAACTTTGAGGATTTGAAGTCTTTTGCATGGTTGTACTCAAGTCACATCAAAAGTCGACTTGGGTCCGCGACTTCATGTAAGTCACAAGTAGAGTCGACTTCGACTGCGACTTCATCTATCTCCAAGCCCAATTTCAACTCTGAAACATTTAATGCATTCGAAGTCTTTTCTGGAATCGACTTAGGAATCGATTTCACCTAAGTCGATGGTTGAGCCAACTTGGGATTGTGATTTGGTCTGCCATGTTCTAAAACTTGAGTTTTTAATCTTTAACAATACTTATCAAGTGCATTAGTACCTAATTAATTCTCTAATTTAGTTGTCAATCATCAAAACATGGATTGTTCTTAATTTGCCTTGAATTTCAATAGCTGTAACCTTTGCAGTCTAAGAAGAAGAAAGTGATCTTAATATCTTCTTTACCTGTTCCTTTGTCTCAATTGACTTACCAAGTGCTTTCAAGGCATTAATTATGTTGGTAAATCTACAAAACATCTTAGTAATAGATTTATTAGATTTCATCATAAATAGTTTATAATCATACATCAACATATTTATCTTGGACTCCTTAACTTGAGAAGTACCCTCATGTGTTACCATGACTGTTTTACAAATCTCTTTGGCCGTGGCACAAGCAGATACTCTATTAAATTTAGATCAGCAAAGTACACAATATAAAACATTTAGAGCTCTGACATTTAAATGTACTTGTTCATTTTGTTATTCATTAGGTTCAATTATATCATCTCCAAGTAAAATAATACCTTTATAAATAGCATTCCAAAGTTTTAAATCCTAACCCATGATAAAGATCTAAATTCTGCATTTCTAATATCCATAATTTGTGCCATCAAAATATGGTGGTCTGGTTATGGAATGACCTTCACCATATCCAATCTCCACTTTTTTCTCAGTTATCTTGATCTCTTTGAAGTAATTCAAAGACCGCTCAAATATCAATTGTTAGGCCTATATGAAATTGATAAAAGAAAGGAATAATAGCACGAACAGTGGTCAAAAAAAGAACAGGATAAATTTCACAAGCAACAAAAATAATCCAAAGAAGACACCATAAATTATAGTAGTTCAGTTAACACACCTACTCCACTCTTGTGAAACCCCAATCTCGGAGGCATGTATGAAACCCTAGGTAATATATTGATCCTTATATAAATATATGGATGATATTTTGCAATATTTGGAATTGGAAGATTAAATAATGAATTATGAAATGTAAATTCGGATGAATAGTGAAATATGAATAGTTAAATGTGAATAGTAACTATAGGATTAAAGAATATGTTAAGTTAATCATTTTAGATTAACTTAATCATAAAATACGAAAAAGGAAGCTTCCCACGAAAGACAAAATAGCCAATTTTTGATTTATTTAGTATTTTCAGATTTTTAGTGGATTTTTAAGAGAGTGAAAAAAATTCATAACTTACAATTCAGACATCGGATTAAAGTGAATTTTTTTATGGATAGCCAAATATTTAAGATGAACGTGATGAATGATTTAAGATGTAATAAAAATCATGAATTAAAGGTCAAGATGAAAATCTTTTGGAGATCAAAAAGGTAGCCCACCTTTTTCATTAATTATATTTGACTTTTGGGTTAAATTTAATTAATTAAAAATCAAAATAATTAATGAAAAATCAGCACAAGGCTCAAGGAGGGCAGGGGCATGGGATTTGGAGCCAAAATCAATGGCTCAAAATCATCCTCATCAAGAATCAACGGTTGAGATTTAATTAGCTTAAAAAAATTAATTTTAATAAATCATAAATCATAAATAAATAGCTACAGGTAGGGGGCATGAACATTAGCCAAGGGGGCTGCACATTGCTCAAGACGATTCATGGGATTTGAAAAAAATAGAATTTAATACATGGAGCAAGGGGTAAATTATAATTTAATGAAAAATGTCACACTATAAATAGGGAAGCATGGTGAACGTCCAAAGGCACAAATCCCAGCTCCATTAAGCATTTTCAATCCCCAAAATTCATTTGTAGCCTTAGAGAGAGAAGGAGAAAAGGAAAGAGAGAGAAAGGCCAAGTAGGAAGAGAGTTTTCCTACTTGAGTAAGAGAATTCTTTTTAAATTTCTTTTGAGTGTCAAGTAGGATAAAATCATCCTTAGATAATGCCTAAGCATGAGAAAATAAGTATAGTTACCATGCCAAATTAGAATTATTCCAAAACATCGAAAATTTGGAGCGAAGATAGAGCATTTAAGAAAATAACGTATGATATGTGAAAATAATACTCCAAAATTACTACATGATGATTTCGGATGAATATTTGTGATAGTTATGATGTTGAAAAGATGATATATTAATCTCATAATTTTTATATTTAAGGATTATGCTTAAGTAAAATTATGTTGATTTTTAGTATATAGGGAAAATGATTTAATTGGCCAAGTAAATAATGATAAATTTAAAATTCATAAATTTTCCCATGACATAAAAACTAAGATCTATGTCATGGTAATTTTTATTTTTGAAAAAAAATGTCGATTTTTAAAACCCATGAATAGTGTCAAAACTCACTATGAACAGTAACCCATAAACAGTGATCGTGAACAGTAATTTTGAATAGTAATTATGAACAGTAAGCAAAGTGATTTTAGAAAAAATTAAGATTTATTTTTATATTTTATAAGGATGTATGGATGGAATTTTGAAGGATTTATAGATAAAAATTCATATAAGGAAATAATGACCAAGTATCTTTATAAGATTAACCTCTATTGAAATGTGGTAATAAATGTTTATAAAGCAACCTAAGACATGGAATGAATGGATAAAATATTCAATTTTATTGTATAGGAAGTGGAAAGGAGAAAGTTGAGAACACGGACTGAGAAGGTAAACAAGCAAACCCTTTTAAAAATATGTTTTACTTTCAAGTATTTATGAAATGTGTTTAAGAGGGGTCATTCCTATAATGTATTGAAACGATGAATGTTTATGAGTCTTTATGAACAATCATGCCAGTATATTGATATCATATAATGTTCATGGACATGTGCACATGTATAATGCATAATAAAGAGGCTTTGGTCGAAGTAGAAAGCGGATCGAAGGATCCCCCTTCACTATTACTGAGTAGTATGGGTTGTGTGTCAGTAGCGTCCTCCCAAGAGATAGAGGCGAAGGAGTGTTATGTGTGAATGAATGCATTCCATTTACATACATGGATTAAAAAGGAAAACATGAATTTGAAATGATAGTGCAAATAATTCTCTACATGAGAATAATAAGTCACCTAGTGTAAGAAGTATATAATATAGGGAGAATCAAAAGTCATGCACGTAGAAGATTAGGTAGTGTAATCAGGGTCAAGGACACGAGGTCCCCTTGACGAGGCCAAGTCGGAGAAGCCAACGTAATGGATCATGCTATGTGAGATATTTTCCAGGCTAGTGTACCCATACACAAAGGTTTATGTCAAGAATGGAAATGAAGCATTTTGACATTTAATGTTTAGGAAACAATTTTTATGAAAAGGTTTCTGTGCATTTGATAGTTGATCACTTGGTAAGTGTCTTCTATCGAATGGAGAGGAATGCATTTAAATGAAAGAAAAATGCTTGTTTATTGAATTTCGACTCATGTTTTGTTTTTCCAACCTCATACAGGTGCAGAGAAAGCCAAGTGATGAAAAAGACCAGGTTGATTTTCCTGTAAGTGATATATTGAATGAATGAAAGAAGCATAGTTACAAAGGTATGTAATCCTTTGTATATAGAAGTATGAATGAAGGCCCTAATGGGATATAATGAAAAAAAACATAGGTTGTGTAAAATTATGAAGTTATGAATAATATGAGAAATTGATAATTTATAATGATATAGACGAGTCCATTATGAATGATGATGAATATAAAATTATATGATGAAAGAAACATAAAGAAAAAATTTGGATGAGTTCCAATTAAGAACCTGCTGCGTGATCAGGGCAATAATCCTGAGCCGCATTTACCAATCGACAAGATCTTAGAGTAAGGACTATATGGACGCCTCAGTTCGAGGTGCCATAACTCTCCAAGTCAATGCCTTGACTTGGGTTTCCACTAGTCGTGTTAGAACTTAAGTTACAGTGGTAAGATCTCAATTGTTTTCTGGGTTACACAAATGACTCCAGGTGGCACATGAAGCTTTCCACAAATCACAATGAAAACATTCCTCTTAAATTAGACAACCTCTAATTCAAGTTAAAAATAAATAAAAATAAAATAAAACTTACAATCAATTTAACAACACAGAAGTACGGAGATGAAACTTTTAGTAGAATGGTCATGATGGTCTTCAATATATTGCTTCTGACAGATTGACAGATGATCATAGAGAACACCTTGAGACAGATATGCACTTTTGAAAATATTCTCTCTGAATTGAATTTTCAATTGAAATTCATTCTCTATTTATAGCTTTTAACATTCAATCACCAAGAGAGATTTTCTCCACAAAATACACAACAAATTAGATTTTTCTGAAGAACATGTAACAACTTAATAAGCAAAAACCGTCAAGAGAGATTTTCTAAACAAAATCTGCAACTAATCGGATTTTTCTTAACAACCTATAATAACTTAATAAATAGAAACCACTAAACGAGATTTTTCACCAAATCCGCAGCCAATCGAATTTTTCTCAACAACTTATAACAACTTAACAAACCGAAAATAGCTCCTCAAACTAATCGATTTGCCACGTCATCATCCAATCATCTATCCATATATCTTCTAAACAAACTGTCAAAGTCTTAACCCAAAACCTGTTGAAGTTTCAAACCGAATAGTTGAAGTTTGAAACTAAATTAGTTGAAGTTGTAAACCAAAATTACTGAAATTTTACAGCAAAACCTCAACAAATTCAGAACATAATTCAATGCTAACTAGTTACAACCATTCATCACGAACCAAATACAAGCAATGCATTTCAAGCATTAAATTCTTAACTTGTCTATCATCAAAACACTATAACTCAACAACTCTCCCTCTTTTTGATGATGACAAATCACAAGTGACATGTTAAGAATATAATGAATTTTTCAATGAAAACTCCCCTCGTTTTAATACATTCATGTCATTCTCTCCCCCTTTGTTAAAAAGAAACAAGGAAAAAATATCATATATCCTTATCAAAAAATCAAACTAAAATGCAAAATTGGAGAGTAAATCGAACTAAATGCAACAATATGTATGATATCATGTTTATGATAAAAATAAACTATATAAATGTCTGCCAATATTATTTGTTTGCAAACAAACATAGAAAAAAGAGAAAAAAAAATTGTGAAGTTCACCAAAACACTATAAAAAATGTTATATTTTTGGCATCATATGAATCAGAATTACCTACATGAAACCTAAGCCTTACTCATCATCATTATCCAACAACTGAAAATTAGATGACGAATGGTTGGAGGATTTGGATGATTGACCCTTGGTTTTACTGGATTTTGAAGGTTTGGATCTTCGAAAATGGAGTGAAACTTGAAACTCATAAGACTCTTTTCCCAGAGGATGCAGTTTAGATGGTAGTTATGGGGGCAAACCCATAGCACGATGACGGTTGTTGTTTGCAATCTCTTGAAGAAAATGATTCAGTTCGGGTAATCCAGCAGTGAAACATATTCTGTCAGTGTTATCTCTTAAATCTCTCATAATTGCACCCCACTGTCTACTATCCTCACACAAGCTTCTAATAGTAAATTCAAATTGTTGCATCATTGTTAAAATTGAATTTCTCACTATTAGTATGACAGTTGCAATAGTGGATGCAATAGTGGTGATGCTTTCTTGTGTATGAGAAAAAGAAGTGACAGTTTCATGCTTAAACTCATGAAAATCATAAGTTAAAGTATCTAGTCTAGTTTTAATGATTCCCATTCTAGAATTTAATTGCTGAAATTAGATTCTAAAAAGGATTAGAGATAAGAGAAATCAACATTAATTGAAAATGGTTGAAGTGGTATATCTGCTGAAGATTAAGGTGCACAATCGGGTTTAGTAGAAGCAATGTTCACTTGAAGAGTTGTATTAGTAGGTGAAATGTGAGGCGAGTTTGCAGGCTTATGAGTTGAAAAATTGACTTCTGCTATTGCACTATCATGGAAAGACGAAGGTGGGATCAGCTCATTTTCAGAATTAGCATCTCTATGAGAACCACCTTGATATTCATGATGTTTGTCACTACCCAAGTAACTATCCTGTTCATCTTATCTTTGACCAAGTCCAATATCCTGATAATCGATTTGAACAAAAACTCTTTATTGTTGTGGAGGAGACTGATGACGTGCTGCATGTAAGTCTAAATTCACAACCTATTCACCATAACCAATATGAGTATACCGCATACGCTTGAGTGTATATTCATTTATCACATCATAGCTTGTTAGTTTGATAGGTGCTTCTTTTCTCAAATCAATATTGAAATTCTGAAATAGCCTTATTAAATACATAGTAAAGGGCAAACATCCATTTGTTGTCCTTTTCTGTGACAACATATACGATAACATATTGGATTAAGGCACAAGTGATGAGATTAAGGTGATAGTTATTTATTTTTAATCTCACACTCTAAGGTTATTTTCAAATATTCATAACTTGACATAGAAACGTCGGTTTAAGATGAAATTTGAAACGATGGAATAAAATTATAAAATCTATGGAATGAGTGAATTTGATTAAGCTAATTATCATAGGAATGGTTAATTAAAAAAATACCTAGCTTTGACTTTGTTTACCCTAGACTACCATAACATTAAATAAAAAGTATTTGAAAAAATGACATGTTTTAATGCTATGCAAGGTGTCAAATTTTGGATGGATTGAGCTAGATTTTAAAGCATTGTTTAATGGTCAAATCTAGGAAAAAAGAAAGTGTTTAAATACATGGGTATAGTGACCTAAGTTTAGCTCAAATGGAGCATAGGTGTGGTGTCACACCAAGGGACGTCCAAGGGGTGGATAAGGTTGGTTTTTTATTTTTAAAAAATGCTAAAATACATATCTAACTAGCTAAGACCCTAGGGGAAGTAAATGAACACTTAAATAAGTGGAAATTGAAGTATGAAAATGTAAAAAGCTAGCAACATGATGCTAGGGTCTTAGCTAGTATCATGACATTCTACCCTCATAATATTCTTAAATGAACACTTAAATAAGACTTACCAAGTGCATTTAAGGTTTAGGGCAAACTCATCCAACCCACTCAAGCTGTTCAAAGGGTCCTTAATTTAGGATAATTTACCATAAAATTCATCTATAAACAATTTAAGCAATTCATTGTATCATTTTTAACCCAAAAATAGAAAAATCAAGCCTTTCTTATATTTGCTAAAATCATTAATAAATGCTTAAAACATCATATTTAATTCAAAAGAACATGAATTACATCTAAATCAACATGCTTAAATCATACAAAAACTTATTTTAGGGTTTTGAGATTTTCCAAATTAGCTTTCATCTCAAAATCCAGCTTAAACTTCCATTTTCACTCTCTTGAACTCTTGATGTCATTTAAATCTTTCGAAAATCATTAAATACCTATATTAAGGCATCATAACTCAGCCTTTAAGATTTCTTTATGAACCATATTCATGGCTCATGAATTGAGAGAAAAAAACTTGATTTAGATGATTCAAAACTTATATTTCACTTACTTGAATCAACGCTAACTTGAATCCAACTTGAGTTGCTTAGTTCTTCTTTTTTTTCTCCTTTTTTTTCCTCTTTTCTTCTCCTTTTTTCCTTCTCCTTGCTAGTTTTGGACATGCAAAGGAGCTGCTCAAGACTTATCAATTTTTAGAAAATTTCTCCACCCTTTCTCACTTATACATGTTCAAAAGGATATGCATCCATTTTATGATTTTTTAACCAGCTAGTGGGACCCATTTGCCACATGTCATGAGGGTAATAATTTCTACTTTATCCCTTGATGACATGACATTTTTATAACTAAATAAATTTTGCATTTACTAATTTATAAAAATCCACAAAATCAATGCATTTAAGCATCATGTTAGATATCCTTATTTAAGTATTCATTTGTGATCATGGCGCCACAGAAAGTAATCTCAATATCTTCTTTACCTGTTCCTTTGCCTCAATAGACTTACCAAGTACTTTTAAGGCATTAATTATATTGGTAAATCTGCAAAATATCACAGTAATAGATTCATTAGATTTCATTGTAAACAGTTCATAATCATGCATCAACATATTTATCTTAGACTCCTTAACTTGAGAAGTACCCTCATGTGTTACCATGAGTGTTTCCCAAACCTCTTTGGTCGTGGCACATGCAGATACCCAATTAAATTCATATGGGCAAAGTGCACAATATAAAATATTTAGAGCTTTGGCATTTAAATGCACTCATTTATTTTGTTGTTCATTTAGGTTCAGTTATATCATCTCTAGGTAAAATAGCACTTTTATGAACAACATTCCAAAGTTTTAAATCCTGAACTATGATAAAGGTCTACATTTTGAGTTTCCAATATCCATAATTTGTGTCATCAAAATATGGTCGTCTGGTTATAGAATGACCTTTACTATATCCAATCCTCACTTTCTTCTTGATCTCTTTGGAGTAATTCAAAGACCACTCTGATACCAATTGTTAGGCCCCGTATGAAACTGATAAAAGAAAGGAAAAATAACATGAATAGTGGTCCAAGAAAGAATGGGATAAATTTCACACACCACAAAAATAATAGAAGACACCACAAATTATAGTGGATCGGTTAACAAACTACTCCACTCTCCATGCTAACACCTTGACTTGGGTTTCCACTAGTTAACTTATAACTCAAGTTACAGTGGTACAATCTCAATCGTCCTCTGGATTACACAAATGACTCCAAGTGGCATGTGAAGCTTTTCACAAATCATAATGAAAGCTTTTCTCTTAAATTAGGCAGTCTCTCATTCAAGATAAAAATAAATAAAATTAAAATAAAGCTTACAACCAATTTGATAGTACAGAAGTATAAAGATGAAGCTTTTAGTAAGATGGTCGTGATGATCTTCAATATATTACTTCTGACAAATGGACAGAGGATCATAGAGAACGCCTTGAAACAAATCTGCACTTTTGAAAATATTCTCTGAATTTAATTTTCAGTTCAAATTCATTGTCTATTTATAGCTTTTAACATTCAATTGCTAAGAGAGATTTTCTCTATAAATTCACAACCAATCGGATTTTTCTCAAGAACTTGTAACAACTTAACAAACAAAAACTACCAAGAGAGATTTTTTACACAAAATTCGCAACCAATCGGATTTTTTCTCAACAACCTGTAACAACTTAACAAACAAAAGCCGGCAAGAGAGATTTTCTTCACGAAATTCACAACGAATCAGATTTTTCTTAACAACTTATAGCAACTTTACAAACCGAAAATAGCTCCTCAAACTAACCGATTTTCCACGTCATCATCCAATCATCTATCCTTGCTAAACAAACTGTCGAAGTCTCAACATAAAAACTATTGAAGTTTCAAACCAAATAGTTGAAGTTTGAAACTAAATCAGTTGAAGTTGTAAACCAAAATTGCTAGAGTATTACAGCAAAACATTGACAAATTCACAACATAATTCAATGCTAACTATTTACAACCATTCATTCTCTTTTTCCTGTCATATGTCTTGAGCAACCACTATCCATGAACCATATGTTGCTGCCTTTTACTTTAAGACATACTTGAAAATTAAAATCATGTAGTGCTTATGTGATACCCGGACCTAAGTAAGTCTTTAAATATGACACATGTGTGATTTAAATGAATTTTGGATGATTTTATGATTTAATGATATTTTGAAATCAGGGTTTTCATTAGAAACAGTGATTAAAAATTTAATCACCAAAGCTCAAAGTGAGTCGGTATGACCTGAGGGGCTTAATGAGGACTTAAGGTTGACAAGGTGTCGTAAATAATCATGTTAATTACCATGATTTAATTTATGGAGATTAAAGTGTAATTATGGAAATAAGATGAAAAATGATAGAAAATTCATAACTTGATGCCTACAAGGCGGATTTTGATGAAATTTCAAAGGTAAGCTCATGACGTTAGGCCCAATCTTTTGAATGGATTGGATTAAGGGAATTATGATGGGATTAGGGTGATAATTAATTATTTTATTTTAAAATCCAAAAGATAAATTCAAGTGGTCATAATTTAACATAGAAACGTCTGATTGAGATGAAATTTGAAACGATGGAATAAAATTATGAAATCTATTAGATGAATGAAATGAATTAAGATAATTATCATAGAAAGTTGGTTTCTTGGAAAGCAAGTAACAAGTTGCTTAAGAGCTAAATAAAGAAGGGAAATTGTGGAAAATAAAAATAAAATTTAGAAAAATGCCCTAGGGGGTTGCTTGAGCACCAAGTAAAGTGGTTTATAAAAAAAAGAATGAGCAAGGGCTGCAGCACGTTCCAGCAAGGCGGGAGAAAGAGAGAAAAGAAGAAGAGAGAGAGAGAGAGAGAGAGAGAGAAAAGAGAGAAAAATGGAGAAAAATGAAAATTTTCTCCAAGGGCAGTAACTAGGGCATGTCAAACCCAGCAAGGAGGAGAGGAAAAAAAAGAAATTTCAAGTTCTCAATGGAAGGATTATCAATTAATCAAGTAAGTATATGTTAATCTTGATTTGATGTCTCAAATCTGGAAGTTATATGATGTTGTAAACTAAAATATGAACGGAATAGTAAATGGATGAATTTTAGCATAAAAATTTTTAAAACAAATCATGATGGGGTGATTAAGGAACGACCCAATTTTCATCTTAAAAAGATAAGCCAGTTGCAAATTATAAATCTGAGAAAATCAACCTGAACAAGATTAAACGGGTGGCAGAATCAGCTGCACCAATGGATGTTTAAGAATTTTTATACAAAAATTTTTAGCTAAACATTTTACAGGATATATAAGACATATTGAGGATCACACGAATAAAATAAAAATTAAGTTTTGATGAGTATAAATATACCCAATAATTTACGTGATTAAGGCTATCCGAAATAGAATACTGCTGTTCAGCAAGGTAAAAATACCAAAATAAATATAAATGTTTAATTTTTTGTGCTAAAAATATTTATTTTAGTTAATTTATGTAGTTATTAAGGTATAGTAGAAATTTCAAATCAAAATTACTTGATTTGATATTAGTTCAAGTTTTTGAAATTTCAGTAAACCTGATTTCAGCATATGTGGATAGTTAGAAAAAAATCAAAAGAAAATATCAAACCCATGTAGAAATGATCCAAATTGATATATATGTTAATAGCCTAAATTTGGATTAGAAAAAGTGAAATTATTTACTGAAAATTCGGATTTATAAAACTACTTAGGGTTATGTGTCAAAAGATACGTTAAATGGGTAAGAAATAGGTTTCAAAGTTGCTGTTTTAGAAACCTATGATTAGTGAATTTAAAGTCCATAAAAATACCCTAAGTATAGTGGTAATTAAGGATAATTATCATGCTAAAATGTGAATTAAATTGTTGACTTGAAATTTTTTATCAAATGTCTCATATGTATGTTGTTAAATGGCTATATGTTAAAGGATAGACATGCATGAGTAATAAATGACCTATGTAATTTAATTTTGTGCAAAAATGAATGAAAATATGATAAATTTTGTGAATATATTACTGTTTAGAATTGCATGATGCTAATCTCAAACTTTGAGATTAATTAATGAGACTTAAGGCAACAACGGGTGCTTAAAATGAGCAACGATGTATGAATTTTGAAAAATGAGTGAAAATGACTTAAGGAAGGTAATGAGTCATTAAATAATAATTATTGAATGATTATTATGTGATTGAATGATTACCCTACTTATGGGACTAAATGTAATGTGTAATAGCCCATGTTGTGCACAAGTATGTGTTGTACGGGCAAAACGACTTGAGAAGTTGAAGGAATTATGCATGTTAAAGAAAATGGGTTGGAAAACTAAGTTGAATGCAAGCAAAGGAATTATATGAATGTTATATCATTCTTATATGTATAGGCAAAGGCAAAGGGATAAGCGAAACAAAAAACTAAGTAAGCGAGGTAAACAAGCAGCTTTCTAAATTATTTTGGTTTTCATTATAAGGTATTTAAGGATGGTCATTCCTTGTTTATATGTGTATTGAAATATTTATTTCTATTGAAATAAAGTATTGCTTATGGTTTCACAATTATACTTGAAATGTGATGAAACATGAATTTATACGATGTTTCATTAAAATGGTGTTTAAAGAGGGATAATGCAAAGAATTCTCTATATGAGAATGACAAGTTCCATGTGTAAGGGGGTATATGATGTCAGGGTGACTAAAAGTCATGCATGGAATGAAAATTAAGTAGGCTAGTCGAGATAGTAAGTGAACAAGGAATTCCTCTTAATGTAGCCAAGTCGGAAAGGACCGGCAAGGTAGGCTAGTTAAGGTAATAAGTGGACAAGGAGTTCCTCTTGACGTTGTCAAGTCGGAAGGTCCGGCACCAAGTATGGAAATGATCATTTCATGAAAAGAGGGTTTCCTGAGCTAGCGTACCGTCACATGAAGGATAGTGTCCTCAATGAAAATGATGAATTTGCACATCCAATGTTTATGAAGTGTTCATGAAAAGTGTTTTAATGTTTTATGAAAAGATTTTTGCTCTACAGGTAATTGATCACTTGATAAGTGTCTCTACTAAAGGGAGAAAAATATTTTTAAATAAATATACCTTCAAAATGAATTGCCTGCAAAAAATAAGCTTGCTTATTGAGTTTCGACTCACGTTTTCGTTTTCCAAACTCATAAACAGGTGGAAGAAGAGACCTGGCAAAGAAGTAGGAGCTGACCATTGAGGAAATGGAGAACATTATAAGGTTCATGTTTGTGAAAAACATATGATGAATGGATGTAAATTTACGTTGATGATTTATGTTGACATCTATGATGATACATGCAATTACATCTGATTTATGAGATGTATTAAATATATTATGAAAATCATGTCTAGTTATGACATTATTGAATTGAAATGAACTAAGTATGCATGAGATGACAAATGGAAGGAAATAAATTGCTATGAAAAGATATTTAATTGGATAAATATCCATTAAAACCCGCCGTGTGACAAGGCAACAATCCTGATCACATTTACTAGTCGAATGATCTTGAAGTAAGGTTATGATGCTCGGGCTTAGGGCGTTACGGCTTATCTCTTTGGTACCCATTTCATGAGTCCATTTGAGATAGTAAGTCATTGGAGTTTACGTTGCTCTACTTTAGGAAGCATAAATCTAATGATTTTTGGTACCCAAACCATAGTAATGTAATTTTTTTATTTTATATTGATAAATTTTGTGGCTCATTTTATTGCAATAGTTGCATGCCTTCAGAGGTCTTAGAGTGGGAATCCATGTAGTATGTGGTTCCCAAGTTGGTATTTTTGTCCAAGTAACATGATTTATTCTAGGTTTAAAAGGTGTAGGCTTGGCTTGGTTTTTACCAAATTTTGAAACATTCGATTTACTACTTTCACCTTTCTCAAATGTTGAATATCTAAGTCCTCTTTTATGGTTTTGGCTAGTCATGTTTAAGAATATTTTCACACTTTATCCTGGGTTAGAGAACTTTGCTGATGATTCATTTAATGACTCATTTTCCTTTTTCAATCTTTCCACCTTGTCAGTTAAAGCATTATTTTCACTTGTTAGGTGGTTGACTCTTTCTGCTAGTTTTCCATTCACAATAATAATCAAGTCACATTGTTGTTTCTTTAATGTAAATTTACATCTTAGTTTTTTAATTTTATCATATAATGAATCATAAGCTTGTTGTAATTCCTCTAATACAGCACATTTAAGACAATCATGTATAGAGGAGTAGATAGACTTGGTATTTGAATAATTGAGTTTGGAGGTTACCTTTTTACTGCTTGTAGAATTTGTTGAAGTAGTTTGTCCATTTATGATTTCATTTGCAGTGAAGCAGACCATGTTGTGCTCTTCCTCTATCCTTGCCATGCAACATATTCGAACATAATTTGCTATTTCATTATCTTCATTTGATGAGCCGCTTGTTGTATATGTCTCCTCATTCACATACATTTCTCTTCTCTTTGATTTTTGAAATTTTCTATTTTCATTTTTGTGCTTCTTCTCTTGCCGTTCTTTTGTTTCGCTATCTTTTGGTGTAAGACATTGAGCTTGTATATGTCCTACTCCACCATATTACAGCATTTTGTTGTTTCTTTATTTTTCTCATTTTAAATTGAAACCTTTGAAGTTTTTCCCTTTTCTCACAAACTTTCTAAATCTCCGGGTGAGTAGAGTGATCTCTTCATTATCATTTTGAGAGGATGAAGTGGATTCATCTGAGTTTTGTGCAACTCTCAAAACAATAACTCTTTTTCCTTTATGCTGCTCCTCATTCTTTCTCTTTATCAGTTCATGTGATATGAGACAACTTATCAGAACTTCAAGTCTTAACGTGTTTAGGTCATTTTCCTCTTCAATAGTCATGATCTTTGGAGTCCATGACTCTATTAGAGCTCTTAAAATCTTTATGACCTATTCAAATTCAGAAATTACTTAAATCTTTTCTTTCACTTGTTGATCCCGAGTTTATGGCAAAACACAAGAGGGGAGGGGTGAATTGGGTCTTTTTAAAAAATTCTTTTGTAGCTGAAAAATTCAACCCCTTGAAAGTTTTATCCACTTGAATGAAAAACGTGAAATATAAAAGTAATAAACAATAAAACTCAAGAAATTTTAGTGATTCAGGACAATTCTCCATACTCCACTCCTCCAAGAACACTATTTAGTGTCTTGGGTTCCGCTAAACAGGGTTTCAATACAGCAGAGCCTTTGCTCTCTTTTAGATTTCAACTCTAAGGGGCCCTATATAAACCCAGCACAACTAAGTGATAAGTTCCACTCCAATCATACGCTATTTTACACTTTACAGTTGTGTAGGCACATTCTTTCACAAAGAAGAACTTGTAGAAGAAGTTGAAAATGGAGCAATTCAGCACTTGGCAATTTGAAGTAGTGTTCTTCTTAAAAATTTTCTTGTAGATCACTTAAACGCTATAGAATAAGAAAGTTGAACTCAATTAATGCTCACTTGTCTACCTTCCTCATTCATTTGAAGTGCCTTAAATAGAGGGGAGTAAATTCGAATGTTTAGATATAGGTGGCGTGCATTTAATGTGCCTACGTTCGAATTTTTTCAACCGTTGCGACTCAAGTAGCACTTAGAGTCGACCTAAAATGCAACTTCGTTCAAGTTGCAGGGTGGAGTAGACTTTAGGACGACTTCACTAAAGTCACAAACTGAAGTCGACTTTGGATTCGACTTCAGCCTTCAGCCTCCCAGTCAAGTTCTATACGTGAGTCGACTTGGTCTTCAGGTTTGACCCAAGTAGCAGGTGAAGTCGACTTCGGATGCGAGTTCACCAGCCAGCTATCTTCTTGGAACTTTTGACTTGTTTGTGATCTACTTGTGTGTTAGTCTTTACTTGTTCTTCATATTTCAAGTGTATGAACCTTTATTTGAGCCTTTAGTCCTTAACTTTTATCATGATGCTTGAGTTTGTTTAATATTCCTTGATGCACCGGACAAAATTCTTTTAGTGGTCTTGACTCAAGATTGTCATTGCCTCTTGCATTTGACTTCTTCGTTCTAACAGGGAGTTTATAAGCAACTTAATATTGATCTTTACTTAAATTGCAAGTTTAAGTCAACTTGATGTGCGACTTCATCCAAGTCGCATGTTGAGATTGACTTGAGATGCGACTTCACCCAAGTTGTATGATGGAGTTGACTTGATATGCAACTTAACTCTTTCAGCTTCAACACCTGCAATTGAAGTTCACCCAAGTCGCAGTTGAAGTCGACTTGGTATTGCAACTTCACTAAAGTTGCAGGCGAAGTCGACTTTGGTTGCAACTTCATCTGTCTCAGAGTCTAAGTTTCAGCGCTGTCAACTTTTGAAGCTTTGAGGTTGATACTGAAGTCGACTTCAGTATTGACTTTACCTAAGTCGATGCCTAAGTTGACTTGGCATGCAACTTGGCCTGCTGACCTTTTGACCTTTGAGTATATTAACCTTAGCATCACTAAGCAAACACATTAATACTTAAATAATTCTCAAATTGAGTTGTTAATTATCAAAACATAGATTATGCTTAATTTACCTCATGTTTTAATAGTACTCACATTTTATTTTTTCCAATCGTAGATAGGTGTTAAAAAAAGTCTCAATTTAGAGGCTCTTAAGGTTGTATTGTTCTCATATACTTTAATGAATGGAGACATTGTGAGGGTACGGTACTATTAGGTTACAAAGATTGATGGTGTAAATGAATTTTAATGATTTGTAAATATTATATGATTTTAATTATCAATAAATAATCGCTTGTAAATTGAAATGAGATTGAATTAAAAACTCCACCGCTTGAAGAGGGCTACAATCGTGCTCACAATTTACTAACTAAACGATTCTAGAGTAAGGTTTAAGCGCCTCAGGTTTGGAGCGCCACACCACCTTCGGACAAAACTACAATATAATATTTTTTAATAATGCAATTTCAATGATAAAAGAAAAAAATCATATTATTCTCTCTTTGTTTAATATATTTGATTAACTAAACATCTTAGACCCTTCTGGGCAACAAAAAATATAAAGATGAACAATATTTATTAAACATAAATTGCATAATAACAATGAGTTACAATTTCTATTATGAGAAAAGTAAACAATAATATTCTCTTTGTTATTTAACAATTTTGAAAATTATGTATTTTAGATCCTTTGGGGTGAGTAGAAATATGTAGATAGTCAAAATTATTAAATATAAATTACTTAATAATTAAATCAACATTCCATGCATTTAAATAGCAAACTATGACATTTATTGGGGCTGCATGTGTACCAAGATTCATGCACAACTTGATCATCATGAATCACATGTGCACAAAGAAAACACGCACCACCAGAGCATGATATGAATTTGTTTTCTTTTCCAGCAAGAAATCGTCATAGGGGAAAACTCTTGAAAGTTTCTTGTCCATCAAGAAAGGGCAAATAGCGTGTAATGGTTATACCTTTTTTAAGGGCCGACCGTGGTGGATCAAAATTGATACCAAATTATGAATATTAGATTTTATTTATTTACTTATTTATTATTATTATTAAATAAGTAAATAAATAAATAAACAGAAGAAACCCACTTTAATCCATGTGAATCCATCTGGTACAGAATTAATAAAAATAGAATGGTCATATATATCATGTATAATCTATGCACGTTCCATAAATCATGTGAATTTAAACAGCATGAAATAAGCATGCACGTTGCCATTAAGCATCCACTATATATATTATTAATTTCTGAGTGGCCATTAATAGTCGTAGGCCAGTTACAATCCCATCCATAGCTACCGAAAGAATGCCATGAAATAATAATTATAAATTTCTAAATAGGCATGCAACAGTTAGCAGTAATATAATTTTCATAAAATAGGCAGCAACCCATTATGATACATTATAAATTATATGCAAAATTCAAAAAAAAATCTAATAGAACAATATTATTAGCTGACACATGCACACCGAAACAATGCTCTCAATTCCTTTTTTTAAATTTAACTAGCATGTCTATAGTTTTAAAATAATATGGCTAGACATGAACTAATGGATATTAATTCAAGATGAAGCATTCAAGATGGATCATATACACGTTAATCCAGTTATAAGCAATTAAATATTAACTTGTATAAAAAATATTATGAGTGGAGTCTATACCTAAAATCAAAACATGAGCTCTGATACCACATGTTGGAAATCATGTGATGCGAAAGCGTACCTGAATCCATATGTATAGATTTCACCCGTAGAACATGTAGAGTGCAAGGTCTTTTCCCTCAATACTTCTCCCTATGATACTTGCAGTAGATGAGAACTGCTTGTATTTGTGTGCATATGAGAGAGGGACCTAGACTTCTCTGCATAAATAGAGTCTTTCTCATCATGACTCATAATAGAAGTACAATGCCACCTAGATAAGATTGCATACTTATCTTCTACACATTGGGCTACCTTTAGCTTAAACCTAAAGACTATAATTTTAATTAGGACACCTTTACGTAGGTTAATTCTAATAATACTTGCATGTCTTGTCTTTTATTTAATTCATGTTCATATCACTTGTCCCCAACCCTTATATGATCTCAATCTATATGTAACTCATAGCATGTTTGCCTTAATCATCTCTTCTTTTGAGATAAACATCATCACCTCATATGCCACATATATGCACATTTTTCAACGATGAGTCATTCAATTGACTCGATACCCTCATCTAGGGATTTAATCTCTTTTCAATTATTCAATATACTTACTTGAAACTACAGCAAATTAAGTTTAAGTAAGGTTTCTCAACTATTGTAATTCAAGGCACAATCTGTGTTTTGATGATTAACAACTCAATTTGAGAATTAATTAGGTACTAATGAGTTTGCTAAGTATTTTCAAAGGTTAAAAACTCAAGTTTCAAAAGATAACAAACCAAGTCGCAGTCCCAAGTCAACTCAGTCGTTGACTTAGGTGAAGTTGATTCCTAAGTCGACTCCAGAATCAACTTCAAATGCAATAAATGTTCCAGAGTTGAAATTGGGACTTGGAGATAGGTGAAGTCGCAGTTGAAGTCAAATCCACTTGCGACTTAGGTAAAGTCGCAGACCTAAGTCGACTCCAGATGTGACTTGAGTACAGCCATACAGAAGACTCCGAATCCTCATAGTCAAGTTGCATTTCCAATACGACTCCACAATGTGACTTAGGTGAAGTCGAACCTCAAGTTGACCCAAGCAAGCTACTCAAGCAAATGGCTACTCAGATTTCTTCAAAGTTGAAATATCATTAACGAAACAACTCTATATTAAAGATTGGAGAACAAAATCAAGAAGGTCAATTATCTTGAATCAAGGCCACAAGGAAGAACCCCTAAAGAGAAGAATGTTATGCTAAGTTTCAAGGAAAAACAAGGAAAACCAAGGATATTAAATGAAGAACAAGATAAGAAAAGGAAAAGTAAAATATTAAGATCACTTGCAAGAATCCAAGGTTCCAACATAAATAAATGGATGGTGAAGTCGCACCCGAAGTCGACTCTACCTGCGACTTGGATCAAGTCTGAGACCAAGTCAACCTCAAGTTGGAAATTGGAAGTGAAAGCCAAAGACCGAAGTTGCACCCGAAGTCAACTCTAGTCTGCGACTTAGGTGCAGTCGCATCCGAAGTCGATTCCACCTTGCAACTTGGATGAAGTCGCATTCCAAGTTAATCCCATATACGACTTGGTTTGCAACGGTTGTAAAAATTCAAATGTCGGAACATTAAATGCGCGCCACCTACCACCAAACGTTCAAATTTCACCTCCCATTATATAAGAGGATTCAAGGGGACGTGAAAAAAGTTAGAGAAGCATTCAATAAGCTCACCTTCCACTCTCACTTGCATTTAAGTAGATCTACACCAAGAACTGTGCTTCAAGTTACTGAAAGCTACATTGTTGAATCTTCTACTCTCTCTACAAGTTCTTCTACACGCTACAACCTGTCTACACGAATCTGTAAAAAGTAGTTATTTCTTTTGTTAATTATCTGTGTTTACCACTTGGTTTGATATTGAAAATCGAAACCAAGTGAAGGCAAAGTAGGTTGTGACTAAAGTGAGACTCGTCACCTACTTGTGCTGTATTTGAACAAGCCCCCTAGAGCTGAAATCTAGAAGAGAGCTGTTGCACTAGTTGTATTCAAAATTCAATAGCGGAACCTAAGCCACAACGGGTGTGAGCTTAGAAGAGTAGAGTATGGAAGGTAATCCGAACCACTATAAACTTTTGTCTCTTGGTGTGGCTTGAAATTTTTGTTTTACTGCTTTATTTCTCTCCATATTTCTGTTTGTTTCATTAAGGGGATTAACTCCAAAAAGGAGAAAATTTCTATTTAAGTAAAGAATTTTAAAACACCTAATTCACACTTCCCCTCTTGGATAATTGCCATGAACTCGAGACCAACATCAACTTCATGTTTACCCTTCTAATACTGTCTTTTTCACACACTTATGTGACCTAGTAATTAATTGTTTTGACCACTAACTCTTGTAGTCATTCAAGGCAATTGTCTATGGCTTTGACCACTAACTCTTGTAGTCATTCAAGGCAATTGTCTATGGCTTATATCAAGTCACTTATTTGTCAAATTTCTAAAATTTTCTACCACTAACAAAACAACCACATAAATGCATATTTTCACCAAGTTTTGCTTTCTCATTTGTACCTTAATGATTTCCACATGAAAATTTATCAAACAACCACTCTCGTGGTCTTGTTAGGTGCTTGTTCATACACTTTAACAACATAAATTCACTTTAAATTTCTGGATTAAATCATCATTCCAAAACAGCCATATTTTGTCTCATTTTTGGTTAAGTTCCACTTGTACAATTGTACCTTGATTATGTATATATTAAATACAATCTTTTTGCAACTCTTGTGATCTTTCAAGAGACTTATTCATAGTTGCTAGCAATCATTTTTTTGCATTAGAATATTTGGAATAATCCATCATTTCTGAAACAACCACATTGTGCTAAGTTTCCTTTCCATACTAGCATATTAATCCAATAAACATGTCATCTCACAACTTAGCGCTTATATTTGCTATCAATACTCTTAATTACACTCTTTACTAATCCACATATCATATGATAATTAAGAACAACTAAAATAAAATTTTCTTTTCGATCAATACATACTTGAACGTCTCTTAAGCATGGGATAAATCAAACATCAAACTCATGATTTAACCTATTGTTTGGACGTCACTTTGAGCATGATATAAGCTAATAATTAATCAACAAAATACTCATATAATAACCTATTTTGGATGTCCAACAGGCTGTCTCCTTGCTGAAATTTTTTCTCCTTTGTAAGCTTGCTAAAAACGTCCAAGGGCTGCCCTCTTTTACCTATTTATAATGCTTGGTTTTAACCTTGGTTTGCCATCTATTAACCATGGTTAAAACCACATTTATTGCCATTCATTTTTGCTGAAATTTGAGCCATACAAGTGTCCTATCTTGCCTCCTTATCATCTTTATTGTCACTTACATTTTATGGCTATTGCCACCTTGCATTTATTTCATTAATTACACTTGTCACCTCTCTCCTTATCTTGTCACCTCTCATTTAATGCACCCTATATGATAAGGTTCATTAATGCATATTTGCTTTTTATCTCTTCCATTTGCACCCTTGCTTGTCATATGTCCCTATCTTGGTGTAATTGTCAACTCCCCATTTATTCAATTGACTTTAATCTTATCCACATGCACCCTACAATGCCACATGTCCAAGCTTGTTGCACAAGTCAACTTTAGCTTTTGCATTTCATTTATGGCAATTGGCTTTTGATGATCAAAAGTCAATTCTTTAATTACATCCTCATCATTAATATTTAATCTCACTTAACACATGTCATTTAGGGCTTTCTAACAAAGTTTAACATCATCTCATCCATTCATAATTTAGAGCACATTAACTTAGCTATACATAAAAAAAAATTCATCTCAAAATGATGTATGTATGCTAAGATATTAGCAAAACGAATTTAATTCATAAAATACCATGTAAATCTAGTAATTTAACCTCTTTCCATTCATAATTTTCATGATCCAAACCGTTCATCATGTAGGGCATACCAACTTAGGCTTTCTCTTAAAGTTTCAAGACATCCTACCTCATATATCATAAGTTATGAATTAATCAAATAGCAATCAATAATAAAAATAAAAATATGGCATTAATCAACATGCCACTTAAGCAATCTCTACACCATTTTTGTCTTTTAGTGGAAACTTCCTCTTTTGTCATTTAGTGGCACACCTTTCCAAGTTAATCAAAAGTGATTATCTTAATCATTTTGCTTAATTGGTTGCCATAATCTCATTCATTTAAATCAAATGGCATGTAATTTTAATCATTTCTCACTAATCTCATCCATACAAGCTCTAAGTTGCATTTGCTATACTTTAAGATAAGTGGGGTTCCACGGCATAATTAAAACTATCATGGACTTGTTGATTTTATGAACAATGATGATTCTTAATTTGGAAATTACATGCAGGTACAGTGCATTTTAGTGAAGATAAAATTGTAGCCCTAGTAGAATATGGTTTATCGGCCTTATGTGAAAAAGATATTACTAAGATTGCATTTATATGTCAAACATGTCAGTTGATATAGACAGAAAAATGTGAGGTTGTACACACCTTTACCAGTGTCACATACTTCTTAAAAAGACATCAATATTAAATGTCAATTTTAGTTTGCTTAGAACTTCTCGAGGATATGATTCTATTCTTGTTGTGGGAGATTAATCTTCAAAAATGACTCAGTTGCTACTTGTTAAAATTGTTGAAACTTCTAATGTGGAAAATTTATTTCTCAAGAAAATTGTTAATGATCTTTATCATCTAATCTTGCACCTTCATTATACACTTCTTGACTTTCCTTCAAATAAGGAAATTAGTTGAACATTCAATGTAAAAGATTTGATACTCTACAGAGGCACATTCAAGCGTCCTCATTGTCTACAATTATACCAAATTAATGATCTTTATCATCTAATCCTGCACCAATTCTATCTTGAGCATAGATTGCGCTTTCAATTCAAATTGAAAAAATCCTCTAAGAAGAAATTATTACTTCTCCTTTAAATGGTTATCATAGATTTCTTACTTAATGGAAGAACAAATCAAATCTAGATTAAGCTTCAAATTTTGAATCCAGATTTGCTAGAACGCTATTATTAACAATTTTCTAGTTGTGAGTTCTTAGATGTTAAGGTTAATTTTTTATATTTATAATGGATAGTTTAAATTATTTATTTTTGTTTAGGAAATTTGTATCATAAATCCTCTAATTTTGCATATTAGCAATTTGGACTCGTGAAGTTTGCGTATTAACATGTTATACCCTATGAAGTTTCGGCTTTTGCATTTTAAGCTCTTCACTCTTATGTTGTCCAATATGCTCTATTAGATAATGTGCAATGATGAAAATACTTATCAATGCAAATAAAATCACAGACCTTAACTCAAATTTTGGGTTTATGAGTAGGGTAGGGTTTCAATTTTGGGATTTTGCCTTCTGATTGGGGTAGAATTTTCTAGTTAGGGCTTATAATTTTGTTTGTATTAGTGGGTATTTTCGTCATTACACATTACCTAACGAAGCATCTTAAACAGTGTGAGGGAGGAGGGTTTAAAATGCAAAAGCTAAAATTTAGCAAAGTTTGATATGCTAATACGCAAAGTTGGAGGTCTAAAATACTAATAAGCGAAGTTAGAAGGTTTACATTACAAATTTTCCTTTTTATTTTTAGTTATTTTTTAGCATACTAATTACTTGTCATACTATGCAAGTTTGCTAGGTATGCAAGCTTTCTTACTATTCGGGATTTTATTATCTTGTTGCTTAAGTTGTCTTTACTATAAATTAGATTAATTAGGCTCTATTTAGAATAATTTATTCTTTTTGATAACTGTGAAATTATGTTTTTCCTAAATTTCTCTTTTACAATTCTATTTTCATTTTTTCATCCCTAATTTTTCTAATCCCTCTCTTTTCTCCTTTTTTGGCTCCTTAATCTTTCTTTTATCATATTTTATACTCTTCCTATATCTATAAGTGATTATTTTTCTACTTGATACTCTATTATGATAAATGTAGATCTATTGCTCTAAGGCTATTTTATCTTTCGAAGTGTTTCGATATTTTATTTTAGTATTTTTTTCATTTTGAAAAAGCAATATGTAAATTGTACCGCTGATTATAATTATATAAATATTAATGTTTTCAATGTGAAGATGATTATATGAATGCAAATGCTTCTATAAAACCTCTCTTTTATGTAACCGCTTTCATTTTTAGTATCTTGATGATTAATGAAAAGTTCACTCTCTAATATATTAGCCTCATCTATAGTATCTTTGAAACTTTTTCATTTGTCCAATATCATTGTTCATGGGCCTCATTGACGAATGTGTAAAATCAATATAATAAAATAATTTAATTTTAAATATAAATTTTAATATTATATTTTTAACATCTAAGTTATCTAAAATATCATTTCTATATGGACAAATAATGTTATAAAATATTATTATATTCTAATATATACATATTTGGGCAAATAGATTTAAAGAATTTTCATAATTTATGCGTGAATATAAACTTCAAAAAATATAAATCATGCATATATTACATTTGATTTAGATGAAACTTAGATCTCCTAGCGAAACAAATGATATTAACTACGATGAATAGATTAAATTTTTTATTAAACATCAAAATTCTAAAATTTGAAGGGATTACATAGAACTACTTCTATAGAACTCAGCTACATAAAAGCAGGCATAGTATTTCGATAATCATATATTCTATGAACCCAATTTATAGGTCTAACTTAACCCTAGGCTGAAGTCTAAAAAATAGTGTCAAAATTAGTGATAGATTGAGTTAAGAATTGAGTTACACAAATTCCAAAATGCATCGCCCAAATCAGTAATAGAATAGAATCACAATAGGAAATGGGTAACCAGCCATTAAATTTATTACGGATAGGAATGCAATTTATTGAGATGCAACGAAGCATTCTTAATTACAAGCCATTGTCAAGAGAAAGGAATATATGGAGGTGCTATTTTTATGAGTTTTGGATCAGAATCATCTACCAAGTTTTCCCAGCAGAACCAAACAATCGCAGTTTCTCTGCCACAACTGTTTTCATGGCTTCCTTTGCTGATGCCATGACATGAACCAGATCTTTCTTTGGATCTCGTAAGGACTCCAAATAAGCATTTCTGATTTCTGTGTTCACGTTAAACTTCCGAACGCCAAGTTGTATGCATTCCTGTTCAAGGTCAGGTTTGTGGCATTAGAACGATTGGTCAAAAACATGCAAATCAGTACATCTTGTTTTCTTGCCCTATTAGGAAATGGGGGAAAAAGGTAAAAGGGTCATCCACCCTTTCACACCCATTTAACTTAACTAACACTTTGTTTATTTTTCTCATTATCACCAACATTTTAATTGCATCTCTTTCCATATAAAAGGCTACATGTTCTGTTTTATTCACTTATTTCTAATCATTAGTCTCATAGATTATGACATCCGGCAGTCGCTTTTCCTTCTTTTCCTCTACTCGTTTATATTTTATTAATTCCACAACTTTTCCCCATATTTCCCAACAGATGCTGTCCATTTACTCATTGCCTCAAATATCCAAACTACTTGGCTGGTCATTTTAAGTAGGCGGCCAGAAGGAAACCAACCAACTGTGATTATTGGAAGTCAAGACAGTTCGAAGGACTCCTGCCCTGACACATTTTCTTATGCCTTAAGAACGGTCCATTGCCTTTGGACAACTAAGTCAGCTCAGCTCAATCTCTTTCTCAGCCAGTGACTAATCTAATCTCCCCGAACTGTGCAACAGTCTAGTCAGCGCCACTGAGAAAGCACATCGAACTATAATGAGTAGAGCCTGCTGAAGGAAAGCAATCAATTCGCATAGTAGGGAAGAGCTGATATCAATCTTCTTTGGCTGATGGCCAGTCAGCTACCAATCACGAGACATCCGTCAATCTTTGACTTTACCCATTCTCCTCGTTCAACGGTTATAAGTAACATGGCCAGTACGTCAGAGGGCAGGAGCGCTTTGCAATGTTAAAGGCAAGACCCTTTCTTCTGGCGAACCAGCGATCGCAGTCTCTAACTGAATGCTCAACCTCGCCCACACAAGAACCAGGGCTACCAGTGCTAATTTGCCTAAGTGCAGGACCTTTGAATATACAAGCAAGTCTTCCGTTCACCACAAATAAGCATAAATATGGCATAACATTTTATTCATATGAAAGAATATCTACTGTCCTCTGGATATGCGTTTGTTCCCTAAGTGAACTGCTTGAATGCTTTTAGGATATCAGGACAAGTATCAATAAGCACCCAGCTTAAATAATATCTTAGAAATATGCCTCCGGGTTATAGGTCCAATGCACAGTATTTTGGTGATGCCTTTTAGACTGCAGCACATGCCTTTACCAGTTACAGTGATAGAGTACATTCAAGTGAATGATCATTAAGATGGCAATAAACGTGATAGCTGCAGCTGACTCATAAAGGAGTTTAGTTACCCCCATCCTTGTAGATTGAGCCACAATATAATTTCATTTTGGCACTAGTAGTAAATATTTATATTAATCTGGGAAAAGGTCTGACTTCACTGTTTCTCACTTATTGGCATATTACCAATTCAACATAAACTATGAACAACGATACCTTTATAAGTTCTGAAGGCAGGCCGGAAGCACCATGAAGGACCAAAATCACTCCCTTGTTTGAAGTTATAGCCTGAAGGTTCTGGTCAAAAAGAGGTATTTGCGTCCATGAGGAACAGTCCAAGGAAAAAAAAAAAAAAAATTCACATTCGTAAAACTCATAAAAACGAACTGTCCATGAGAATAATTTGAATTTTATGGATGAAACAATGAGAAATTCGTCGGTACTTCAGTTGACTGCATGGTATTTCAAAACAGTTCTCAACTGTAAACTTTGGAAGGAATTGATGCATAGAGGTTACCTTTAGCAAGTCAAGCCTGAGTTTGGGGCCACTTGCAGGGTACTTTCCATGAACATTCCCTATGCATACTGCTAAAGCATCAATACCTGTTTCATCGATGAATTCCTGAACCTGCAAGTTTGAAAAGAAAAGTGTAAGAAAAGAGGAAGCAATATGCGTATTGCTCTTCTTTAGTTAACTGACAGACTCACTTGATTGACATCAGTAAGTTTTGCATCATAATCTTCGACTGTCAAGTCATCTTCAGTTCCTGATAACCGACCAAGTTCAGCTTCCACTAACATATTTCTTGAGTGTGCTAGGAATGATATGTTCTTTGTGAATGCAATGTTCTCTTTGAAAGGGAGGTGGGAACCATCAACCATGACAGAATCAAAACCCTGCTGTGATAAAGAAGGGGAAAATATTTTACTTAGAAATCAAGATCTAATATTTGAAAAATATTCAGCCCAAAAAGATTTTAATCAAATGCCAATATCCATATTTTCTTCTCCATACCGCTTCAAGGACTTCCAACAACTCAGACTTTGAATTTCCATGGTCAAAGTGAACTGCTATTGGTACCTGTCAAATGAATAATTACATACTCAATGCATGAAAGGAAAGAGATGAGGACAAAAAATACAAACAAATATCACACATCCGAGATTATGTGTGAGACATGATGCTATATACTGCCTGCTTTGGGCAGCTTCCAGCCCAGGTGGGGCATGAACTTTGTTTCATTCCGTTTTATGCTATATTTAGTAGCTTATAGTTAACAGGTCCCACGGTTGTTTTTTGATAAAACAATCTTCTATGAATCTACTAGGTAATTATACATTATATTTGGAATACCTATAGTAAGCACAATTATTCTATATCTTTCCAGGCAACCTCTAGTCTTATTCCTTTTGACTTATTCTTGTGCTCATGAGGCCTTTCACTTGGATAAACACAAGTCTCCCCAATTGCTATACTTCTTAATTTCCATCACGCTCATGTGGCCTCACTCATCTTATGGACATACTTTGTTTTGACAGGCAAACGGCAAAAACCAAGCCATAAAGTATTTATAGATATGGTTATCAATCAAAATTATTTGGTGAAATTCAGTCTCTCTGGTATAATTCTTAATTTCCATCACACTCATGTGGCCTCACTCATCCTCTGGACATACTCTGTTCTGACTGCCAAATGACAAAAACCCACAGTCATAAAGTATATCCAGACATAGTTATTATATTAAAAGTATCTTTTACTTTCATTGGAACTTGGCAACCATACAAAATTGCTAAAGTAAAACATTTTTTTTACCCTTGTAAATTCTGTTCAAGTACCACTTTCCTCAACTATTTATCCTAAACATTTGAATGGTCAGTCCATGATTTTCCTTGCCTTGGTAAACTCAGATTGTTAATATTATTTCTATTGTATGCCATTCTCAATTTCTTATCAATGTTGAGTAAGCTCATTAAACTAAAAGGATAAGGGCTTAGTGTTGAATATTAATTAAAATATTTAACAATGAGAAATTTGTTCATTTTTCCAGTTAGAGTCCTGATACTTGCTGACACTAGTAACTTCAATCTTCCACAAAATTCGCCCCACTAATTTACCTATAAACTTTGTCAAATGCTTTATGTGACTTCAAAAATCCTAATGAAGGTTTCCTTTTCTTATTGTATTTTCTTTAATTGTTTTAAGTAGAAATATAATTTCTTTAGTTGATGACTTATAGGCAAAAGTTCAAATTGTTCTTCTGACATCATTCTTCTATGCCATAACCATGTCTTCATTATTTTTCTCAAACAGTTTGCTGTGCTTGTAAGTTGTATTCCACAAAGGATAACTTCGCATACAGCTTCCCATAATTTTCCATTCTTACAATTTATACCCAAAATTTTTATTTTGCCAAATAACTCCATTTTATGTGGAAAATCAGCCCCATGAATGATATGTCCCCCACAGTCTTGTCTTTTCTAGGAACACATTGTGTGAAATGTACTCAACAAATCTATAGTTTTATTTCAAGAAGTTAACAAAAAGTCTGGGACTTGAAAATGTGTGCAAAGCTAGATGTTTAGCTTTTTTCTTTTCTTTTCTTTTTTTTTTTTTAAAAAAAAAAAGGGAGTTCCCAGAAAGATCGACAAAGTTTGATAAACATCAATTTTAGCAATGACCTTGCAAACAAATTACATTAAAAAGGATAATTCAAAAATTCAAAACATATCCAAAAAGCGCTCTAGATCCTATAATAGTTTTTCATTCAACTCAGCTACTTTTCTCTTGAGGCTTTTTCCACACAATAACAGAGTTTTTCATTCATTCTTCTTTCTTAAGTTATTCCCCCCAAATTTCATCCAAAAAAAAGAAGTTATTCCCCCCAATTTAGACATTCAATTATCTTTATATCCTTTACGGTTGTGATTTTGTTGAATTTTATGCTCTTTGACGGTTGACATTTACTAAACCATGGAAATAATTCATCTCTCCTTGACCTCATCATTCCTCCCAATGACATTTTGCTTTTCACCTCTAACATATTTGACAAGGACAAAGCCTTTTACACTTTTGTAATTTTTCCATCTTGGATATATGTTTTATTCTCTAATATATTATAAAAATTGATTATATATCTTATGTCTTGTTTTAGGCTATTCATCTCTTTTTTATCATCTTGAGGGCATGTTTATTTACAACAAAAAAATTTCAATTTAAAAATTTCACTCTCCATAACTACCCTATTTTTCAATTATTTCTTTGAATCTTCATATATAACCGTCATACTTTTCAATCATTTCTACATAATTACTTATACAACTAACTTATCTATTTTAACTGTATTCTCTTTACTTCTTATCCTTACTTTTATCATATCACATCATTTTCTAGCAATTCAAAAACTTTTACATCAAAAATTTTCATCTAAAAGTTTTATCATTTCTCAAGCACATCCTTATATTAAAAACTTGTATTGTTGCAATTAAATATTATTACTTATTTCAACAAGTTATACTAATATTATATCCATTTTTCCATTTTTCACATTATGAGAATGATAGAATACATTACACTCTCACCTACGCATATAAGTGAGAGTATATTGATAAAGCATACTTTATTATAGGTTAGAGTATCATGAGCTAATATATTTATACTATACTATAATGTGAAAATGGAAGAAAGAATATGAAATTAATGTAACTTACTAAATTATGTGATGATATTTATAATGAGACAACGCAGAACATTTTAATACAAATATGCTAAATTGCAAAATTTTAAAAACTTAAGGTCATTTGCAAATATTCCTATTTACAAATGTTAGATCAAATTATCTAGCAATTTCAACGGTCAATCTAACACAACTCTCACCCACCATCTAAGGGCTCTTTGGTCTCGCATTTTATCTGTGCTGCAGTACTTCTCAGGAATTTAAAACTAATTGGCTAAAACTTCAGAATAGTCTTCCCAAGAAAAACTCTAATAATACCAAAATCTATCAATTTTGCAGGAAGCATCTGATTGATGCTTTTTGCTATAGGACTGGCAGTGAGATTGCACTGTGCTAGGAAGATTGGCCAAACAAGCCCTAAGATTGGGACCAATAATAAGAGTAAACCCCTCAAGGTGGATTCGAGTGCAAATGGACTAATTGTCAACTCAAGTCAAGCTACCAAACCAAACTTCTTGAAAAGAGATTGCTTTTCATCTTTATGAGCTGTTTTCAGCTTTATGAGCAATGTTGATTGAATCTCTTAAATCGATTGTGCTTTTTTATGGACCACGATCATGAAATTTACCTTTCCGCACATGCAATTTCAAAGTGGACGACAATCACTATTCTCTATTGAAGATTGTGAATGCAAAATGAAACTAGCACTTCCTTTCTAGTAAAGAGTTGTAGAAGTCTAGAAGACAACAATGAATAAGAGATAGCCTAAAGAAGGTGCATAATCACATACATAAAAAAGAAAACAGAAAAAAAAAAAAAAAAAAACATTTGCACCATTCAGCTAATTATCTGACACTATCATGACAGAATGCAGAGAGAAAAATTAATTATGAGAATTATCAAATAGAATGAGGAGAGCAATTAAATTAGAGAATTATCAAACACAGGCAACTGTGAATAGATGCATCACTCACAATCATATGCATGTAGGATATGGAAGGTTGCTTAGCTACCGTAATTACCATTACTGAAAGTTCTCATGAGGTGGTACAACACGAGCTCACAAAACTTGTGACAGGCAGAATAGGAAGGAACATCAATCATTTGTGAAAAATCAGAGTTTGCTAAGAAGAAAACCAATTTTGTTTCAGAGAATCACCGTGTGCCCTTATGATGATGGAAGTAACTAAACAAGATTTGAAAATATCAGAAATTACTGAAAATTTAGTCTCAAATCATCAAGAATGACGCAATAGAATCTATGCAGTCAACCCCACCTAAGTAGGAAATAGCTTATGATGATCATGATCATGACCGTCTGCCCTTAGCTTTGTTAGGTCTTCTGGTTGATGATCTCAGGATAACACAACTTTTTTTTGGTTTTGTGAAACAACTCACAAAATACATGTAGTATATTTTTCTCTAATGCAAGACAATTAAAATTGAAACATAATGACATACTCAACATGTTTTCCAGTTCTTGATGTGTTTGATATCATTCTTACATTGGCTTGCTCTGCTGCAGAGACACAACATGCAACCAAGGGGATTCCTCCATACTGCAATGCACCAGAGTGAATCTGGAAAGTGCAAAAATGTCGATTTTAGAATGTTGCAAAGACAAATGTGGTCGTGAATTTTCGATTGTTGCAAAGAAAGATATGTCAACACATTTAGACAAACATGTACTTCAACAAAACACTATCTGCCAGCTTTTCATGTACACCTTCCAGATATGAACCATGGCAGCTGGGAATTTAGAATGAACTGAAAGCTCTGAAAATGTATTGCTCAAGGCATCTAAAACAACCATCAAAACAAACAATCGCTCAACCAAGAAATAGATTCACCTGCAAAATGGCAGGGCTCTTTTCTTCTTCCGCAGCAGCAACGACTGCTTCAATTCCTTCAAGATTGTAGATATTGAATGCTCCAATAGCATATCCACCCTTTTCCGCATTCTTCAAATGGCATTGACATTGTCAGTAAATGAAGAATAGAAAATATTTGGGAACTTTTAGCAGAGAAGTCTTACAAGAAGGAGATCTCTTGTTGATGGTCTACCCAGATAGGCCCAACTTTTCACTACTTCAGCCACTGCATTGCTGTCGCCAACGTTGCCTACAAAAAATTTGATATTGAATGTCATCATAGAATAAATGTTTGTCAGTTACAATTTACAAAAACATCAACAAGCATGCATTTATTTAAAATAAAAAATCACCTGGAAAAACGATGTATGGGATGCCTGGATGTCTGCTTTCAGGACCTAGCTGCCACAATGGAACACCAGCCAATGCCTGTCCAACTACTAGGGCTCGTTTTGCTTCTAAAGCTTTCGTAGCAATATCTGATGATGTTATTCCTCCCTGAACAATACGTGCATATGTATAAAAAAAAATATTTTTTTAAAAAAAGAATTTCTTAGAACCTGAAATTTCCTAAAGAAAGAGAATGGAAAAGATTCCAAATACCTATCATGGAAACATCATGACTGATGAAGAAAAATAACAATTTTTTTCAGCAGAAGCTATGAAACAACTGGAGAGAAAAAATGTTCATAAAGAAATAACGAGCACAAACTCAAACTGTATCACCCAGAAGGGGGTCAATTGGTAAGAAAAAAATAACATTTGGATGCACTAATTCTCATGTAATTACTATTATTTTCCCTTGGTATTTTGCACTAAATGTGATTGATTGCATTAAACAATCATGAAAATTTCCGGTATTCAGCACAAAAGAATCCAACACAAACAGATCATAAAGAAATATGATACTTGTTAGCATTGGTGCAATGCATGACAGATAGAGCAGGTGCTTCATTAGTTTTTGAAGTCTCGTTGAATTATGTTTTCTGATATGTTATATCTGAATCTCCAAATTAGGCTGCTTTTCATTCCCAAACCAGGAATAAAATCCCAAAGCTTAAAGAATTACCAGAACTGTAATAGGTACTCCGTATCTTTGTAACTTGTCTGTTTAGACAGAAAAAAAACCTAGAATTGGATATTTAGGGTGTCTTTGGAAAGTGATAAAACTTTTAAATGAAAAGTTTTCGATGTGTAAGTTTTTTAAATGGTGTAAAATTATGTGATATGGCATAAGTAATGGTGATGAGTAAAAAGAATAAAGTTAAAATAAATAAGTTAGTTGTATGGGTAATTGTGGAGAAATGATTGAAAAATAGAGTAGTTGTATAGGAAGATGTAAAGAAATAATGAAAAATAGGATAGTTGCAAATAGTGAAAAGTTTTGGCTTTATCCAAACACACCCTTAGACTAAAATATGGTAGTTTACTGAAAATATGCTTTAGAACAGTCTACAAGCTGTAACAGAGCTACTTTTCATGAACTTCAAACATACTCAAATATGAACAACTGATTTGCATCTATAGATGAATATATATATATATATATATATGAACAACTGATTCGCATCTATAGATGAAAAAATGCAAAAATATGAATTATTTCTATGGAACAGGATGATATATAGTTTACTTTCATCATTTTGACCTAAGAAAGAATTCATATGTTTCTAAAACAATTTTCCATGTATCCATTACCTTGGCAAGTATATAACGAGGTCTTGTATTTATCCGTCTAACAACCTCAACCAGGGCTGAACTGACTTTGAAATTTATTTCTAAGCTCTCAGAAGGAGCTACAAAATGAAAGAGGAAGTCAACAACAACACAATGCTAAAAACGCAGTGCTAATGATTTGTGTTTTATTTGCTCAAGCCAGGAAATAACAAAATTAGAATTTTGTAAATACATCAAGAAAATAACAAAATAATCAAGAAAACAAGAATAAGACTTGAGAAATTCGTAAAAAAATTTGAATCCTATTTTGATTCTTAAACCACTCCTTTCATCATAGTGTTTCATTATATGATCATTTGATATATAGTTGAAAAATGGCATCATGTTCTTGTTTCATTGATAAAATAATTTTGAAATTAACAGGAAATTAATGGATACATGTCTATTTTCTTTCTCAACAATAAGAAAAGTACACTCCAAACAACATTTCCATAATCCATACTAATTTCAGGATCCTAGTTTGAATTTTAATTTTAGAATATTATTCATAAAACTTTCCCCTCCATTTCTTCCAAGAAATCATCATACAATTTCAGCAGAAATGAAGGATAATTAATGATGTTCCTCATGAGATAAGAAAACAAGCCATGGTTCTGAAGGGAGTAAGCAAACCTCTAGTTTGATTGAATATAAAATTGCAGTACAGATATAAATTCAAAGCCATTTGACAGGTTTTCATTGTGAAACATTACATCAAACACGGTTCACCAAAGAATTGGATAAAATAATGAGAATTTCAAACTTCCAAGCAACTCATATTCTGGCCATTTACATAATCAAACTGAACTACCATACAACTTTAATTGTAAAATTTAAAAATGGACAAAATACTTGTAACAAATAATTGGTGCATTTGATGTTGATTAGGTGGTAAAGAAGTAATATAAATATCTGTGGACAGTAACTGCTGTTCAATGCACATCATATTACTTCCAATTTTAATGAGAATACAAAAGTTACAAGACCTAATTTGTCACAAAATGATAGCAATTCAGTGTTAAACATAACAGATTACGTAAGAGAATGTTGATATAAAAAATTATCAAGCAACTCAAAGAATTCATTACAGTGCATGTTTTGGGGCTCTGAAAAGACTAACATTTTCCCTTAATAAGCTCACGGCTTGTCACTATGAGAGTATCCTTTCTTCTTCTAAGAAAAACATCTGCCATCTCCACCGTCCGGCTGATCTCTTCCTCTCTCTCTTGCAATGAATTCATGGCTAATTTATCAACTGATATCTAGCACAAGCCCAAGAAAAAAGAAAAAAGAAAATAAACCAGATTTATATACTATCTGAACCATGAAATTTTAAAAATGATCTCAACACTAGCAACACACAGTGTGTCCCAAAAATCCAAAACGAGCTGAGGCATTGTTAATTTCTCTTACTTGTCAAGAATCCTATACTTATTATAGAAATGAAAAATCAGGTCTATAGCCTCTAAATCACCTCTATTCTTTTAAGTAAGTGGCCACATTGTGATTGAAGCTCTTCAACCTGAAAATACTGGGTATTCAATATCTTAGGGGAAAATGAGAGAGGAAAATGCTTCAGAAGAGGGGGGTGAAAAAAATACTAGACCTGTCTTGTGGTTTTTGGAACATATGATCCAACAACTATAAGGCCACCATTCTTTTCCTCGCTTATGCCTAAAGCTTTTGGAGAAATTGGAGCTTTTTGTTTTATTCCAATTCGAGCAGATACAAAGCTAGCAGCAGTTCGGCATAAGAAACGCTTCCCCTTTGTCTCTGCCTGGAGATTGAATAATGGTTGGTTTATAAAGGTGGTTTCTAGACCTCTAGAAATACTCAAACTTCCCAGAACACCAAATAGCTTGCCTGTATCATTCCTGCTGCAAATACAGCTATGTCTCTTTCAGTAGCTGCATTAACAATACATATTGATCCCTGTGTAACAACAGAATCAACTTAAAAGAGTCAGGACACATGATATAATTATTATGAACCCGTAAAAGACTAGGTGTTAAAAGTAAAACCAATCATATGAAAGAAATGCATCTCATCAATGAGATTTTTCATATAAAGCACCGACATCAACCAAAATTTTAAAAACACAAAAAAAGGAAGGCTTGTTTGTGAATTTCTTTCAATATTGTCTCAAAAAAAAAATAGAAATATTGGATCCATTTGGTAAAGAGGAAAAAAAAATGAGGGAAACAGTTGTAGGGACAAACTTCAAAAAGTGACAGTTAATAGGAGTAAAGACAATAGAAGTAAAAAAGCTATCACAATTGAATCAACAAATGTGAAATAATGATTAAAAATATCGGTAATAAATGGTAAAATTTGGGGATATTAGGTAGTCAAAATGTTAAATCACATCAAAATTGGAGAAGAAAGTAGTGGAATTTTTTTCTTTTTCCTAATTACAAACCCATCAGAATCCATGCATTATTATTTTTCGCCTGTCTATGTCATCCAAAATTTCATTGGTATTTCAAGAATACTAAAAAATGCTTACAGACTCAGAAAAGTTATCAAGCATGATCAGATGACACCTCAGAAGTAGGAATTTGTATGCTGGAGTTTTACAATCTTAATGTAGATTAGCATGTATGGTACGCCAACCCAGCTGTTGAATAGCTTTAAATATTTGAGACTTCTGGTACAGATTTATCGCTGATTTGGCATGAGAATGACAAATCCATCTGATTAATTTTGATTTATTTTTATTTCAATTACTCAAAAAAGAGATATAATTAGTTGAATTTTTAAGCATCTTAGATGATTTAAAAGAACCTTTATGTTCTGTATTATTTTAAAAATTATTTCTCATTTTTATACAATTCGAATTTTAAAATCAGAAAATTTCTTTTGAAAATTATGCAACTTAAGCAGCAATCTTCCGTAACATGTTTAATTAAACATAGAAATATTTTTGTGGCCATCTAGATATCTATTTTCTTAATTTACTTTTCAAGGTAATTTTCTGATTAAAAATCTTTAAAATTATCCCATTAATAACCTGCTTTTCTTATAAGAAAATCTTTATGGATTAAGTTTATTTTATTATTTTAAAATCAAATTTATGATTTTCAGATTTTTAAACTAATAATTTAATTGGTATTACATATTGCAGTCTTTATTGGTTTACGCAATGTCAATTCTTGAATTTGCAGATTTATTGCACGAATTGAAATCAGAAATTGGTAAGGGTAAAGGTTAGAAAAACATAAATGAAAATAAAGACATTGTGTGACAATATAACAGAAGAATTGGGAGAAGTAACAAAAAAAAAAAGTGTTAGTTTTGCATATGAGAATTACATGGATGTAGAAATACTGGACTGGGAAGCAACGCTTGGTGTTTTCGAAATTGAGAATTGACACGAGGAATTAGATAATTAATTATTTTAAATTTGATATCAACAGTTTTGCGTGCTCAACACAGTTTTTATGCAAACCATAATATCTGAGAATTTCACTGTAACTTGATGAGTTGGTGCACAAACTGGTAGCCTAGTAAAACTAGAACTGTTATAATGCATGCATACTGTATCAGTTTTCCGAGGGGCTGACCCTTCTATTGAGAACCATGATGAATTCAGACACTGGTTTACTAGATCATTACCTGTTGCAAGTTGCAAAGCTGCTCGCAAACAGCAGTTGGCCCTTGTTTCCTTAAAAGCTCAATGGCAATGGATGAAACGTTTGTAGCAGGAACCCGGCCTTTTGTTTTCTCCTCAACCCACTAGCATTGAGATTAAGCAAAATAAAGTTCAATTACTTTAAATTGTATCAGCGTAGACTACTACCAAATCAAAATTTTGCAACAACCTCACGAAGGTTGGAAGATCTATAGCCAAAGGCAGCATCTTTTGAAAACTCTGTCTCCCCAGCAGGAACAAGCCTGCCAAAGAGGCCAATCCCAATTAGAAATGTTACCATTTGGTAGGTCCTATAAAACTGCCAGATAGGTTGCCCAAAGATAGAGATAGCAGTCCCTGACTGAAGGGCACACATGTGTAATGTGCATATGCATCTAATCCTCTGTTTTCACAAAACATCATGATGAATAACATGTAGAGGAAGTGTATGTGAAAAAATAAAGAAAAGATTGAAAAGGGTAAATGATTGAAGAATAAAGAATACATGAAGATTACCATTTTTTGAAAAAAAAAAAAAAAAAAAAAGAACAAAAAGGTTGTAGAGGCATGTGAGAAGACGCCAGTGTTTGGACCGAGTCAGAGGGATGTAATGGTTGTGATACGATGTGTTGTAGGATTCTGTTGTAGGACTACAATCCCTGCTGCATCTTACAAAATGCACATGGAACATTGCTGAAGGTAAATCACACATGAAAATCTTAAACCCTTTATTTCCATGGTCCGCTAAGCAGCTTGTTAGAAAAACCATATGCAAGTTCTGTCTTACAATAAAGGAGAAGGCAGCAATGGTTAGGATTTTCAAATGCATAGTCTCAGATCATCATATTCTAAATAACCACAGCATGAGGTGATGTAGAATAACCAAACTCACTCTTTAATCTTCATCATGTTGCGAATTGGAAGAACACGCAATTCTAAATTTGAATACACTTACCTATCACCATCGGCAACATAATGTACATCTTCAATAGTATAACGTCCTCCTTGAAGGAAGAAAGGACAGATGATGCAGGCATCCATCTTGCCTAATACTGAAACAGCTGCATCTGGTTCCTGTGACAATGTAACTTTCAATTTCATGCATCCATCTCTAAGGTGACCATTAGCCATTAGATCGGCTTCACCAGAACACAGAAATCTGTGACTACAACTATTGAATTGAGTTATAAAAAAATCTTACCTCTGGAAAGTGACCACGGAGAGTAGAATCACCTCTTAACACCACAGTGTAGCCAATGTTTTCAACTGACTTAGCTGCAATATCTAAGTTTCTACATATATCTTTTGTCAAGGAAATAGCCTGTCAAAAGTTAACCTACTGAGTGAGGAATGAGATTTCTTTCTTCATATTTGGCATAATCACTAGGAACGACAATATCAGAAGAAAATAAACCTGGCATTTAAATTTATAATTCTGTCAGATCCCTTGAAGACTACTTACCTTTTCTGAACTCAATGATCTAGAGTTAGTTAAAATGAAAAAGCAAGTTGGCCTTTTGCTAAACTGCTCAACAAGTGATTCAACATTCCTGAAGAAAAATAAGAGTAACAGCATCAATAGACATGAAATGCATCAATAAAACGAAATGAAGCACAAATAAAGAGTGTAATCTGAACTTTGAATATGTCATTCCTTTCTTTGCTTTATATTTTGCTTTTGGAGATAGAAGAGGCAACACTTTCATTGATAAACCATAAATAGATTTCAGTGTACAAACAATTTTTGTTAATGTTTCTCTATTCAAGAAACATTGCACCAAGAAAAGAAACATTGCACCAAAACCAACATGATAGTCAAAGCAATATTACTAACATGATGAAAAACTGGTTACTTACCACTCAGTCAGAACTTCAATATCATGAACAGTTTGAGTTCCAGTTGGATCGTCATCCAGGACAACCAAAACCTTGGAAGAACTGTTACCTTCCATCTGACGAATACAATTGAAGGGGTCCTCAGGCCACTCAGGTGGAAGAGAATCTAAGAGATTCTCTTTATTGAGTTCTGGGAGTTTTCCTTCTACAGCAACACCAGTGAGTTTCTCATAAACCTGCAGTGATACCACCATCCTGCTCTTAACCCTACTTCCCTCAAGAAGCAAACCAAGATACGAACATTAAACAAGAGACTGCAAATTAAGCAGTCTTTCATTAAATAACTATTTTAATCCATGTAAAGTTTCATTAAAACTGGACAGGCTGCCAATCAAAAACAAACAAACAAACAAACAAAAAACCGGACAGACTGATTTGTCTGGCCATGAATGGTTCAGCGGTCCAGTTAGAGGTTAATTCCTAAGTTTTGTTGAAACCTGTATGCTGTGCGAACCACACAGTCACACTAGTAGAATCAGCTAATCCACAGATTCTTAGTTCATTTTAACATAAGAACAGAGATGTTTGGCAAATATACTGATATAGTTTCCATGAATTGCAAATATGTTGCTTAATTTTTTTAAATAACAAATAATCCCTACAACTTGAAGATTACAAGTATACCCATACCATGAGGTTTTGGTCCCAATCCATTAAAAATTTTAAAATAACCAAGATGTCCCTCTTCTTCTTGCTTACACCACTCGAAAAACCTAAGCTGACCTATTGTCATTGTCCTTTCCTGCTGCCAATGGCTGTCAGTCATATTTTAGGACCATCCATTGAAATCACCTTACTGTTAATTGCATTTACCCTTTTTCCCTTCCATTTTCCCCAACCCAGCTGGCACTAAGAGAAACCCAATTTGAATTGATATGGGTGTAATGTATTGCCCAACACTAAATAGCCTTAATTTTTGCATTTTGGTGAGAAAAACAGGACTAAATATTTTCCATTTGGACAAACAAGGGAAGAGTGGGATGCCAAAAACACCTTACGCTTATCATCCCATCACTGATTCAGAATACCAAAACTTTTAAAACACACAAAAATACAACACACCACTGCCCCATGTGACCAATAGAGGTTGTGCTTCGAATGCAGGTTGAATGGAGAAGCCTGAACAGAACAAGGCAATGTTGCTTGATCCAGAATGCAAGTTTAATTAGGGTTGTCTAAAATTAGAGTTTTTAATTTTTGGATATATTTGATGTACTCTTTATTTTATTATTTAGGGTTTCATAGTAGGATTTGGTTTACTTGAATATCAAGTCGTTATGCATCCCACTAAAGTTAGGATTGAGACTGCATAAGGATTGAGTGGGAATTGCATTAGGACCTTATTTTTCCTATAAATAGATGCATTGCCTTAACTTAATTGAGCAATATGGTCAAGGTCGATGAAACTTTTAATGTATGAAACCTCATCATTTGATTTTTGACTTGTGGGGTCCTTTTACAAGGTTAGCTGACTAGAATTATGTCATTTGTTGTTTGATTGAATGAATTCTGGCAAATCAATTAAATTTAGCCACTTTATTTGATAGACGTAGTCAGTAGGAAGAAATCACAAGAAGTTATGATTCTGTCCTTTACCAAGGTTTGCAATCACTGGTGTTGGTACCCTAGTTCATACAATGTCCCACTAAAACAAATCCAGAAATTTCTCATCAAGTTTCGTGTCAAAATGACCTGGCCTGTTAGAGATCAGATATTGGCAGCAATAGTGTTAAAACTTAGGATAGCTAGGGTTTCTGAGCTAGTATTTAAGCAACAGAGAAGGGGGGAAGTGTGTGCGGACATTCGAATCTTTTAACAGATTGGTGGACAGAACATTGACGGAATGGTAGAGTTACTGTTTTTTGTCAAATAATGACAAAGCTAAGGAAAATACTTGAAAGATCATAGAAACTGTAGATTTGTTCAAAAAAATTTACAGAATTATATGTCGGAAGCTCAAAGTAAATTTTCATTATGCTTGCAAGGAGTCACATTCTCCTCTCCTTCACATTCATGCTTTGTATAGTTCTCTTTTGTTACCATCAAGACATGATAATAAATAACATTTTTAGAGATGCAAATTATATGAATGATGGTTGCATAAATGGCACTCAGCAATTTTAGGATTTTCACTGAAAAAACCCTTGACTTTTGAGTGGCATGCATCCATGCACCCACATGCACTCATAGACTCCAACACACAACACGAAAGAGAATTTTGGATTTCATCCATCACACTAATCTTAGGACCCTGTGCATGCAAGAGCTGCACTTTTATATAGCTCTGTTATACTTTGGAGACCACTAGATCAACAGTGTCGAGGGAAATTCTTTGGCAATGAGAAATTTCAGAAGATGTTGAGAAATGCTGGTAGTCAGTATCAATGTTGTCAGAACCGAACCGGTGATTGAACCGGTAAATGAACTGGTCTGGTTCGAACCGGTTCGACCGGTTAAATAAATTGATTCGAACCGATGACGTCAGCATGACATATTTATGACGTCATAAATATTAAATTATTTTAAAATTTTAAGTAAATATATTGATAAGTTAATCCTAATTTAACACCTTTAATATTATTCTGAGTCATTTATAATGTCATTTATACCTTAATTACAAAATTTGAAACTCGGATAATAGGATTTAATGAAATCTACTTTATCTAACAACGTCTAACAGCATCTAACGGCATCTAACTGGATCTAATAAAATCTAACAGCATCTAAATTTTGATATTAATAAGTTAATTCTAATTTAACACTTGTAATATGATCTTCAGCTCCTTATAAGGTTATTTATATCTTAATTATAGAACATAAAACTCAAATAATATGATTTAATGAAAATATAAAATTATGAGTCAATGGGCTAGAAAATTTTAATGTTGAAAAGTGTATTAACTTATTAATATAATTTGGGAAAATTTATAAAATTATTTAATTGAAAAAATCATACATATATGACTACAATTATATTTTAAAATATGGGGAACAAATCAACAAAGTAGATTATTATATTTAGATAAATTAAATTAAAGGATAAAGTGATAATGTGAATTAAAATAAGATGATATATGATATTGTTGAAATTATTTATCAAATAATTAATATTTAAATTCATATTTAAAATTTTAAATGCGCTGTAGGAGCACCGAAAAATCATGCACCACCAGAGCACTAGTTCCGGTACTCCATCAGCCCCAAATGTAGCCGCCGCAAGCCAGCAGCTGCGTCTGTAATCAAAGATTCAAAATATCAAATTCGAAGCCTAAATGCCCAAATCTAAATGGTTGAACCCATCGTTAATAGCTGCAATTGCCCAAATCCAATTCGTTTGCAATCACGTCGAGATGAAATCGGGAGATGAAAGCAATTCCCGCCTTTGGAGTTGATGTCATCTACTCTGACGGCAATTTCAGCTGCATCGGCGGCACAATATCCATCGGCTAGTTTCCAGGTGTCCGCGTCGGCTCCCCGATTGCAACCGACCCTCCTAGCTGCGGCATCCCGACACTCGGCCGCCGCATTTTCACAAACCATGCCGTTCCAGCCCACTGTGCCAACGCGGTATTCCCATCGTCGATCGTCGTTAAATACCCATCGATCTCCTCAGCTCTCCAAATCGGAAGAACTCAACCAGCAAGGCAGCAACATGACCGGCGCCCGTCAGGCGTCGGCGAGCAACAATGGGTTTTGCGGGCGAAAACGAAGACGAGCGGGCATTGGGTCCGACCAGGTGAATCCGGTTCGACCGTATGTTACGGTTCGACCGCCAGTTCTCCGGTTTGATCGGTTTTATGTATTTAGACCGAACCAGGTGTAATCGAACCGGGAACTGGACCGGTTCACGATCAAACCGGTCCAACTGGCCGGTCCGGTCCGGTTCTTACAACACTGCCGGGACCGCGCTACACATTGCGGTTGTTTGGGAACCCGGAACTAGGAACCGATTCCATACGATCAAATTTCCTAAAATAATTGGCGGACTGGCATGATTTGCATGAAAAATTAATTGAATGAAGTGCTTAATTTAATTGTTTAATTTCCACCGAAAAACGTGCATGAACGTTAAATCCGTGCATGGTAGGAACATCTAGGTATCACGTTCATTGTTTTCTTACTTAATTTAGTATTAAATTAATATCTTGGGATATCTAAAACTGTTTTATATGAAATTTTATAAGTAAGTCTATTTTAACATACCCTATAGAGTGGATGGACTAGATCATAAAAATTATATTTAAAAAAATTTTAAACAATTAAAATTAATTAAAATTTTATAAATTAATTTTGAATGCTCATATCTTAAACCATACTAATTGGTTTGATATGAAACTTAGACGGAATGTTAAATTGATATGTTCTAAAATATGGATGAATTGGATTATAAAATATGATTTAATAAAGTATTTAAATAAATACAATAGTTCCATTGAAAAATGTGCTTGGATTGAATCCATGGTTGATACGTCCAGACAGTTGAACGTGCATATACATCAGGTTCACCATATGCTTCACATTTTATTAATTAATTATTATATATATAACTGTTTTATATGAGATTCTATTGATAATCTTAAATTAATACCCATATTGTTAGAGAGGAAGAGGCCATTAGTCCTCTATAAAATAAGCAACGCCCATCCCTAGTTATAATCTTATAATTATAATTTCATATTATAATAAATTTTTAGTAATTCAACAATTATAAAATCATATATTAGTTGATTATAAATCTTTATTTTGTACAACACAACCTCAAATTATATCTTAGCTAAGGCATATTTGTTATTTTATAAGAGGTTTAGTAGCCTATTTAATGGATACTTAATAGTGTTGGTATAAATAGAAATTAAAGTAAAATACATGAGTATATTTAAAACTTTTAAAAGTTTATGGGTTTAATGAAACTAAGGATACAGTTGGTTTGTATATGTGGAATTTGCCTTTTTTGCTACTTATATTTTGTATACTACTTATATTTTGATTTTACAGTTAGTATAAGGTCAATTCAGAACCAATGTATTAAGATTTAAGAAGATTTATGTATTTTATTACCTCTTAAGTATGAGTATGTGAAACCAGCACTATTTGAGACTTAGCATAAAATTAGTGTATAAGTTAATATAATTTATACCCTTTAAAGCATGTAGAAAATATATATTATTAATATAAGTTATAAAAATGTGTATGTTTATTAAATTAATATCTTGGGATATCTAAAACCGTTTTATATGAAATTTTATAAGTAAATCTATTTTAACATACCCTATATAGTGAATGTACTAGATCCAAAAATTATATTTAGAAAATTTTTAAACAATCAAAATTAATTAAAATTTCATAAATTAGTTTTGAATGATGATATCTTAAATCAAACTAATCGGTTTGATATGAAACTTGAGATGGAAGGTTAAATTGATATGTTCTAAAACATGGATAAATTGGATTATGAAACAAGATTTAACAAAGTATTTAAATAAATTCAATAGTTGCATAGCAAATTGTGCATCGATTCAATCCATGCATGATCCGTCACAAAGTTGAACGTGCATATATATCGCGTTCATCATTTGCTTCACATTTTATTAATTAATTATTATATATATAACTTTATTTTATATGAGATTCTATGGATAATCTTAAATTAATGTACTTTACTTAGGGTGTGTTTGAGAATGGATAAAACTTTTGATGAAAAGTTATAGAGAGTAGAAGTTGTCAAATAATGTAATATGATAGAAGTAATGATGAGGAATAAATAGGATAAAGTTGAAATAGATAGGTTAGTTGCGTTGGTAGTTGTGTAGAAATGATTGAAAAGCAGGGTAATTGTATAGAAAAATGTAAAAAAATTATTAAAAAATAGGATAATTGTGGAGAGTGAAAAGTTTTAACTTGACAACTTTCACTTGTTACCAAATACACGCTAATAGTAAACAAATTAGATTATACAAAATATAATTACAAATGAATAGGCAAATTAAAAGTTGAATGAATTATATTTGCTAATTTCAAAAGTTTATATCTTAATCAATTTTAAGTATTTTGACATGAAATTTGATATAAACAGCCAATTTAATATGCTTTAAAATATAGATGGGTGAAATTATAAAAAACAAAACACCTTTAGAAAAATTTAAAACGACTTTGAATTAGGTGCGTCAATATATCTATGCTGTTATTAATGGTACGTAGCCACGGCCATTTAAAAAAAATGAATTAATTAGCATCCACAAGGGAAATGACCCAAACCGGACAGATGTTTGCCACTTATATATTTCAATCTCTGGTTCAAAATAGTTGCATGAAAAAAATTTATAAATAAAAGGTGTGTTTGAGAAGTTGAAAAAATTTTGATAAAAAGTTTTTTTTATATAAAAGTTATCAAATTAGTAGAAAATGATATAATATTGTAGGAGTAATTATAGGGAGTAAGGAGAATAAATTTAAAATAAATGGGTTAATTGTATTGGTAGTTGTGTAGAAATTATTGAAAAATAGGGTTATTGTATAAAAAGATGTGTAAAAAATAATTTAAAAAAGAGTACTTATGGAGGGTAAAAATTTTTAGATTGAAAAATTTTAACTTGACAATTTTTTTAAATTGCCAAACACACCCAAAATATATATTAAAAAAACTGGATATGAATTAACTGGCGGTGGCTTAAGCAAGGACGTGGAGAGCTGAGTTGGCAACATGGTGTGGAAATATATTAAATCCTGATTAAAAAATTTAACCGATTCACAGCTTAAAGGGGAAGATAAAAATGGATGGGCAGCAGATATAAAGCCAACAATGGGGAGGCGAACAGGAGAGCACCGGACGACCAGCAGGTCTAAAAAGGGAAAAAAAATTCTTTTTCTTTCATGTGTGGATGGGTTCACGTCCACTACAGAATAAGCTCAAGAATTTTTATTTCATATCATGCATGGCTCCCAATAACGTCCAAACCAGATCTTGTATTTTTTTATTAATTGTTGGTTTGAATGCTGTTAATATAATCACTGCTATTAACCAATGAAAAAAATTTTAAAAATTTATTCAAATTTAGGTAACTAGAATGTTGATCATGGAGGCTACTGCAATGTGGCTGGGGTTGAAGTGGGCCTTGGATGGCCACTTCACTGACCTTCTGATGGAATCTGACTTATTGATTCTTATTGAGTTCCTGGTGGGTGATTGCTCCGTTAGAGCTCCGGTGGGAGCGATTCTCTCTCTTATCAGGCATACCGCCCTTCGGGCCAACTCTTTGTCTTTTCAATACGTTTTACGGGCTGGGAATTCTGTTGCTCATATTTTGGCTTATTTTGTATCATCTCATTTTTTGCCTGAACAAGAATAGTGGGATACCCCACCCTTCTTTCTTCAGGAAAATCTTTGTGAAGATAATTTTTTTGGAATGGATATATAATGATAGCTCTATTCTCTCTACTCTGGACGTTCTCTCTCTCAGAGGTTGGTAGGATAGGTGCTCATCTTTCTATCAAAAAAAAAAAGGTAACTAGAATGTTTTTTCTGAATATAAATTTTCATGGATGCTATTAGAGATACATAAAACTGGGCTAGAACAATGTAAATACAATTTTAAGATGAGATTAATAAAATTTCAAGTGAAAAGTTCAACATCTGAACCACCTAACGTGAAGTTGAAAAATCTTATTTTTCCACTATTAGCCATGGTAAATATAGTTGTAAATACAAATAGGAAATTTAAAATTTAAAGGAATGAAGCTGAAGAATTATTAAAATCCAACTTTTGAAAACATGTGATTTAGAATTGTACATATAAAGGCCAAACGTAAAAAAATATAGGGCCAAGAGAAATGAAAGAAATAAGATTCTAAATGTTATAAAAGTAAAAGGATAAATATATATATACATATAAAGGAATATACATACATATATAAAAATATATAACATAAAGAAAATGCATATAGATAAAAAAATATATAATATATGGTGTCAATATATAAAATAATTCATTTTATTTATTTAAGCAAAGGAAAGGAAAAAGTCTATGATGCAAGCTAATACTCCAACATAAGCAAGCAATGCCTTGAAATCATTTATTTAAAATGATTAAATGACATGCAATTCTTTTGTTGTGATGTTTTTAAATTTATTTAAGGGTGGTCATCCCCTTAATATAATTTAGAAAATATATTTATTAATTTTTTAAGATAATTGAATAAAACTTTCTCAATTTAAAAATGAAGTAAAATGATGAATATGATCAATTCTTAAAAAACATACTAGCACGTGTATGATGCTAGTATACAAAGATACAAATTCATTCTAAAGATGTAAGAAAATCAAAGTCCCCCTCTAATGTAATCAAGTTACTAATATAGGCTAAAATGCCGACAACACACTTTCTAAATAGGGAGTAAACGTATTGATGGTCGCCTAGTTAGCGTATCATCCAATGAAGGTATAAAGGATGAATGTAGAATATGCACTTGTATAATGCATTTGTTATGAAATGCCAAATTCTGTACTGAAAATGTTTATTTGAATAAAATGTTTGTTTATTGAGTCTACTACTCACATTTTATTTTCCTTACCTTAGATAAGTATGGTAAAATTCAAGAAAAGATGTCTCAGTTTAGGTACTTTTGAAGTTTTACTATCTTTATATAATTAGTGTAAATAGATACATTCCGAGGATACAGTATTACACAAGTACTAGATTACAAAGATTGATGATATAAAATATATCTTAATATTTGAAAAATAATATGTGATTTTAATTATAAGTGTATGCATGCTTGTAAATTAAAGTGGGATTAAATTGAAAACTTTGCTGTATGAACAGGGTCACGGTCGAGATAAGGTAAGGAACTTTAGTTTTGGGGCATCCCAACATATTCATATTTTAATCTTTGATATTTGCATATTTGTATTGTAACCTTGGAAATTTTCTTTTTTCTTGAGTTAGCCCCAATGTTTTTGTAATTACAAATCAAACTTTGTAAGTTTGTATGTTTCGCATACTAGACCTTATCATTAAGAAGTAAAAAGCATTAAGAAGTAATAAGTAACAAACAACAAAGTTCAAAATGCAATAAAGGAAATCTGCAAGACTAAAAAGCAAAAAATGTAATTTCATGTAATAAAAATGAAAAAACCTTAAATATGAAATTGACTATTTTCCTTTAATAAATAGATTTGGAAAAATTCTAAATTTTTGAAAATTTTCATGACAGACAATATTAAATTGTTTACATTATAAAATAAAAATTCAATAATATATCTTTAAGATATGATGAAAAACTTAGTTTTAAGTTATTAATTACATTAAATAAACCTATGCAATATCATTCAAAATTTTATAAGCTAGCATATAAATAATTTTAAAAATAATTGGTATTTTTGAAAAAAATGCCTATAATGTATTAATGTTTGACTACTATTGCATTTATGTCTTTAAATTTATCAAATTCACAAATATAAATACAAAATTTGAAAAAATTTGTATCTCTTACATCATGGTGCTATTACAATTATGTACAAATAGACAACTTAGAAACATGTAAACTTTTGCTAATAATAATTACTTTTCTAAGAAGTACTATACTTTTATAATATAAACTAAATGTACTTGGGCTTATATAAAGTTAAAAGAAAACCCAAGAAAAATATTTAAGAATAAATTTATACATCATAGGTTGATTGATTTATTATATATAGTATAAAATCAAGTCTATAACTTAAGAGGGCATTTTGGCACCACCAATAGTGTCTATTTATATATTTTTTTGACAAAGTACGTCTATTTATATTTTAAACCAATGTGTTTGCATACGTTTGCATACTTTCATTTTTTTTGAACTTGAAAAGCTAAAACTTTTCAATTCAAATTTTTCAATCTAAACATTTTCACTATTCACAACTATCCTAGTTTTAATCATTTCTGTACAATATTCATACGACTAACTTATCTATTTTAACTTTATTATCTTTCTTTTCATCATTACCCTTATCAAATTATATTATTTTCTTTTATTTAAAAAATTTTTACAATAAAACTTTTCATTCAAAAGTTTTATCATTTTCCAAAACACACCTTGCATTTTAAACCTCATCTTTAACTAGTTATAAATGATTAGTAATAGTAAGGCCTATCTTACAATACACAACTTGTAAATTTCAATATGTAATTATGGAATTTTGGGGTCTAACTCATAAAAAGGTTAACATTCAAAATATGTAATGTTATATATAATAAAATACAAAAATAAATTACATATCAAAGATATTTCTTTTTAGATATTCCTAATAATAAATAAATTTGGAAGACTTTCAAATTTTGAAAATTTTCATGCTAAACAATATTGAAATTTTTGCATAGTAAAATTAAAATCGAAGAACATATCTAAACAATATTAAAACTTAGTTTTGAGAAAATAAATTGCATTGAATAAATCAATTCAATATCATTCAAAATTTTATAAACTATCATATAAATAATTGAAAAATAATTTTTATATCATATAAATATTTTATAATGAAATAAATTACTTTTAATTTTATTTATCATGATAATATAAAATTTTAAAAGAACTAAATTTATTTATTTAGTGTGCAAAATCTATTTTTTAGATATTTTATGGTATTTTTATTTTTTATTATTTATGAAATTAATTTTTTTGCATCTTAATCCATGCAAGTTCTCTATTTGTAAATTAAACCTCAATGTATCATATTTATATAATAAACTCTAAATTTATATGTTATGTAAAATAGATCCGTCATTAGCTATCATCGGCAAATAGTTAACAACAAGATTTTAAAAAAACTTACAAAGTCTAATTGTAATGCGTATTTTGTGGGACCTATCTTGATGGTTAAATCAATCCATTACTTGCATTTGAAATTGTTCAAAAACAAATCAAATTTTATCATAATCAATATTTTCGTTTACCTCACTTGATAAACACGATAAAAGCATAAAATCAAGTTAATAATAGTGTTCATAATTTTAATTCGTTACTTATACTGTCTTCCGTAGAATATGCTACGATTTACGAAATTGCACTCTAGCATGGGTGCAATAATTATAAAATGGAACCCTTATTGATAACAAAAACAAAATCCAGCTAGTTATATGCTTGATCATTATTTTTTTTTATCATGGTTCTAAAAATCGACTTAAGTAGAATTTTTATTGGGCCACATTTACTGAAAAATATGTGTAATATATATAAAGCAGGAAAAACACTTAGATGAACCCACAAATGTATTAAAATATTACAATTTTTTTATAAAAATCATTTATCCATGTAATATTGATTTTGACAATTTAGAGCTTATATTCACAACTTTAAATTTTGATATATAAATCAAACAATTATGTAACGGTGATTTTATAATTTTTTCAAAAGGCACATGGCATATTTGATTTTAGTAAAACTTAATATGTTAGTTAAACAAATGATATTAATTACAACTTGTACAGTGGATTTTTATTTTATCATCAATATAAGCTCTATTGTGTTATATCAGTGCACTTTACTTAAATATTCCTATGCAACAATCTTCTTAGGCAAATTGTTGATTTCACTAATAATTTACATATATAAGCGGTGGCCTTAAAAAATCTTAGTCCCAGCAAATAGGGCAATTCTTAAGAGGTGCAACTTGGCATGTTATTAATAACTTCATATTTTTACAAATATTTTTCACCCATTTAAGCATGAAAATTTCATTTAACAAAAAGAGTTTTTGGGGGATTCTTTGAAAATTGTATTTTTACATTAAAACCTTATTGAAATGTTTTGGGATTGATTGCTTGCGAGGACCAGATATTTTATTTTATTTTTCCATTATAACTTTTCTTTATTTATGAGGTAACTTACGAACATGCTAGTAA
>JAXCLR010000063.1:11434697-11451071 GCA_035584095.1 Annona squamosa | reverse complement strand
AGATGATATATGATATTGTTGAAATTATTTATCAAAGAATTAATATTTAAATTCATATTTAAAATTTTAAATGCGCTATAGGAGCACCGAAAAATCATGCACCACCGGAGCACTAGTTCCGGTACTCCATCAGCCCCAAGTGTAGCCGCCGCAAGCCAGCAGCTGTGTCTGCAATCAAAGATTCAAAATATCAAATTCGCAGCCTAAATGCCCAAATCCAAATGGCCGAACCCATCGTTAATAGCTGCAATTGCCCAAATCCAATTCGTCTGCAATCACGTCGCGATGAAATCGGGAGACGAAAGCAATTCCCGCCTCTGGAGTCGATGCCATCTACTCTAACGGCAATTTCAGCTGCATCGGCGGCACAATATCCATCTGTTGGTTTCCAGGTGTCCGCGCCGGCTCCCCAATTGCAACCGACCCTCCTAGCTGCGGTATCCCGGCACTCGGCCGCCGCATTTTCACAAACCATGTCGTTCCAGCCCACTATGCCAACGCGGTATTTCCCATCGTCGATCGTCGTTAAATACCCATCGATCTCCTCATCTCTCCAAATCGGAAGAACTCAACCAGCAAGGCAGCAACATGACCGGCGGCCTTCGGGCGTGGGCGAGCAACAATGGGTTTCGCAGGCAAAAACGAGAAGACGAGCGGGCATTGGTTCCGACCGGGTGAATCCGGTTCGACCGTATGTTACGGTTCAACCTCCAGTTCTCCGGTTTGATCGGTTTTATGTATTTAGACCGAACCAGGTGTAATCAAACCAGGAACTGGACCGGTTCACGGTCGGACCGGTCCAACCGGCCGGTCCGGTCCGGTTCTTACAACACTGGTCAGTATGCTTGTTTCCTAAATAATTCCCCTCATCAGTCTTAATTATTTATGGATGTGGCACCTTGGTGCAACAGTAAAAGTTGTCACCAAGTGACCTGGAGGTTATTTTCTGAGCCGTGAAAACCACCACTTGCTTCACAAGATATGGTTGCATGTCGTAGACTTAAAATGGTCCAACCATTTCCTGGACTCCGCAATTAGAGGAGCTTAAAATGTACCGAGCTGCCCCCTTTATCAAATTTAGTGATCGGATGGTAACAGGTTTTTCCCATAGGAAAAAAAAAATCAGTTTTTGAAACTCTTGAAGAAGCTATTTTATTGACTGCAAAAGAAAATTTGGCACTTCGATGACCAAGTATCTATTCTCAAAGGGAACACTCCAAGTGGGCAGGAAATTTATATGTACACATATATACATCCGTCTATTAAAAAGGGGCAGCCCGGTGCAGCAAGCTTGGGCCAAGGGTCTGTATATTCCAAGAATGCAAAATAGACTACATAACCAATCATAAAGAAAGCTATATCTACACTGCAGATTCTAATAATGGGAAAAAAATAAGCAGGTAAAAAGTATCTCCCTATTTTGTACCAGTGCCAAACTGTAATTATTGATCTCATGGAAAAGGGAAACCTGAGCAGTAGTAAAATCTCCCTAATTTGTACCACTGGTACTTTATTTTAATTGTTGATCTAAATTTTTTGTGAGCCTGGAGATTAGGGTATTGTTCAAAGTTGGCAAAACAATGAACTCGCAGATATTTGATCCCGACATCCCTCACGGCATCAACAACTCACAATTGATAGTAGTAGAAGCAGAAAAATATTATATAAACAACAGAAAAACAAAGACTCTCACCTTAACTACTCCAATATCATCACATCGTCCCCATCCAGAAGCAGACCCTACTCAAAAGCTCAATAATAATGACTAATTAGCAATTTATTGGAATAAGCACTAACAATAGGGAGAAAATTTTACATGGAGGAAAATAATTTTTGATATTTGTGCTCGCAATTGCCATCTCCAATTCACATAGGTTTGCAAATGGACACTAAAAGTGGAAATGCACATTGTCACACCTGCGATATAAAGCTGGTAGGCAACAGTAGTAAGATGAAGAGGAACTTTACGAGATGTGCTCTCATGAATCACAATGCCCTGAAAAAAAAGGGAGGCAGCATTCATGTAAGGATGTTGTGTCATACAGTTAAAACACGTGTGGCGCACGCGCGGAGGCACATGAGAGAGAGAGAGAGAGAGATCACACACTAGATCCTTCAACCAAATATCAAGGGCTGAGTAAGGCGTGTAATCATTATCCAGCATGTGTGGCACACGGTTTTCGAACATCCTGGGATAAATATATTAGATTTATATTATAATGACATGAAATTTCAAATATCCTGTAATATTTGTGGCCAAAAACACTAAAAGAATCACTGGATTCCAAAGAGAGGTGGATGTGGTTCAGGAATATACACTAAAATCAAGGCACGGTAGATATCATGATTGAACTTGAGTCTTTTGCAGCAGCATATACTTGGTTCATACTCATTACAGCCCAAACATGATATTTTGCAGCTAATTTTCATGTGTCCATCATTAAGAATACTGGGGTATTCGCTACTGATCACACTTCTAGGAATATCAATATAAAATTTTATGGTCAGACATAACCGCATCAAAAGGAACTTTCCTGTCAGATGATATGAATCAAGAAAAATATAGAAGTATATTCCTTAGGTGTGTCTTTACAGAGTGGAAAAAAGATGAAAAATGCCTCCTCTCAAACAAGGGAAGACCAGAACAGCCACATGGCTCTCAATACCATGAATGAATTTATTTCCCACAAATTGTCAAATTTTATGTATGGTCTAGTAATTTTTAAGGTTTAGTTTATTCCTCATCATAGTAGGATTTGCTTTACTTGAGTAAGAAGTCTTTGCACATCTCAGTAGAGTTCAAATAGCAATTCTGTAAGAAGATTTGTGTTAGAGTTTTTTTTTCTTATAAATAGATGCATTGTCTTAGGGTTTTTTTACAGACATCAAATTGAAATGAAATTAAAGTTTCTTCTTTATTTATTCTTACTCTCCCTAATTCTGTCCCATTTTTTCTTAATTTTTCTTTGGTCTCTCCCCTTTTTTTCTGTTCTCATCATCTTGAGAATATCCTTCCTATTTCTTCATGCTTCCTTCTCTACAACCGTAGCAAACTAGAAACCACCATGTGTGACAAAGTAGAACGCTTGTGTATGAAATAATATCAAAACTGAAACAAGCATCGCAGGCAGATGAGTTTACTTCAGGCACAGAATTAATTATATTCATGTTTCATCCACCCCTTGAGCCGAACAATTGCATGAGGATTTACATATAGCAAATAAAATTAAAATAAATTTAATGTGTTGTAGTATGCATGACACATACCATGACGTTCCTTTACTGTGTGAAACAATTTCAAACAATATTCTAGTGTTTAGGCCCAATCGAGCTCCAAATGCCATTGCCTCCGCAGAAGCAGCAATGTGGATGCCAGCCAACAGTTGATTAATCATCTTCACAGAACTAGAGGCAAAACATAGCTTTCTTAGATGCTTGAAATGAGGCAATCACAAGAGTAAAATTTTATATTGAAGATGTGAAGTACCTTCCAGCTCCACAACCACCATTGATAATGTAGAGATTTTCACTCAGTGCTGTTAAAGTTCAGGAACCATGCATCAGAGACTTTATCCACATATGTCAAACTTATTAATTGAAGTGTCCCCATTACCTGAAAGAACTGAACCCGCATGCTTAAGAGCTACATCTGCACCTGAAGCAATTATCTGATGCACAGAGAGAATGCTTATAATAAAGAACACCCTTCATTCAGTTCAAGAAAGCAAGAAATGCTACAAGAGATGAGGAAATTAGCGTGTTCATTTTCCAGACCGTCAATGTTCCATCTGCTGCTCTCTTAACACCACCAGAGACAGGTGCATCCACTAACTTCAGATCTTTATGCTCATCTGTGATATCAAACAATAACTAATGCTAGTGAAACAGGTAATAATACTGACATAAAGATAATCCCAGTTTTTTTGAACCAAATGAGGACGACGTGAGTTGTGTTCATTAAGTGGCGAGAGAAAGCATCACTAATATTTTGGGAGCAAACATCAGAGAAACAAGTAGAGGAGAGCACTATCAATCAAGACACCATGTTATACACCTCCCCTGGCACATGTACAAGCAATTAAGTATAACCCCATGCAATGTGCAAATCTCTTTCCTTTAACAAAACAACAAAATGTTTTAACATACGAGTTGCATAAAATTTTCTTCTCAAAAAAATTTTTATTATGCAACAAGCCGAGATATTGGAGGAAGGATGAAACCTAGCAAACGCTGTTCCAGCCTGGTCACAAACCCAGTAGATACAGTAGATGAGAGAACAACAGTCGCTCCAACTGGAAGGGCTGAAATAATATTGACAAAATAAAGTTAACAACAGGGAAAAAAGGATGCAGTAAATAAGATGTTACAGAAATACCTGATACTGCTCCAGCTTCTCCATATAGAACACTTTCAGCTTGAAATTCATTTGTCACCATAATTATGAGAACATCTACATCTGAAATATAAGGACCAGAAATTAGTTCATTATATGCTATGCTAAAAAGGGCAACTCATTGAAATTTCACCAAACATAAAGGAAAGGTATCCCTCATTGCAACAGTCCGCAAGCACAGACTAAGATATCCACGCGACAAATTCGACTCTCTGATCCACATCCTTCATCATAAATCAGTGCATAAAAATGAAACTGAAATGGTTGCCATACTCTGCTTAATGCAACTCAAGATAAATTGATCGGAGTAACAATAGCATACTTGCCCTGAAGATAGACTTGTGACAAGGTCTCTTACATGATTGATTACCATATATTGTTAGAGGTTGCAATATAAGTTACCTATCTGACAATGTAATTATTGTAATAACTAAAACTCAGTCCAATGTATAGAATTGTCCATTTTGGGCTTGCTTGATTCCACTAAAACACAGTTCTATTTGTAATACCCCTGCCCAGTATGAAATATTATCTGATTTGGGCCCACCAGATTTCATCCTTTTGGTTAGGAGACCAGGCCCAAGGGTGTAAAACTGTAAAGATTCTGCATGTCACCAAAGTCTGGTGGTCCAAAGTGATTATACTTCACATTGGGCAAGGATTGGATCCTTCAGTCAACTCATTTATGAACATGTGTTCTCTGAATCCCTAACATTTGAAAATATAAAGTTAAGATCTTCTAAATTTTTGCTTGCAATTTGATTAACACTAGGCGATTATGTAAAATTCATGAAGGACAGTGCAATTTCTTTCATCCAAACTGAATTCCATGCACAACGTAATATCTTTACTTATTTCTCTACTGTCTGAAAGAAATGCTGCCAAGTTGAATTTACTTTTAGATTGATCAATTGTAAAACATGTATGCCCTAAAGCATCCCTCCACGCACTTAACGAGAAATTTAACATTTTTTTGATTTATCAAAACTATACATTTGCAAACAACATACACAGAAGGCATCTCTTCACATAAATGTCATCTATGCATTAAAAAACCAAAACTATGCAAGCCAAATAAAATCTCTAGAGCAAACAAATAAACAAATATACATCGACAAGTGAGTGCTATAGCTCTATTATTAGGAATTATGCAGCCGTGATTGCAATATATAAACTACCATAGATCAGAATTGATCACGAAACTATGTAAAAGTTCAGTTCAAACTTGGATTGATCAATTTGGTATCAGAGATAAAAGTCTGGAATTGCAACTGTCATCTCTTTTTCTCAAAGCAGTCCATCTTCCAAAAATCATCTTCCACAGTAGTTGCACGTTGTCCACTCTGTGTTCTATAATCCTTGCATACTTGCTGAGTTCAATGCCAGGAGCATCAGAGGTCAAGTTGTTGACTTATACAGATATTGTTCTTCGGTGGCTGCCTAAATGCAGCTGGGTGCACTTAAGCTTGGTGCACAAGGGTGCATTTAACTCATTTTGTTTGAAAAAATTTTTCACACAACTGTTAATCTAAATGCATTTAATTACGAAAATTTCCGCTATTTAAAAAAATAAAAAAAAAATATCTACAAATTTCCAAAAATGGTAAAAATTAAGACACATGATAAATACACTTAGATTAACAGCTGTATTAAAAAAATTTCTAACGGCTTTTGTACCCGAGTGCACAGGATCATGACTCTTGTTCTTCAAGTGTCATCGCTAAATCTGTCTGTTTGAACCTTGTAGTTCCACATCAGAACAATCAATCAGCAACATCAGACCAGCCATCTGTTTCAGCCATCAACAGCATCAGAACTTGTACACCCACTCACTTCTGACGGTGACGATGATCTTCAGCAATCAAGAGTGTGCCATCAAGAAAAAGAGTTAAACCCACCATCATTCCTATCTTGTAATGTCACAGGGTCCGTTGAATTTTTGGGATTTTATTTTTTTGGGGGGAAACAAATCCTCTCGATTTTGCTTTTTGAAACTGGGTGTGTTTAGTAATGGAGAAAAAAGATCTCCCAACTTTTTCACACAACTATCCAGACAGCTAACCTTCTTTCCAATCATTTATTCGCATCTTTCTATATAACTACCTATCTACTTTTACTTTATTCCCTTTACTCCTGATCATTACTCCTAATATCACATCACTCTCTTTCCCCCACTGATTCCCTCAGAACTTTTTCCACATTTTTTCCAAATGCCAGACGCAGCCTTATCAAAGAGGATTTTTTTTTAAACAGCATTCTTTCAACTTCTGGATTTTGCACAAATGAACAACCTTGACTTTTCTAAAAATTTCTTCAACTCCTAGCTGTTACAAAATATTTGCAAATTACCCCAAAGTTTCCTGAAATTGTATCACTACCCAGCAGTTTTCAAAATTTGCAAAAATCCTTAACTTTTCAGAAATTTCAGAACACCATAACTTTTAAAATTGCAAAAAACTTTACATATTTGGGAATTTTGGTGTTTAAGGATCCAAGTGGCTATTTTCGTGAAAAAGTATTAGTCGAGTAACAATATGCCAATTCAGTGTGTTGGACAGCACTCTGACACTTCCTGACAAAATAGAAGAAAGTTGTGACAAAGTTAATAGAAGACATCCTTATTCAAACTCAAGGTTGAGTTTCTTCAAGTTGAGGAGAATGATGAAGAACACTATTAGGCTTGAGTCAAAATTAGGGTTTATTTAGTTTAAAGGTTATTTCCTTTTAATAACATTATTTTAGGGATCTGATCTTTAGTATTTGAAGAATGGCCTGCATCTGTTTAGGGTATTGTCAATGCCAATCCTACTAGAATTAGAATTGGGATTGCGTAAGGTATGTAGCACTTCCTTGCATATCCTACTAGAATTGAGATTGCATAAGAATTGCATTAGGGTTTTATTTTGCTTATAAACAGATGTATTGTCTTAGGGATTGATAGATTTGATGATTGAATTTGCAAATTGAGATTGTTTCTTGCTGCTATTTTTACTGCCTAATTTTATCTCATCTTCCCAATATTAGTCTTGCTTTCTCCCATCATTTCCTTCTCCTCCTGATTCCTTTGAGAGGATGTTTCCTCTTTCTATTTCTTCAAGATTCCTGTTCTACATCATGTAGGCTTTACAAGATAAAATATTTTGCAAAATAAGAACAATATATGGACATTATCAAACAAGAAGACAGATATTTTAATATTTTGAACTATAGCCCAAATGGTGTCAGAAATTGAAAATAAGAGGAAATAAGTTAAATATTAAAATTTGAGATTGAATTACCTTTAGATATTTCCTCAGGGCTCTTTCCAACCAAGCCACCAGCATCCACAAACCGAGAGAGTGTTGGCCCATAAACCTAAAGGAGAAAGTCAAAAATATTTTACTTGCCTGTTAAGATACATTTGGCCTCACAATCTGCACTGTGAAGCACAACTTCGCCGCTGCTTTTGAAAAATGTGTTTGGCAGGACAAGTATTGTCAAACAGAATTTCATGCACCAAATAACTTGTAGAAGTACTATCAGGGAAAAAATTTGAAACTACTTTACTACTACCACTCTAATCAACTTGCAAGACAATAAGCACACTGCCTGACCAAACAAACCGTTGAGAAACACTATATGATCATAACCAAATGAATGCGAAAGTTATCCACAGGAATGTCATTTTTCCGTCAAATGCAGTGAAAGTGTTCTTGAACTTTTGCCTCGATGAAGACATGAATCATAAAACAAATGACTTCTTCCCAAATTATCCCAACTCTGAATGAAAATTCTACAACTTGGAAGATAAAAATCAGAATGAAATGAGACATACATCATAGCCGATAACAATGAAATTGGATCTTAGCAGATGTGTTGCCATGCCAAAGCCCATTGCTCCCAGACCAATAAAACCAACTCTTTTCACAGTACCTGCTGTGGCTGTGATCTCGAGGGCACGTTGTTTAGGGTCATAGGGTTCTGCATTAGACGCATCTATGACATTGATTCCAAGAATCTTTTCCCAGACCTGAGTAAAAATGATGTTTTCCAATGATGAACAAAACCAAGTGATAATCACAAACTGAATGAACAGAAAAACATGCCTCCAGATAATTAGTTGAAAGAAATTAGAGCACAAATGAGACTTTCACAAGAGACCTTGACATGCGTTGCAAAGTTATCCTCCTCTCCCGATTTGCACAGAGATCCTGCATTGGAAATAATATGAGTGAGAAAAATGGTAGTTTCTTAGCCACAGAAACAAAAATATATCAATTATGTATTTCTTTTTGAACATTATGCTCTACTAACAGAAACTGGATAGTGTAAAAATTCCTAAAACAAGATTAAATACCATAAAGAAGCTGCTGATGAGCAGCCGCTAAAAGAGGCAGAGGAAATGTGAGAGATTTGGCCACATCCAAAACAAAGCCCTAATTATCAGAAGAAACTATGTATTAAATACATGTAAATTAATATGGTCCAACAGAAAAGTCAGAATTAAATTCAGTTGTATCAACACTATGATGCATTTACTAGAGCAATGGTAAAGAAAAATATAACTGGGACCAAATTTTCAATAATGGTAGTATTACACTTTGTAGGAGCCTTGAGGTGCATGATCCGCCAAGTAAATATCAAGGATCATAGAGAAGGTTTCTAAGTTTGCATACATCTCGCTCTCCCTAGACAATCCATTTGTAGGAGCCTCATAAACTAGATAATGGGTTGAAAACATGTTTAAAGAAAGAGATACATTGGTAAGTAACACCATATAAACTATGGCATACAAATAATCCAGAAGATCATACCAAAATTTCCACAGAAGTGTCAATATAGTGGCATTTGGCTGGACTACTTTCGAGCATCCAGGGAACACGATTGGCAAAAATCCTGCAGATATGGACTGAAAAATTAAATTCCCATCCTAGAAAACAAGTCCAAGAAGAAAACAACTTATTGAATGTCTACACAATGCATAAGATGACAAAAGAAAAACAAGGCCATTAACAAGGGAACGCTAAACATTGCATTCAAGTAAAAATGGACATGAGAAATGCCTTACTCTATCCTTTTCTAGTCTATCCAAACACATTTTTTCAAGTTCATTTGATTATGCATATAAAATGAAACATGAACAAGATACTATAATGATGATTACAGTCTAACCTTTCATCCAATCAGATAAATCTTTTGAAATAAGTTTTTCATGGCTGACATCTCAAATGTGAGTTTGTACATCCACTGTATAAAAGATTCTAAAATACTCGATCATTGAGATGCATAAATTTAGCCTCCAGAGTTAAAATGAAAACTAAAAGTTCTAGGAATCATAACACATGGGGACAAAACATAATTCTTAAGCAATTACCATGAGTTTCCGGCAGCATTTGAGAGAATGTCATGAAGAATCCATGGATGGACTCCAGCTTGAGTGCCAAGAAACATAGCCTCCAGAGAAGTGACAAGATTAATTCCAACAAGAAGCTCAATTACCATTCTTACATTACTGCAGGAAGAAAGAAGAAAAATTAAAACTGCTGCAACAAAGCATGACATGCTCCTCTAGCCAAGTCAATAGTTGCAAACCATACAGTGATATTTTACAGCATTATCTAATTCAACGACTTAAGATTCCTTGTCCATCTACAGAATTAAGAAGCTAGATTACTGAGACAGTAAAAGACTCAATCATGTGTCTAGATAAAGGATTTTGGAAACCTAGGAAATGATGTCAACCCGAGTAAAAATGACATTGGTAAAGCATGGAATAAAGAAAATTTTGAGAAATTACTTTATGGAAAAGAGAAATATAGCTTAATAGAATTTATATATTTGAATGTAAAAAACAGTAGAGTCAACTGCAGTAAATGCTACAACACAAAAAAGAGAGGTTTTGGAAACCCTAGTTTTCAAAATCTATTAACCAGGCATGGCTCTCTCGGAGAATATAAAGTCAATAGGAAATTCTTAAATACCGAGAAATCATACCTTGCAACACCAACTTCACCCTCAAGAAAGTAAAGCTTTTCGCTGATTGCTGTTGACAAAATCCAATGTTTCGGTCACAGAAATAATAACAAAGAAAAAACTATGCATGCTTGTTCCATACAAATCAAGAATGTTCACATATGTGTGAACCTTCTATGCTTAGCACTTTGAACACAGTCATTATGAGCAAGATCAATGTCATGACTCACATGTGCCCACCAAATGCATGTTTTTCCTAGAACCTCATGACACTTGTGATGGCCTTGAAAACTATAGGAGGTAGAAAGTTTGATATAGTGGAGAACCAAATCCCACATCAAAAAAGGGAGAAAGTTCCTGGTGATTTAAGATATGGAGCTCACATTAAACATGGAATAGCACATTTCAAAACTATACGGCTGAGCTGTTAGGCCATAATGGATAATATCACACTATGTGAGACCCAAGGCCCTAGGCTATTTTTAAGGTTTTCACCCAAGCTAAGCTTTGGCCCAATTCAAAGGGGGTTACTGTTACAATTGGTACTAAAGCAGGGCCCCCTCCAATAGATTTGGTTCGAAGAGAGGAGTTGATGGAAATCCAGTTGATGTGGTATGGGGATGAAGCAAAGTGTTAGATAAAGCCCAAAGTTGTTTGAGGATGAACTGGGGCAAAAGCTGATGGGCCTTTTGACAACCCTGAGAACTGTAGAACGCAGAAGGTTTGATGATATAGTAAAGAACCAAATCTCACATTGAAAAGGGAAGAGACTTCCTAGTGATTTAAGATATGGGTCTCATGTTAAACTTGCTGTCACGCATTTTAAATCCATACAATTGAGGTACCAAGCACAAGTGTACAATGGCTCTAAGCTGTTTTTCGGGTTTTGACCCAAGTCAGAGATTTGGCCCAAGTTAAACGAGGTTGGGCTGTTATAGTTCACCCGTCAGATAATGTCACCGTCACCAAGGCACAATCAATATTATTAAAACCAAACTGGACCAAGTGAATCAACCAAGAGCCGATGATGTTTCTATCCAGTTTAAGACAATTTGCAGTCCATCTAAAACCATGTGAATATGACACAAAAGCTTGAGCTGATCGTATCAGACACCAGAAATCCTTTTAAAGTAATTCTCTTAATTGTGGATCTTATCAATAGACTTCCATTGAGAACCAATGTCCATGATGGCCTACTCTAAAGACACTGGCCCAATGGGAGACTTTTCTCTATGGTGCCTCACTCTAGCGACATTGATAACCCTTCCCCCTTTGGGATGGCTGCCCTCGCTTACAGTAGTTTTAATCTTGTCTCTAGGTCATTCCTTCTAGGAGTTGAACCCACAACCTCTAAGTCAATTGGCACTCTTTTGATACCATTAATACAAAAAGCTTGAGCTAATCATATCGAACACCAATAATCCTTTTAGTGCAATCCTCTTAGTCGTGGTTCATATTAGAATAAATTGGTTCATTAGTTCACAGCCTTAACATTAAAGAATAAGAATAAGAAGAGAAAGGGAGCAGCCCTCAAATCCATGCTTAATGTTGCCAATCCTAATCCATGCTTCCCTCATTTCCCCACTCTTTTTCCCCTCTCAAGAAGCATGCACTACATCCGTTTAGTTCTAGTCAAGAAGAATAGTGCATTTGAGGCCTTTGGTCTAGTATCTATCTCTTCCAAAAAAAAAAAAAAAAGCCACTTAACATTTGCCAATTTGAAATTTGATTAGTGGTATGAATAATCCAATTAAACTGTGCGCTGTCTATAGAGATTTGATAAGTGGTCAAGTGGTGTTCAATTTCAAAAATCCTAGTTGTTGCACTATAATTGGATGGATAGAATATTTCTATCAAATCTTTTTCTTTTTTTTTGATAGAAAGGTTTGTGGGATTTGACAGAAAGGTTTGTGGGTTAGAAACCTTCTCAGATCTGAGCTTCATTCAAAAACATTTTGGTGTCTTTACAAGCTACAACAAAAATACATGGCAGGAAAACGTTCCAGCAAGTCTTTGTTCCCACCCCCTGTTGGAGTGCAACTAAAACAGTACTGCGCGCTACAAAGTTTCCCAAATGAGATACATGTGTGAATTTACAAGATTCAAAATTTCTACTTAATTGTTTGATGGAGTCTATTACCCTTCCCACAGGCAATAAAGCCTTGCCCTCTTCAGTAATTAGGTTTATGAGAGTGATGGAGTCACTTTCACAAATAACATTCTCGTATTTCAGCATCCTCAACCAGCTAATTAGGGGCTTCATTGCATAACACTCCAGCCACAATAGATCAAACCTCCCTCTCAATTTCCAATATTTAACTGCTATCAGTTCACCCAACAAGTCGCTTATTGCAACTCCAATCCCACATACAGTTTCCTTTATGTTCATCCCCACATCCACATTTAATTTGATCTTGCCTCTTGGAGGGGACAGCCATTTGATCTGCATAATCTAGGAATTGAAATTGTTCCTCATTAACAGATTTGCTGAATTATATTGTCAGATAAAATTCAAACTCCATTCAGCAATATCAGCTCAGGATTTGGTGGTTCCATTTGTCTTCATAATGTTCCTATAGTTCCAGATTCTCCAGCAAGAAACAATTAGATTATCAAAACAGGTCCTACCCTCATTCATTAGTATATGCTGGATGATCTCATTCAACTTCACATAGTTCAGGTTAGTGTATTTACTAAACCACTGCTATCAAAGGCCTCCCTTGTTTTTGGGCAGCTCCAAAAAAGATTATCATTTTTTCCAGCCCGTCCCTGCAAAAGAAACATGATGTGTCAGTTGGAATACTTCTCTTCTGGAGATTTTCTTTCGTTTTTAGAAGATTATATATCATCCTCCATCCAAAAATTAGGATCTTTGGTAGCAAATTCAGCTTCCAGAGAACTCTAGCAATGTCCTTTCTCACATTCTGTTCCGCTGAATCAGATATTTGCTCCCCTTGCTTTCTCTTTTGTAGAAAACGATATGCTGATTTTACTCTATACTTTCCTTCATGCTCCTCATGCCAATACATATTATCTTCAGCCTCCTCTTCAGGAATTGGGATCCATTTAATTTCCTCCCAACCATGTTCACCTGCCGCCATTATAAAACAGTCCTTAATCCCCTCCTTTTTCCTGTCATCTATAAACCATGCCACCTGAATGTCATCAGAAACTTCATTCGGTAGCGGGCCTTCCTTTGTCAGCTCTATATTTGTTCATCTGTCTGTAAAAAATCTCACTGTTTTCCCATTCCCAATTCTCCAACTGAAGCCCTCCTTTAACAGGTCCCTAGCTTGCATTACACTTTTCCAAATCTGAGATGAATTAGACTACAACTGCATTCCCATATGCTGCACTTTCTAAAATATTTGCTCTTTAAAATCCTGGAGCAGAGTGAATCATGTTGGATATTCAATCTCCAAACTTGTTCACCACCAAGGCAATATTGAAATCTCACAAGTCTCTGAAACCCAAACCACCACCAGCCTTGGAGATGCATAATTTATTCCATGAAGCCCAACTGATTTTTCTTTTGCCCCCCTTCTCTCCCTACCAAAGTTTACTCATCATTGCATTTATATTTTCACATAGTGTCTTCAGTAAGAGAAAAAGGTCATGGTATAGCTTAGAATAGCTTGGGCAACCACTTTCCTCCACATGGGAGAAATCTCGATTTCCACCCTTGGATCTTTTTCCACACACTATCTTTTAGGCTTTGGAATACTTTCATCTTTGAATCTTCTTTCCATGTAAAAAATCTTTCTATCAATTTTAATCTCAATATATTCTCCATTCAAAATATTAGCCAACAAAATTTTTATAGCATGAACAAGTAACTTGTGTTTCATTCTCTTTCGTTGTCAAATTCGGATTGTGATCCCATACTCACATCTGCACTAAGCTTCAGTGCTTTCGGCCTCTTATCACCATTCAATTTTGCCGATGTGATTAGAGTCTTTGGATCAAGCTCTGCAGTTAAGGTGGGAGAAAATGCAGACAGATCCCTATCAGAAGTGTCAGTGCAGGTTTACAAATTTGCAACCCAATTAGCAGAAACCCAGGCCATTCCTTCATCATCTTGCATGATTTCCTCTGTCCCACTTGCTCGGTCCTACTCTCTCCCACAGCTCTTCCTCCATCGATGGCACCAATGAGACCCTCTTCTCCTCTCTCCTCCCCTCCCCTCCTCTCCTCTCCTCTCCTCTCCTCTCATTCCCTGTCGTCTTCTCTCATTCCCTATCGTCTTTCTCTCGTGCTCGTCAACCTCTCCCCTGTCGTCTTTAAGTTCTTTTGCACGCATAACTAGTTCATGAGGTATGCAAATGTCCTGCTACATCAATAACTTTCTGTGGACAGCCTCCAAGCATTTGAAACTATGTGGACAGTGGGTTCCTTCAAGCAGGGGTTGTTGATTATTTGCATTTGAACTGTTTATGAAACAAATGATCTAGCAATTAAGTAAAAAGGTTGCACTTTTAGCTTGGATGAAAATGGCTTGATTGTCAATGTAAATTAATAATAAAAGATGCCAGCTGTGGGTATTCTTCAAAAAATATTACAATAGGTAATCTTCATAAGTTCTATATATACTACATCTCCAGCGAAGCAAATTGAGAAAAGATTTTGGAGTGGCGTCTACTACCTATTATTTTGGCTATCTTATATCATGTATTATGTTGAAATGAAGGTTGTCCATTATTGAGTTTCTTGGGGATTCTGCTGCATCTTCCTTCACATTTCCTCCCAAGAAAACCTATGGCAAAAATTTTGCAGAATGGAAATGACCAAATATCTAGAAGAATTTTTTAGATTTTTCATTTCATGTCATTGTGAGTCTTAGTTCCTGATTTTCCTTCAAAGTCCATTGTTTATAATTCTTTGGTCCATGTGTTTTCACATAGAATATTCAACTCATACATTAATTTTTCCAAATTCTTGTATTATTCCAAGAGATAGGAGAGGAGAGAGTCCCACTGGCACCATCAATAGAGAAAGAGTCGTATAAGAAAGCGGGAACGAGCATGCGAGAGCAAGCAAGCAGAAGAGAGAAAGAGGGAATCGTGGGAGATGAGGAAGGAATGGGGTGAGTTTTAGCTGACTGGTTTGCAAATTTGCAAACCTACACTAATGCCTCCGACAAGGGGTCCGCATTTTCTCCCACCTCGATGCTAGAACCTCATCCAATGGCCCTAATTACACTCGAAAATTTGAACGGTGATAAAAGGCTGAGAGAACTAAAGCTCAATGCGGACATAAGTATAAGATGGCAATCCTCAAATTCACCCTACAATAACATTTGATGAATAAATAGATTGGAGGTACTCCTGGTGAAATACACTACTATGCGAGCCTATTACAAAGCATTTCATCTGAAAATCTACTATCTACCTTCTAAAAAAATTTTATTTACAATCAAGAATTTTCAGTAATATTTAATGTAAGGCTTATTTTATCTTATTTTGTAAACAACTAATTAAATCATAATGCTTTTTATCATAAGTGATGGTTTAGATTTAATTAAAGCATTAGAATACACCCATAGATTAAGTTAAAGCACGCTAAAATAAAATCGATAAAATTTCAAGGGATCTTTGCAAATATGCCTACAAAATTTGTCCTATATTGCATCCATGGACCCCAAGTTTCCGAATATTGCAAATATGCCCACAAAATTTCACCTATATTGCATTTCTGTCTCCAAGTTTCAGAATATTGCAAAAATGCCCACAAAGTTTACCGCAATTTGCAAGCGTATCCTCATCTAACGATAGCCCAAAACAGCATAAGATGAGGAGTAAACTTTGTTTCTAGAATTCCTAAATTACCTCTGACAAAATGATTGTGATACCCAGACCTAAGTAGATCTATAAATATAATACATGTGTTATTTAAATGAATTATGGATAATTTATGATTTTTAGGATTTAATGATATTTTGTAATTAGGGTTACAATTAGGGGTGGGAATCGGGGCGGGTCGGGACGGGTCAGGGTGTGCCCAACCCTGACCCTAACTTTCAAAAATCTAGT
>JAXCLR010000063.1:11419884-11434597 GCA_035584095.1 Annona squamosa | reverse complement strand
GTATGAATAATGTTTAAAACCGTATGTTAATAAAATAAACAGAAAAACATTATTTCAAAAAAAGCAAAAAATTCCGACCTGCAGGATTCGAACCAGCGACCTAAGCATCGTCTGACGCTACCACCGTCCGCTCTACCAACTGAGCTAAGTTCAGTTTGTCTTTTACAATACGACTTATTTAATACTTATGCAGTCGCTTCCATGCCGGGTCAGCGGGTATAAGCGGGTCAGGATCCGGTAGGTCCGCCCTGACCCGCATTTTGTAGAATTTTCTAAGCCCTTGGCTCGCCCCGCCCCGCCGGGTACATAACCCTGACCCGCCCCAGTATAAAATAGGGTCGGGGCGGGTCAACCCGATTCCCACCCCTAGTTACAATTAAGAATGGTGATTAAAATTAATTGCCATGGCCCAATATGAGTCAATATGACTAAAGGGGCTTAATGATGATTGGAAAATGTTAATGAGTCATGAATAATTATTTTAATTATCATAATTTGATTAATAGAAAATGAAATGATAATTATGGAATTATGTTGGAAAATGTAGAAAATTCATAACTTGACACCTATAAGGCGGATTGAGGTGAAAATTAAAATGTGAGCACATGACTTTGGGCTCAACCTTATGGGTGGATTGGATTAAGGAAAATGTGATGGGATTAAGAAGATAAATATTTGTTTTTAATCTCACACTCTTAAGTTTATTTTCAAAGGATACATAACTTGACGTAGAAAAGTCGATTTAAGATGAAACTTGAAACGGTTGAATAAAATTATGAAATCTATGATAGGGAAGGATTGGATTAAGCTAATTACCATAGGAAAATGCTTAATCGGAAAAAGGTGTCTAGCATTGACTTTGTGCACCCTAGACTACCATAGCATTTATGTTAAAGCAAGTGAGTTAAATGACTTGGTTTAATGCTATGAGAGGTGTCAAATAGAGGTGAATAGAGCTGATTTTTTGGAATTGTTTAAGGGTCAAATCCATGGAAAAGTGAGGGTTTAAACGCATGGGTTTAATGGCCTAAGTGTAGCTCAAATTGAGGTGTGGATGTGTGTCAACACAAGGGATGTCCATGGGTGATAAATGCATGGTTTTGGATTTTTAAAAATCCCAAATATGCATCCAAAATACCTAAGCACCTAGGGTAAGTAATGGGACATTTAAATATGTGGAATTTCATGACAAAAATCGTTAAAGAGGAAGCTTCATGGACGTTGCAAATAGTGGACAGCAAGGTTGCTCTTAAATGAGCTTGAATTGATGATTTTTGATAAATGGAAAATGCATATTTCACTTGGATATAAATTAGCCAAGTCATCAAGGGATAAGAGGGAAATAAATTACCATCATAAGATATGGCAAAAGTGGGCCCCACAAGGGGGGAAAATTATAAAAAGGGGGATGAGCATGTGAACGTCCATTTGGGGAGAGGAAATTCTCAAAGGGAGAAAACAATCTCCAAAGAGGGCAGCAGCTAGGGCATACCAAAGCAGCAAGGGCAGAAGGAAAAAGAAGAAGAAAAAAAGAGGAAAAGAAGGAAGGAAAGAGAAGAATCCAAGTTGGGAAAGATTGGATTCAAGGGATCCTAGAATTCAAGTATGATTGAGTTTTGGATTCTTGAAACCTAAGTTTCTTACCTCAAGTTATGGGTCATGAATTTGATTCATAATGGACCCTTAAAGGATAATTCATGATGCCCTTGACTAGGATATTGAATGAGGATTGAATAGTATGAATGAATTTAAGGGTTTCAAGAGGTTAAGATGGATGTTAGAGATAAATATGGGTTCATAACTTAGCTGGAATTTTCTTAAACTCATATGATATGTTGCTGTTTTGAAGTAATATCATGATTAGATTATGAATCATAATTTTATGAGTTATATAAGTTGATTTGGGTATGAGAGAAGAACCCTAAAAAGGATGGAACTTAGGGTTACGTATATGACCCAATTTTCAATGTTTTTATGATCAATATGGTGCATGAAGTGGCTTAAATGGTTTATGGATAAAGTACCCTAAATTAAGAACCCTTTGGATGACCTAAGTGGGTTGGATGAGAAAGCCCTAAATCTGATTTTTTAGGGTATATGTATGAAACGTCCAAATGGGGGCCAAAACGGGTACTTTACATATGGATTTCATTGCTGTTTGTAAATGATTAATTTATGAATGTTATGAAGGGTAAAATACCTTAGGATTAGGGTACTTTGAATGTCTAAAAGACTCAGAAAGATTTACCCTAAATCTCATTTTTAAGGACATACGTATGGACACATCAAAACGGGCCAAAAGGTACCCTACATGCTTGAGATGTTGCTGTTTTGAAAGCAACTAAATTATAGATTTCAAATATGTGATAATACTCTAAATTTGGGTTAAGAAAAGCATGATTAATTGCTAGAATTTATGGATTAAAAATCTGTTAAAATTTAAGTATTAAAAGAGGCATTGAAAGGATGGAAAATGGGTCCTAACGTTGCTGTTTTGGAACCCAATGATAAATGGATTAAAATTTCGCAATTAGACCCTAAATTATATATTAATTAAGGGTGTGTTTGTTTGGGATATAAATATATCAACCAAAACTTTTCAATCTAAAACTTTTCACTCTCCATAACTACTCTATTTTTTAATTATTTTTTCATATTTTTCTATACAAACTACCTTACTTTTCAATCATTTCTACACAACTATTTGTACAACTAACCTATCTATTTTAACTTTATTCTCTTTACTTCTCATCATTACTCCTATTATATCACATCATTTTATATCAATGTGACAATTTCTACCTCAAAAACTTTTCATCAAAAGTTTTACCCCTAACCAAACACACCCTAAGGGGTTTAATCATGCTGAATAAGGACACAAGTTGCTGATTTGAGAAATTTTAAGAAACACCTAAGTTATGTGTTGTAAAATGAGTATATGTGGAAGGCCAAGCATGAAAAGTGATAAATGACTTATAGAAATTGCTAAAATGCAAAAATGCATAAATATGTGATGAAATGCATGATTATGTTGCTGTTTTGATGATTATTGATTATCTCAAATTTTGAAATTTAATTATGAAGTCTAAAACGTTAACTATATGCTTAAAATGAGCATTGAAGTATGAAATGTGAAAAATAAATGAAAAATGATACATGGAAGGTAATAAACCTCCATATGATGATTTATGTATAATTGTTATGTGTATGAATGAATACCCTATCTACAGGTTTAGAACATGCTATGGAACGGATGGTATGATGCACAAGTGACTGCGATGTATGTATGCCCGACTTGAAATTCAAGTTGGTTATGTATGTTAATGGATTATAGGTTGGAAAACTAAGTGTATGCAAGCAAATGAAATATTATAAATGCAATGTCATTCTTGTGTGTATAGGCAAAGGCAAAGAAAAAGTATATACAGAAAACTAAGGCGAAGCAGGTAAGCAAGCGACCTTCTAAATGATTTTTGTTTTATCAAAATATGATAAAATGATTGTTAATGATGTTCTAAAAGTTTTGAATCATTTTACAATTGATTGATGAAATTATTTTTAAGTTATTTAAAGATAGTTATTCCTTTAATTCAATATGTGTTGAAATGCAATTTCAATTATGACAAATGTTTTATGTTATGTTTTATCAAATATTGGTGAAAAATGATGTTCCGTCAATATGATGTTTAAGTGGATGATGCAAAGAATTCTCTACTTGAGAATGACAAGTTGTCATGTGTAAGAGGTATATAATACTGGGGTGACTAAAAGTTATGCATTGAAATGAAAATCAAGTAGGCTAGTCAAGGCAAAAAGCAGGACAAGGAGTCTACCCTTGACGTTGTCAAGTCGGAAGGTCCAGCGCCAAGGATGAAAATAATCATGTTATGAAAGTATGTTCCCCGAGGTAGCATACCCTCACAGGAAGGATTATGTCATGAATGGAAACAATGCATTTGCAAATCCAATGTTTATGAAATGCCCAAAATTTTGGTTTACATGAATGTTTTTCATGAATGGTTTATGAAAAGATTTCTATTCCAATTAGTAGTTGATCAGTTGCTAAGTGTCTTCTACCGAATGGAGAAAAATGTTTTTAAACAGTGTTGCCTTCAAAATGAATTGTCTGAAAATCTATAGTTTGCTTATTGAATTTCGACTTATGTTTTGTGTTCTAAACCCAAAGACAAGTGAAAGGAATGAGGCAAGGAGCACAAGTAAAGATCCAAGAATGAATGAATTCTTATGAACACCTGTATATGACTTCATGTATGAATGGTTGTATGATGATCCTCATATTATTTTGATGATGTATACGAATCATGTTGTGTGTTATGACTATGGATGGCGAAAAAAATTTTATAGATAAATGCTAAGGCATGAAATATTATATTATGATTAAGTATGGATTATATGAGATCACATGTGCATGTCTCAAATGATTTAATAACCCAAAAAGGCATTTGATGGAAATTTGAATGTACAAAATTATCTAAACTCCTAAGGAGTTAAGTTTAAGCGGATAAATATCCAATAAAGTCTGCCGTGTGACAGGGCAAGAATCCTAATCACGTCTACCAATCGATAAAGTCTTGGAGTAAGGTTGTGATGCTCGGGCTAGAGCGCCACAATGATAAAAGCATGAGATATGTTATACGAGAATCGTTCGACTGGAGAGGAGCAGCTCCAAGAGAGTGACATTTGCAAAAAATCCAAGCAATCTTTATTCCTTGTTTGAGCTTTGTTACTTTTTATGGAGACTAGAGGGCTATTTTGGACATTTCACTTCATCCTAGGCCTCCTCAACTCATGTTGTTTTGGGCTACCATTAGATGGGGGATACGCTTACAAATTGTGATAAACTTTGTCGGCATATTTGCACTATTTGGAAACTTAAGGACACGGATGCAATATAAGTAAAACTTTATAATAAAATTTGTGAAAATCCCAAATTTCGAAGCCCGTTACATAAGCATCACTTGGACTATAACTAGTGAAAGCTTAGGTAAATTCGGTGCACATTATTGATTTTTTACTTATCATAAACATTTCTACTATCTGTTTAGTAACTTTTTTTTTATCGGTCACTCACCTTAGTTGACCAAGTACCTAATGAAAGGTAACGAGGCTACTACCTCTACCTAACTTTAAACTCTGGACCTCTCTACCCAAACACCTTATGCACAATTATATTAGGCACTTGGTTATCTAAGTGGTATCTCTATTGAGTAACTCTTTTTTGGAGAATACTCTATTTAGTAACTTTAGTTTACCACTACTATAGTATTTTATTTTAGTTTGAATCATTCATCGGACCAATATGTGTTCACTTAGATACTTTATGGGTTCACTTAGATACTTTATGAATACAATTAAAATAAAATTTCCGTTCGTATACATGGTGTAAGATTATTTTTGAACGCTTGTCCCCACATATATTCAATCAAAATATTTTTAATTTATTTAAAAAAATGATATTCAATTGAAATAAAATTACGCTCATTTATGATTCAATGTTGAATACTGTCAATAGTAAATTAGAGTGAATTGCATCATTCTAATAGACATAAAATTAAGAAGATGCCAATGTTGGAGTGTGTCCGCATGAACAATTCATTAGAGAGACATAGGTTGGATTGCATGCAATCCATACCCTTCATAATGTTTTCACATGCAGAAAAGATTACCACATTAATGACCATGGGATGTATCCAACATAGCAATAAGCAGAGTGCCTTGTTTGAGCTCTGAGCATAGCATAGCGTTTCTCAATTCTCTTCTTTAAAATTGCTGTCATGATGTACAATTGTTAAACTTTAAAAATATTCTATGCCTATTTTTTAAAGTTAAAACGTTCAGAAAATCATTATGTGATCACTATATTATGATGCCATCATGGATGACCCGAACTGGATGCTAAATCACTTCAATTTATCAGTTTGGTTTTGATAGCATAAGTTGCAATTACATTGACTAAACCTAGCAGATACATATTTTGTTCAGTCTACATCCAGAATAAACCCTGATAAATGAATTAGCCTGATTTTTGCCAGTTCACTAGTGGAGTTCACCTGATTGTTGGCTAGGATATTGCATATTTGATTTGATGAGCAGGGATCCAAATGCATACCAGGCTTAAAATAATCCGTCTAAAAAAATATTAAAAAAATTGAGAAGTGTAGATTGTACCAGTGAGGAAAGGTTTTGCTTTTTCAAATGCCTCCTTTCTTCCAGAAGCAATAATCTAGCATGATGAAATCAAGCAGTGATCACATAATCTGAAATATATATATATATATGTATGTGTGTGTGTGTGTGTGTGTGTGTGTAAAAAGAAATTTACTCTGAGAGCATCAAAGTTATAATAAATTAATGCATGCTATAACTCATCTCACCATAATTCTTCCATTTAAAGACTTTGAAACTCCCTTAAGCATGTGTACCCCAACAAAAACTTGAGGATTGAATTCTACAAGTTGAGAAAATTTGTGGTTATTGGCACATAATGTCATTGAATGATGGACAATTGCGGCATGTTTTTGCGGAACTGTAAAGAAATCATTTTTATCTACAGCTCTTAAAAATTTCTTAGTAAAAGAGATAAAATGACTAGAGGTATTGTATTGCAGCAAATTATGTGATCTATGAAAAATGGAACGCAATCCTATGCACCCGGGTGCATTCAGCCTCAATGCACCCGGGTGTACTACACCTATTTTTTTATTTTTTTTTGAAATTTTTTTTACACAATGGTTAATATAGGTTTATTTTTACCGAAAATGCCACTGATTTTTAAAAATCTGAAAAAAATATCTAAAAGTCTCCAAAAATAGTAAAAATTGATAGATATGTTAAATAAACCTATATTAACAGCTTCATGAAAAAATTTTCAAAAAAAAAAATTTTTTAAATAGGTGTAGTATACCTGGGCGCATTGAGGCTGAATGCACCCGGGTGCATAGGATTGGGCACCATGAAAAACATAGGTGCAATCAGGGGGGAAGGACACAGAAAGATAACATAGTTTTGAATTGTGTGGAGCCCACTTTGATTTGTGGATAATGTCCAACATGTACACACGTGTTTGTCAATGATTAGAATAATTTTGTGGTAGCATCCTTACCACAAGAAGTAAGGGTCACGTGCTGAAATTTTTAAGTTACACAATGGCATTCACTCGTGTCCCTTTGATATCCAATTTGCCCAAAAGGGAAACCCCATGGCGAAAATTCAATGCCAAAAAATAACAGTAACCTACACAAGAAAAGGTGGATAATTGACCAAACAAATATATTACATGATGTAGGACAAGATGCCCTAAATCAATAAAAAGGGAAGACTTTGGAAGAAAAAGTGAAAATCCTCTGAATAGGGTAGGAAGAGAAAAAAGGGGAGAAATCGCAGATGAAATATGAGAGAAAAAAAAGGCCACAAAAAGGCTTAAAGAAGTAGAGAAGATGTAGGAAGATAGTTAATGTAGGATGGGTAAAGAGGAAGATTAAAAAAAAAAAAAGGAAGAGAATTCTCAAGGGGATAAGAAGGGAAGAAAGTAGAAAGAAATAGAAGATTAGAGACGAGAGAAAGAAGAAGAAAAGGGAGAAAAAAGAAGCAAAGGAAGAAGAAGAAAATTTTACGTAAACAAGGATCTCATTCCATTTATTAAAATAAACTATCTAACACAAAACCCAAATAATCCTACTTATAAGAAAAAAATAACTTGAGCAACAAGAAAAATGAAATCTTACACAACAAGTAACCTGCTGGACAAGCAGAATTGTGGACTAAGCAACTTGTATAGCAATTAAACAAAATAACTAAAAATAGAAACAAGTAACCTCAAAAAATCTAAACTAATAACACTAAATTTTTACATCAAAAAAAATAATAATAACACTAAATTTAAAAAATAACAAAACTTCCAAAATAACTCCTAATTTATGAAAGCTTCTTCATGGCCTGCATCACTACCTCAAGTGTTGATCAAAAAGAACCAGGTGGACCAGAGATCACAAAAGACAATGTTAATTTGTAGTGCCTGAAGACCGGATCATGTTGCAGTTGTCACATTACATTTGCGTTCATGTACCCATTTTATGACATTAACAAATAATAACGGGCCTCAGACCAGTAACTGGCTCAACCAAAAAAAAAAAAAATCTATACCCAGTAGATGCCCTTCCTAATGACACAATATGCATGAAATGTACGTCATGCCTTTACTTCATAAGCTCATGTTCCAGCCAGGTTATTATGCAATACCTTGCCAAATGCATACATGCATAAACACATACATTAATATTTTGAATGAGTCCTGAAGATTAGTTTCACAACAGGTAAGAAATATCCACAACTTTCCACATTTTGAAAACCAAATTAGTTAGGATGTGGCTTACATGGCATATATGCTCACCATACTGTGGTTAGATTCATATATGCTCACTGGAAAAAATAATTTCGAGTCCTCTCGAGGTTAATGTACTTCATGACAATCGTAATACCTCCAATCAATCTGAAGTTTTATTACATACGGAAGTTAACTTAGATTTTAGGCATATTGGCTAAGTCACAAGGATATCCACATTTGTGATGAGAAAGTCCAGCTCATAATTTATTGCAAATAAGTTGTCACAAAGCAACCTCATTACAATTCTGAATGAATGTCACAATTTCTACACTGGGATCCTACCTCAATAGAATAAGTTCCCACCAAAATATTGGTGAAACCACCCCCTCCTCCTCCACACACCCCTCCCCACCCTGCGTTTTGGCCCACCTGATGATGATGTCAAATTCATTCCGCTCATTATATTTAGAATCAGTTATTTAATTACAAAGCCAAGTTTCACCCAAATCAAAGATGTCCATGGCCCCATCCATGATATGTGTAAAATCGACGTAGTAAATTGTTTAATTTATATATCAATTTCAAAATAGTTAATTCAATATCTCAAGCATCTAAAATATTCTTTCAATGTGGATAAATGATTCTACAAATTATTATAACATTTTAATGCATTTACAAATGAATTTAAGTGTACTTTATAAAATACACATAATCATATATTTTTAAGCTGGTAGGGCCAACCCAAAATTGTGATTCGCATGATAAAATAAATGATATTAAAGAATGCGACTAGTTGGATTTTGATTTAAATTTCAAAATGGACCACCATCCAAGAGATTCCCATGAAAATAGTTTTACCAACGAGGAAGCCTCCACAATACAATTTGCATAGGAGACGATCACAGCACCAAGTTCTAAAAAGCAAACAGGGAGTTACTGTAGTTTGTTTTCAAAGAAACAAAAAAACTTAAACAATTAAGAGAAAAACCAACACAACCATATGAGGCAATTAATCCTGTCCGGTCACAAAGTGAAGAGAGGAAAATGCATTTGCCTGTAATCTGCTTCTCAAGTTTCTGAATATGAAGTGGCGAGATTGTTGAATGCAGAATGATGACTGAATCTTTAGACAACCCTACATCACAAAAACATTTATCTTTTCAAAATAAAGATGTCAAAGATGATCCACAAAACAACGAAATAAGCATCCCAATCACCACATGACAAACCTTTCATAACACCTTCATTTCCAGAGAATATAGTGTTTACTTGGTCTCTACGAGAGATGAAAATAATCACAATTGAAGCATCTGTACAGGGAAAATGGGCACATTAGCATCTTTCACCAAAAGATTCTATTTGAGGTCACTTTTTGGTGCAAAAAGAAATGAGTAAAGAGATTATGATTACTGAATAGATTATGGCATCAAAATAAGCTTTTTGAATTTAAAAAAAAAAAATTGGAAATGACTGAAAATATAGGTAAACAGAAGAAAACGTAGGACTGTAGGGTTACGTGGAGTAGTTAAAAGTGTTAATGATCTCAAAAGATACTTAAAGGAGTAGTTAACATACTATTTGTCTAATGCACACACGCCATGAAAATGGAGTCAAAGATATTTTATAGCAAGACAATGAATTAGCATGGGAAAAGAAACTTCAAAGACGAAAACTAAACTACCAATCAAATAAAAAGAAAAAGGAAGAAATCTAAACTGCATATTGAAAGACACGTAATATCCTCTTTTCTCTGCAAAATAAAAATAAAAATTTGAGAGTCCCTCTTAGTAGGTAATTTCAGGTTATTCATCCCTCTACTTTCCGATTTCTTGCAGATTTATAGTCTAACCAGAGTCACCCCACCAGAGCATGACCTATCATAACATGTATTCAGAATTGACAGTTGATTTTTAAGGTTATAGCCTTCTTCAGACCAACAAGATGACCGTCAGAAGCTAGATTAAGCAAGAACCAATCTTCTCCAGTCCCTAACCTGTAACCATCCGATAGTAGGCAGACACTGTAGGTTCAGAAATTTTAAGAATTATTTTTCGATAATCAAATGCAAACAGTAAAATCGACTGCTTCAGATGAAGAGTGCAGTTCACTGAATGCTGCAAGATTCCATAAAATTCCATAGCTCGAACATAAAACAGACAATTTCTACCTGTGGCAGCTTCCAAAGGGCTGGAGCACACCAACCCACCCAGCTTAATGAAGCCAGCACTTACAGTCGCAGATTCCTGCAGATGGAGAAAAGCGCGATCGGTCAAAATTACAGGACCGTCTCCCCATTGGTATAAAAATGGATGAAATGGGCATTACGAGAAGGGGAAAAGAACAGAAAAGAAAGAACCTCAAATGCTTGGACTCGAAATCCTGATTGGATGAAGAGAGACGCTACTTCCAAGCTGATTTCGCCTAAGCCTACGAATCCGACTTTGCGAGCCATTTCGATGAATCGATTAAGAGAGACTGAGAAATCGAGCGGGCTAGCGAGCGGAGAGAGAGAGAGAGAGCAGAACGGCAGGAGCTCGACCAAGAGATGGAGAGAATTTAAACGCGTGAGAGTGGCAAGACTGCATATTTTTAGTCGGATGATTGGATTTCTTTCTTTTCCAGGCGTTTGCTGATTTGTTGATATTTATGATGGGATAAAAATCGAATTTGGAGAAAATACAATCTTTCGTTTTTCAAAAAAATTTATTTTAAAAAGACGATAATTTATTTTTTTTTGGTTGTTGATACAACTTTTTCTGATGTCAATGCATTTTTTTCTTCATTCCCAGTGAACAACAACAATTTTTACTTCTTATCAGTAAGACGCAGTATTTCTCTGAGGGCTTTTTGCAAATGATCTCCCAAATGTTTCGATTTTGCAATGTAAGCCCATAATTATTGATTCCACATGCGCACCCTTACACTTTCCATTTTCCAATATTATCTGTAATAATCCCTGACTAATAACTGTCTGAGGAATGTATGATTAGTGGGAAAAAATTTTAATTATTGATTCCACATGAGCACCCGGCACCTTCCATTTTCCAAGATTATTTGTAAAAATACCTCATTAATAATTGTCTAAGGTACACATAATAAGTGGGAAAAGTTTACAACTTAAGGTGCGTTTGGCATATGCAAAAACTTGTAAAAATCTTGTAAAACTTTTCATCGTTCAGGGCTGCGGTGGAAAACCCGTCGATTCAAACCTGCGCAGCATGTTTTTCATCTTCACTCACCTGTACCAACCATGGCAGGTGCATCAGGTAGAGAGCCTGAGCAACAACAACCATAATGCATGATTTCATCTTCACTGTCGATTTCTATGCTTCCACACGGTCTGCAATGGAGATGCAAACGGCGCATGAGCTTGTCTCATGCGCATGTATGAAAAGGACAAAATGTCCTGTACAGTACAACTCAAGTGAAAGCCGCTGTATTTAATTAAAAATTTTTAAAATGGCTTACTCATTTTTCAATAAGATAAATAATGGTTGCATTAAAAACGTAAGAATTATAGAAATTTAGAGTAAAATACTATAGGTATAAGATGAATTTGTAAAATGTTATGGGTGAATCAAGCATGCTTTTCTGTAATCAAGTTACATAGAAGTAGAACCAATTTTAATGCTTGATGAAAAATTCAATCAATTCATTGTATTTAACATTATTTATTTAGTTATAATACCAAGTTACATCAAACCACATTTGCTCAAAAATAAATATATTCATGTGTAAATTAAGGAAAATATTTAGATCCATTCACATATGTATTAGAATGTAGTAATACTCTATAGAATCATTTATCTATATAGTAATGATATTTTTTATGATTTAGATGATGAAAATACTACTTAAAAATTGATGTTTAGTATTAAATTATTTTATTACGTTGATTTTATATGTTTGTAGATAGAGGCATAGAGTCCGTAGATAGTGCTATTAGACAAATAAAAGAGTTTCCATATTAATATAAGTGATATTAAACACTACAGATGAAATGAATTTTTCATCAATCATCAAAATGTTGAAAATAGAAAGGGTTTTCTAGAAGCATCTCCAATTAAAAATTATGTGTAAATGTTATCAATATAAAAATAATCGTCCATATTTTTAATTATTTCTTTATATTTTTATATATGACTACCTTATATTTCAATCATTTATACACAATAATTTATGCAACTAACTTATCTGCTTTAATTTTATTTATTTCTTTTTCATTATAACTTCTATCATAACACATCATTTTATCTTTTTCAAAAAAATTTATGCTAAAAATTTTTTATTGAACATATTTTAAAATCATGTTTTAATGCACCCAATTGATTAAAACTTTAGTGTATATGAGTGCAAAATTTATATTCTATTTTTTGAATTTTTTAGTAAAAATGTTAATCAATGTGAATTTAATTTGTAAATCAAGTTTTTCCAAATGACTAAAATACCACTATTTATAAAAATAAAAATATATATGTCTTCAAAAATGATAAAAGTTAATACACAAGTTAAATACACCTAACTAATAGCTTTATAAAATTTTAAGAAAAATAAAAAACAAGTTTACACCAGAGTGTGCAAAAGTTTCAGAGCACATAAGTGCATTGAAACAAATGACTGTATAAAATGCAAATCCCACCTAAATCTTTTGTTATGTAAAATTCGATAATTTTGTAAACTTATTTTTATTTTATTTTATCTTGAAAATAAAAAAGGCATGAATAGATTTTGATATATTAATAAGTCATATTTTTATTTTTAAAAATAAATTAAATACCAAATAAATTCAAAAACTTATCAAGTTTCAGAGGAAAAATTTTCCACATACCTACAACTTTTGGCTAATATTCTTTTAATATCCACAACAAGTCAAGAATTCTCCACATACTCACAACGTTTCACCCATAATGTCTATAATACCCCACATTGTCACAAATGGCTATTGACTAGTGGGAAAATGACAATTTTGTCCCTACATGAAAAATTTTCCACGTACCCACAATATTTGGCCTTTATTCATCTTATACTCATTATATTTAAAAAATTTCTTAAACAATCAAAACATTTTACCCCAATTCCTTTTGTGTCACCATCATCACAGTCCGTCAAGTTGCATTTGTCATAATTTTCTGAATTTCGAAAATACTTATCTTCTTCCTAAGAGCCACCTCTTTCAATTGCAACTAGAGGTGTAAACAGGGTTTAGTTTCAATTTGAACATAATTAATCCAACCTGATTTATAATAGGGTTGGGTTGGACGGAAAAAAATTATATACCCCAATTTGAACCGAGCCTATTCCGAAAGTGGGTTAGTTTAGGTTGGACGATTGTCAATCCGACCTAATTTCATATATTAGTGTATAATATAATAAATTATTAATAAATATTTTTATATTAGTACATAATACATAGAAATTAACTAAACATTGTTGATTTAAAATAAGATTATTTAGTAATTATATCATTATATAAGTCATAAATTAGAAAGTTTTCTTACAAAAGGATTAATTTTACTCTTTTATATAAATTCATAGCTTAAAATAGACTTAATTAAGCAAAATATTTTTAATATTATATGTTTATTAACTTGATTTATAACTCAAATCAAACCAATTTCTATATGGTTAAAATAAGGTTAGTTAATGTAGAAAAAAAAGGTTGAGTTGAGATTTTATAATATGGGTTAGGGTTGTATTTACTCCAATTTGAGTCAACGGGACCCAATGTACACCCCTAACTGCAACTCCCTGAAGTTAAACATGGGCTTGATAAATGAAACTTGACATACTATGATAGTGGTGACACAAGATGAAATACATGTGAAATACTGTGGGTGTGTAAGGAATTTTTCAAAAATATCGTAAGTATAAAAGGAATAATTGTCAAATGTTATGGATATAGGAGAAATTTTTCTATATCTGTCTATGAAAGTTGAGAGATAAAATCGTCATTTTTCCTTAAGTTGACAGCCATTTATGACGGCGTGGGTGCCAGAAGAATTATAGGTGTAACGTTATGGGTATACAGAGAAATTTCAATTTGTTGTGGTATAAGAGAAATATTAGCCACAATTTATGGGTATGTGGGTAATTTTTCAATTTTGTTTTTCATTTTTTCATTTTTTCATTTTTTTATTTTTATTTTTATTTTTATTTTTTACGGTACACGCCAAACTGAATGGAGCCCCAACCTACACACCCCACGTGCAATAGACAACGGTGGCAGCAGAGGGAGCCAAGACCGAAAAACCAAAAGACCAAAAAGAAACGAGTTACAGCTTGTCTGTATAGAGGGAAAATTGCGCCATAGACCCTCTAACTATGCGTATTGGCATTTTGGACCCCGAAGTTTTCGTATTAGCATTTTAG
>JAXCLR010000063.1:11379076-11409906 GCA_035584095.1 Annona squamosa | reverse complement strand
TATAATACATAACCTAAATACCTAATTTCTTTCCCGGTTCCCCCATCATCCCTACCGACGAGTATTCCCCATCATCCTTAGCGCCGTTAGGATACCCTTAGAGGGGACGGGCGAACGGCGAAGACCTTTGCTTCCCAACCCACCACAACCGGCGGTCAAAGGTGGATCTGTTGGTGGCAGAGAGGTCGGCGCTCGTGCCACGTCTTATTTGCTTGGCGTCAGATCTACCGAGCAGGGGCAAAAATGCTATAAGTAGATACATCAGATCGAGTGTTATCAGATAAACCATATGATGAAAAGGGAGTGGGAGTGGGGTATTGATCGGTTGGCTACTTGATGCTGACCTTGCTTCATCTCTCGAGTATGGAAAGCTCTGGAAATTGGTTTCGCCCGAAGCATCGGGGGTAGGGATTTCGTTCTTATCGCTCCGGGTTCCAATCTATATGACTTCCGAGCAGTACAAAGTACAATTTCTTCCCCCATCATCTCCTCGAAGGACGAAAGGAGCAGCTCCACGTCGATGCTGAGAAGGGGAAAACACAACGAAGAATGGTAGAAGAGCTGAAGATGACGAAGAGACGACTATTGCAGGCTGTCGATTGCTGCTGGTTATTCTTCCTCTTCTCTATTCGTTATTCTTCCTCTTCTCTGTTTGAATCTTCTTCTTTCTATTTTTTTCCTTTTTTTTCTCTATTTGGTTTTTCTTCTTCCTATTTCTTTCTTTTCATCTGCGGTAACTTCTACGTGTCCTATTTTTACATTTTTTATGTTGGTTGCTGGTAGCCCTGCATGTCCTTGCTGTTTTCCCAATTCATTAGAAGAATTAAAATGATATTGTTACAATGAATTGTTGCTGAAATTATACATGCTGTTATGAATTATTGCTGAAATTATAAGCTACTGTTAATTGTTGCTGAAATTATATATGCTATCGTCAATTGTTGCTGAAAATATATGCTAGTGTGAATTCATTGAATTGTGCTGAAATTATGCATGCTACTGTGAGTTGTTGCTGAAATTTTATAACTGCATGGTGTTTGCTGAAATTTCATAACTGATTTTATACAATGGTGGTTGCTGAAATTTCATAACTGCTGAAATTAGCAGTTCTTCGTTAGTGATGTCTTTTTTCAAAACTGCATGGTTTTTCTTGTCTTTCAAAACCATCATTGTATGTGTGATTTATATGCTAGAAAAGGAAGATTCCCATTTGGTAGTCTACATCTATATCCCCACTAAAGGTGCTTTTGCGCAGGCAATGTATAAATTGAATTTTTTTACACAGGTTGAAGCTGCAAATAAATCTTGTTTTAGGAACTGATTTTGGAACCGAACCGGAATTGACCCGCTCTTGAGAAAATTAGGTAGGGTAGCTCTGGACCGACCTTATCTAAAATAGGGTAGGGTAGAGGTTTTGCCAAAATGGATAAGGGTAGGTTTCACCTGTACCCGGACCTACCCGACCCAAGTTGCACCCTTAATTAAATGGCAGCCATTGCAAAGGCGAAAGAAGGTGGAGCGCCATATTTGGTGCTCCAACGGAACGATAAAACCTGTATATAGGCAGCGTACACTTGATCCAATCCATCACATAAAAATATATTTTTAAATGTATTTATTTTTTATTATAAAAAACTTTAAAAAGTTCATGATAATGGAAGCTATTGGAATGTCCTGGGGAAGACGGCCAGGTAGGCGTTTTTTTTTTTTTTTTCTGAGAAAATTATACGCCTGTCGATGTAAAGTGATTCGCATCCAATTTTGAAGCATGATATCATGCCATGCATAGCACCGATATGTTTTTTTTTTTTTTCTTAATTTTAAAATTTTTCATAAACATGTTTTTCTAAGTATATTTAACTCATACAGTTACCATTTTACAAACTTTTATATCTTTATTTTTAAAAATCATCAATTTCAAAGACATTGAAGTCATTTTTCGCCCCAAAAAACCTTATTTTTAGAAATAAAAAATAAATATATAAAATTATTGTAAAATATTAAAACTTAGTGTATGAATTAAATACGCGTAAAAAATAAAATAAAAGGGCATTGTGTGGATAACATGCAATGCCATCACATATTATCAAGGGTTTTTTTAATTTTAGCCGGTCATGTAGGTAATTTCATTGAACATATGGAGGTATAAATACAAAAATGCATAAAGTGAAACCTGGTTATATACATCATGATGTATTTTATACTAAAATACAAGATTAATTTATTTTTACATTTGCTTATATTTTTTTCATAAATATGTTTTCTAAGGTGTATTCAGATCAATCTACATACAAGGTTTTGCTATTGTACAATATTCGATCAATCTAAATACCAAGTTTTGCTATTTTACAATACTTTTATGTATTTATTATTCATTTTTAAAAATCAAGTGTTTTAAGGGGTAAAAATGATTTATAAATGCCTCTCAAAATGATGATTTTTTTAAAAAATAAAAAAGAAATATTTAGAAATATTGTAAAATGGATACACTTGGTACATTGGTTGAATACAACTAGGAAAATATGTTTATGGAGAAAAAATAAAATAAAATAAATTAACATTATATTTTAGCCTAAAATACATCATGATGTATATGAGTCATGCTCCCCTATCTTCCGTGTTACTCTTGTGAAGTACTAAAAAAGCAGTCGGGTTTTAAATGTTCACAATGCCCTACGACAGTCTCAAAGAATTTTTTTTTTTTGCGGTTATTAGTTGAAAATGAAAATCAAGTTCACGTAAGGTCGGTTTTGGAAATAAATAAATGAAAATCATGGTGTATTTTGCAAGATACCAAACACAGGCTCCGCTTTTATGTAACAGATATACCCTAATACACCAACGTTTTTCATTTAATTCCGTACATTTTGAGCTGCCTTAATGATAATATGAAATCAACTCTGCTCATTGCATTTAAAATCATGTGTTTAAAACCATTGGAAAAAATGTACAAAATGAACATAACAAAATTGCTTACTTTATATACCAATTTCAATGGATATACAAATCTATAAAGTATTAATATATTCTAATCTATCAATGAATGCATCTAAGAAATTTTTATAATCTATACATGAATATACATGTTTTGCACAAATATGGTCCACCTACAGCTCCGATTTAGATCATTTTTAATCACCAGATAAAACGAATGATGTTGGACAATGCAAACCTTTGACTTTTTATTCTATAATCAAAGTGGGCTAGATCATTTTTAATCCCATGATGAAACGAATGATGTCGGACAATGAGAACCGTTGACTTTTTATTCTATAATCAAACTGGGCTCCATTCATTAGACTACATGGAAAACTTCGATGCGACACTACTAAAACGCAATCATTCATACAAGGTCTAGTTTGCAATAACCGTTCTTCTATGACTAGGATGACGTGGCACACTGGTGGCATATTGAGCAGATGATAGAAATTAATTAGCCATGGAAGCCCATCAATACCTGCAAGGATCCATCTTGCAAAGTGATATCGCAGGCAGGCATTATTATTTCTTTTAACGACAAATAGTGAAAAATTGAAATTTTCATTACTACTAGGATTCTCTTCACTGTTATTAACGTCCTGCCTTGTATAAGTTTCTTCAGACCACTGCGCAAACATCAACCGAAATCAGAAAATCATGGTCTTCCGCAGTTACTCTGCCGAAAAGTACAAGTGATTGGTGCCATGTGCTCTCTTCTAAATTCCAAGGGAGAACTACCGAATGGGGGAAGGAAGTCACCCTGTTTCACAATGAGAAAAGAAAGAGAATGATCAAAGGGGATGTGATCTCATTGCTGCTCCGAATGGGAACCGTGTTTTCTTATCCGAAATGCCAACAACTGACATCGTATACCCTGCACTGGGTTCATCATGTACAGTAGGCTGAAACAACAGAACCCAAAAATTAAAAATTTGGATCCCACGGAATTGAGCAGTATACTACAAGAGAAAGGGCGCATCCCAAAAACTCCCAACTCATCAATCTTCTGTCTCTGCAAAATAAATTATCTCAAAACATTAGCAAGACTGCATTGGAAAATTTTGGAGATCCAGATTTCTAAAGGGAGAGGGGGAGGAGAAGAAGAAGAAGAACAAGAAAAAAAAAAAAAAGGCAAAATCAATATTCCCAGGCAACTTTGGGCTGGCCTGGTCAACAGGTCATATTAACAACTGCCGGTAATCGGGCACATGAGGATCGGCACACCACCTCTATTTATTACACATCTCTATATGTCTTGTAAAGAATACTGGCACATGGTGCACTCATCTGCTTTGGGGGTGTACGCTTCAGTAGGGCAGCACCTCTGTTTTGTTTACACACCTCTGTATTTCTCAGTAAAGAATGATGCCAATTGGAGCACTCATCTGTTTTGTCTGTAGAGGCTGCAGCAGCGCATGCCGGATGGGTCAGGTAAGAAATTTCTCAATGTTAAAATTTGCACGGAACTGGTCTCTTACATGTACAACTTGTACAATAAGCATCAAGGTTATAATAGGCTCCTCATGTTGAAATGCAATTGAGAAACCCATTAGATTCTGTGTGGTAGGCTACAAGCTGGGGTTTGCTGGGGCCTCATCCTTCCAGCCTTTGACAAGCAAATCATAATTGATCGATGCAAGCTGAGATAGATTCTGGCCATCAAATGCAGCAAATTAGGAACAGAGGGTTCATTAAAGAATATTAAAAATGAGAATAGGAATAATCACAGGTGAATTGAGAATACCAAGGCATATGAGAATATCCAGTTTCTCACAGTGGTTGCCCACAGCTAGCGATATTAGGAACATTGAGCTACAAACTGGAGTAGCATAGCACATGGACCCCACTGCCTAGAAATGGACAGCTGACAAATTGCAGCAGCAATGTGTGGGTGAGCCAAAAGAAATAGCCACAGGCATACCTTAAATGAAAAATTACTGAATGAGTAGCCAGGCTCAAAAAGTTCTCTACATTCATCATCCTGTTTAAGACCAATAACAATTCAAACTGTCAACTCGCTTGTAATAAAGAACTAGCAGATACAAGATTCTGCATTTGAACACAATACCTGTTCATCTTGGTGATGGCTAACACAACTGTTGTCATCATCACTCATACTACATGTGTCACCAGAATCCTCTGAGTCACCACCAGCGTAAGCACGGTCTTCCGAGTGACTCCAGGAGTATCGACTAGTGAAATAGCTTGTATCAAGTGCGCTATCCGAAGATGGAACAAATGCAGCCTTTAAAAGCGATGGCATAATAACAGTCAGAATGCTTCTACAAACAGAGAGTTTGACCAAGGAATGAAGGTAGAATCACCTTTTGTCTGGCACGTGTGTCCCAGTTGATATCTTTGAAAAATGGATGCTGCTTCACCTGGATCATGAGTTACAAGTTCGACATGAAACTGTGACCCTAAGAAGAAATGAACAATGCTGCAATTGGATGATCCTTGAGCTGAATGCATGAAAGTAACATCTGCTTAAGCATGATATAGGTTCCATATTGAATATCCAATAATCCATTTATCGGTCTTCATTATATTGTATCTGAAACATTGGTGAGTTTTTTCCCCCTCTTCTTTTCTTAGACTCTTTTTGTGTTCTTTTCTTCTGAGCAGCTGCACCATCAAGCCAAGCAACTTGAATCATTCAGGTTTGGGTAGACGCCATATGAATCCTAACCCTAACCCTACTTTAATAAGTCAGATTTGAGATGGGTTCAGCAAAAATTTGGGTGACAATTTGGGTTGGGATTTAAGTTACTATTACTTTTATAAAAAATAACATAAAATGACAAAATTAATTTCACACTACGTGTGCATGAAATAGATATTTATAGTCAATTATCTCAGAATATTTACTCTTTTCAAGACAATAATCATACAATAAAATGAGGGGTTGATCCCATATGGAGCTGGAAAAAATATTCTTTTATACAATGTGGGCCTCACCTAGCTTTTCCACCCTCTGACATTTGGCAAAATTTTGAATTTATTTAGAATTTTATTTCGATTTTCGAAAATAAAAAAGGGCATAGACACATGCACTTGGCATATGTATCAATGCCCTTGTTTACTTTCAAAAATCAAAATAAAATACCAAATAAATTTTAAAGGGTGGAAGATCTAGGTGGGTCCAGCAAATACCCGAAAACTTTTTAATTAAAAAAATAAAAATTTCTCCAGTCATCTGCAAATTGCCTAATTTACAGGTGACTATATGACATTGCAAGCAATAAAAAAATTATACCTATACCAAGGATATGTGTCATATGCCAACTTTTTCCATATATGGGTTTCAGGTTCGGTTCCTATCAAACCCAATCCAACCTTAATTCAGGTTGAGTCCAAACCCAATTTCTAAACCTAAATTTCCAAATTATCAAATCCAAAGATTCCAAACCCTGAAAAATGGAAGGTTGAGTAGGGCAGATTTGGCTTAACCCAGCCCAAGTTGCACACCAGACATCAGCAAGTTCGCTGGGCTAGGTAAATAATGCCAAATTGCTAATAGCACTATAATAAATTGAGTGGCCCAATAACTCAGGCTCATCAAAGTTAAAAAAATTGTACACAAACCAGACATATTATAGGCAGTCTTTTGAAGGAGTTTAAAAGTTGTTTGTCAGAGTTTAGAGGTCTTGTTGTCCAAAAGCAGGGATCTTCAGATGAATGAAGATGATACAATCTGAATCTCATTTTAGGAATAATGGAATCAGATGCATATTATCAGGTCATCATCATACAGTCTTCCCAAGTAAGAGAAGACACCGATGCAACATAGAAGATGGAGGATTTCAAAGTGGAATGCTAAGCATACCTCTGACGCACCTTTAGCACCAAGTCTCTGGTGGGGATCTTCAGTAAGCAATCTGGAACACAGAATTTTTCAGCCTAGGCTAACAAACAACGAGACTAGGGTAATATCAGACGGATAGAAAAAGATGGTCATCACAGAATTGAGGCACAACGATCACAGAATGGATTTCAAAACTGGATTTGACAAATTGCAAATGCAACAAAAGACATATCCAAACCATAAAGAAACAACTACTACGCTTCACCCACTTATGCATTTATGGCTCATGGTTTAATAATCCGGGTGTCTGATACACGCATTGTGCATATAGGAGTACTCAAAGCATTGCCTAGACTGGAAGAAACCAAGAAACCTTTAAAATCTCATATTGCAGTTGTCGAAAGGACAAAGCATCCATAGGCTGTAAAAAAACAAACAAATTTTGCAAATAAAAACAAGTATAAACAGGCAGAAGAATAAACCAATGTTACGATCAACACAAAGCAGCAATGCACCTGTTGAAAAGAACTCTTGGGTTAATTCTATATTAAATTATTCAATTATGGGTGTGTTTGTTTGGGGTAAAACTTTTTGATGAATAGTTTTTGAGGTAAAAGTCGTCAAATTAATAGAAAATGATGTGATATGATACAAATAATGATGAGGTATAAAGAGAATAAAGTTAAAATAGATAAATTAGTTGTATAGGTAGTGGTATGGAAATGATTGAAAATTAGGGTAATTATATAGAAAAATGCGAATTAATAATTAAAAAATATATTAGTTATGGAAGGTGAAAAGTTTTGGTTGACTTTTTTTTTTTTTTTGGCCCAACCAAACTCACCCTATAATTCTATAAGTGAGTGTCAGCTATTTCAAAATTTTCAACTGAGAGCATTACCCTCAACAATTAACTCAAACTATGGTACACTTTCAGGAGAATAGGACCAGAAAAGATTTCTGCAGAATCCAATAAAAACACAAGGATGGTAGCCAGTCTTACTTGTCAATCAGGTCTTTTGCCTCATAACTCATTTCTTCAGGTACCCGAGGCCAAGGTATTTTACGATTGAGAATGTTGTCAAAAATTTTCTGTATACAAACAGAATATAAAAGTGAGAAAGTGAATGTAACTACAACTCAAGTTCATGGTTTAAGCAATAAACAATGAAGATGAAAATGACCAAAAGAACTACCAAAGATGGTTTCTTGGTTTGTCCGACTACATGCTTTCCAATACAGAACATGACTACCTAGTCATGTGATGGCAGGTTTTAAACTTCATAGATCTTTAGATGAATCTTGAAATACTAGTATGTAGCAAGAGTTGTCTAGAGTCCGTTTTTCTCTCTTTGTAGATTGCACAGTTGCAATTCATGCATGGGAGTGCTAAGTGACCCAAACTTAGTGCTTGCACATGAATGGTCTTCATGGATAAAGAATGCACCAAATCCTCTGTTAAAATTCAAACTCTAAATATTTGGCACTATGCACCATAATCTGTCAACATTTTGTTCCTTCAAAGTCTTTTGACTTGGACTTGCTCATAGTTGTCAAAGGCACACCTAGGCACACACCTACGCACAAGGCGCATGGGCTGTGCCTATTGTAGACACAAGGCACACTGCTTTAGGAAGGCACTGAGAAGCGCAAACCTTTATGGCGAGCGCAGCGCACAGGCGTTAACACCTCGTTAAAGGCTGTTTGTTTTTATCTGTTTAAAAACAAATCAACAAAAATAAAAAGGGGTCCTTTGCCGTGATTACGATTCATCCCTCTTCCAAACCATGAACGAACAGCCCCCTTCCCTCTTTCTACTGCCTAGAAGAAGAAAGGGAAGAAGGAAGAAAAAAAAAAAAAAAACTGAAGAAATTGAGCTGCCGGGTGCTGAAACTTGTGATTGCTGCCCAGTGCTGCCCACTGCCTTCAATTGCTGCTGCTCCTGTTGCTGTTGTCTTTAACTGCTGCTTATGGCTTGGGCCCTTATTCTTTCTTCTTCTTCCCCCATGTTCAGTAATACAGAGCTGGCTGCAGCCGCTGCACTGCTTCTTGTTTTTTCTTTTTCCTTCTTCTCCATGCTGCTGCTATTCTTCTTTTTTCTTCTATTCTCCTTCTCTGCCTGACTGCACAACCCCTTTTTTCAATGTTGTTGCTGCTGTGATGCACAGCTTGCTGCCATGTCCCTGTGTGCTTTTTTTTTTTTTTTTTTTAAATGTTGTTCCTGTGCCCGCACAGTTGCTGTCACATCTCTGTTTTCTCTTGAATTGGGCTTTTTTTTTTTTTTTTCAAAATTGTGCTGCAGCACTAGTTGCCAAATTAATCTTACTCTGTTATTGGGTAATTTCTCAAATTTGTATTTGTTATTGCTCAAATGTTTAGTGTTATTATTGTTCAAATTATATAAGCTGCTGCCGTGCTCAAATAAATAGATGTTATTAGCATTATTGCTCAAATTATATAATTATAACCAACTTATTTGTTCAATTTTTTTTATACTGCTTTGCTCAATTAAATTAGTACTGCACTGTTACTGCCCAAACTATGCATGCTCTATTCCTTGAGTGAGGCCATTTAATTTCCTTTTCATTGATGAATCAACTGATGCTTTTGAATCATGTTAACTAGTTGAATTGAAATTTATGATTGTTATATGGTAGGTTTAAGTCTTTTTACTCTTGACAACTGTAATTTAGCATGTATTTGCCTTTTGAAAGCTAATCTTATTTTTTACTCACTAGTTTTAGGCATCAGTAGTTTTTTGATAAATATTATATAAGACTAGTAGTTTTTTGATAAAATATTATATAAGATGTGCCTTGCTTTAATCAGGTCTGTGCCTTGAAAGTGCGCCTTGCGCCTCTAACAACTATGGACTCGCTTCAGTATCTAGATAAAATGAGTTCAGCGTCCTCTCTATATTTTTTAAGTGTCATATCATGAACATTTTATACATGAACATCACTAATGCTCCTTGCCATCTGTAATTCCAAAACAAAAGACTTGTACTGCTGTTCAATCATAGTCCAGAAAATGAAACGATTGATTCATGTTCATTCAGAGATTCCACAAGGACAGAAAAAAAAAAAAAAGAGCAAATTATGCACATTAAGAGCCAACAGTGAAGATAATCTATTTGAGTTGCATAATGAGACATGTTCAATATAATCAAATGTGCACAGTGAAACTGTACACAAATAAACCAAATTCTAAACGCTTTGAAGATCAAGCTTAAGGCCAGAGAGGTATGATGCCATAGCAGAATGATCTACTCATTCCTAAATTCATTTAATCACCAAAACTGGAATTAAAGAAGGAGACACAACAAAAAGCTTAAAAAAAAATTCAGGAACACGAAGCAAACCTGTGGGTGAGCTGCATTGAAGGGAGGAATACCAACAATCAGTTCAAAGAGAATAACACCAACAGACCACCAATCTGCTGTTGTACCTGCCAAAATGGATACAACATATGAAAGTGAGCTCTGGTACAGTGACTCATGAATGCTTGAAAAGGGAAAAGAGGATCTGCAGTCAAATATAACTAAATTTGAAACTAGTTAAGGATGTCACACAAACCATGTGCTATTCCTAAGAGTATTTCTGGTGCCAAATAATCAGGTGTGCCAACGGCAGAACGTTTCCTTTGCCGGTCCCTGTGATGCAAGTGCTCATACTCAGATATCTGAGATTCATCTTCCCCCAGCATTGACGTTCCACTAACTGCTGGACCTGCTAGATCATCTGTGCTGTTGATGAGACCAACCTTTGACAGTCCAAAATCTGTCAACTGTCATTGCATCAAACCATAAATTAGTCAGCGTAAAATTAAGAGCTAACAGTCTGCTAAAGTATACTAAGCCTCTGGGGTGGTTGGACTAGCAGTAGAAAAAGAACAAGAACTTCCAGTAACAGTAGACAATTATGAGGCGCAATAAAACAATATTTTTCTACTACTTTTGCTTTAAAATGCTCAAAAAAGGCTTGTTTCTTTCGAAACTGAAATACCTTGCCTGGGAAATGTAGTGAATGATTTTTTACAGATTTGACCACATTGAGCAAACCAAGTTCCTTTATGCTATTGGCCATGAGTTAGTAACTAGTACTAGCACAGATAAGAGCAACAAGAGTCTCACACAAGCATTGAATTAACACTTCACATGATCTCTTCTTGAGATTAAACAGCTAGCTTAAGAAATTGGGCATTTTCTTTTGACTTGATGCAGCATTTTTTTTTTGTTTTTTTTGGCTTGATGCAGCATTTATGTCAACTTCCAACGAGAAATTAAAAAAACATCCAACCTAATCTTCTCAAAATCGAAAAAAGAAATCAGCAAAGACCATCACATCTCTTAACCAAACCAGAAGGCCAGAGATGGATGCTCACATGTGGTGCAAGTTTACAGCAGCAGAGTATAAAAGAGCCATATATGTTCAACAAAACTCTATAGCTGTGTGTGTCTCAATGAAGCATGAGAGTCTGCAGAACTCTACTAGCCCCCAGGGGTGAACATTCCTTCCATATCAAGTTTAAATGCTGGAAACCAATTCAGGAAGGAAAATTAGTTAGGGAAACAGTTACCAAATTTAACCAATAGGCAGCGTTTCACTATGATAGCACTTGCATTTCTTAAAAGGGGTAATATAAAGTTTAACATAACATTAAACTAAATGCAGCAGAATAAGACGACCAATGTTCTGGATATTGGTATCAACAGAAGTATTCAGTAAATGCATAGATGTTTCCAATAACCAGCGAATGCATAAATGTTTCCCCAATACCGGAAACTTCTAATATCCATTTAAGAAAAGAAAAGGAAATTTGGTAAATGCATAGATGTTGCTAGTAACCAGTAAATGCATAGATGTTTCCCCAATACCAGAAACTTCGAATATCCACTTAAGAAAAGAAAAAAAAAAGGTAAGGAAATACATATTTACTCAGTACTAGACACTAATATCCATTTAAGAAAAAAGGAAGTAAGGAAATTCAGTAAATGCATAGATAGATGTCTTCCCAATGCCAGAACCTCTAATATCCATTTATGGAAAAAAAAGGGAAACCTAGAAACTGTATTGTTGTTGACATTACAATGCAGATATTGTTTTTGATGTCACTTAGAACATCAGGATAATTAGAATAGAGTGATGATTAAGGAATGATCCTGTTAGCCCGGGCTAAGCAAATGCCCCGCTTAGCCCACCTCAAAAAGTTCATTTACAACAACTTTTTTTTTGCTTTTTCTTCATAAACTTGTTTATTTGTGTATTTAATATATAAACCAAGTTTTACCATTTTTTGATATGTTTATAAATTTTTTTGAGATTTTCTAAGTAGAGCATTTGCTTAGTCCGGACTATCAAGTTCGCTCCTCATTAAATAATTTTAATGATTACATACTCATCTCTAAATATTGTTATATTGTTAATTTTATATATAATATAAATTCTAAATAAGAATAATTTCATTTTTTCTAATTAGAACATTTTATTAAATGAAAACCAACTAATAATAATAGAATTACCTATAGGAAAAAGAACTATCGCTAAAATCAACAAATGCCTTGAAGAAACAAATATTAATCATAGGACTGCTGAACAATCTCATCTTAATTTGTTATCAGTAAAAAAAAAAAAACTTTATCACGTCGACCAAAAAGGACAAGTAACTAATCAAATCTAGTTGAAAACTTGATGCTAGTAGAATGACCAATGCAGCTCAACGAATGTAACCAACCTTTATGTGGCCATCATGGGCAATCAACAAATTATCAGGTTTCAAATCCCGATGCACCACACGCAAAGAATGCAAGTATTCCAAAGCCAGAACCTGCATGTTATTCATGTTAACAAGAGAAATCTTTTTTGGAAAAATTTCTCACTAAATTGCAGTTTAGTTGAGCTCACCACTTCCGCAATGTAAATACGAGCAACATCTTCTTCCAGGCAACCTAAGTTTCTTAGTAACGAGTACAGGTCTCCTCCATTCAAGTACTCCATTACAAGATATAGATTTTCTTGACAAGTGAATGAGTAGAAAAAGCGTACCTCATATATTAAAAATTGCAGTCAGAGAAAAGTTAAATTTTCCACACATAAAAAAGAAAATCTTTACATTAGACCTTACCACAAAAGGATTGCGAACTGATATTAAAATGTTGCGCTCAGCCAAGATACTCTCCACAGCATTTTTACGAATCATGTCTGCCTTCTTAAGAACCTGAGATTGAACATCAAATGTTTATTATCACTGACCAAGAGATTCCATTCCCAACAAATCTGAAAAAATAACATATTGTCCATTCCTGATCAGATATCAAGACTATAATGAATGTTTATAGAGGAATGACCTTGTTAGCCCAGGCTAAGCAAATGTCTCGCTTAGCCCACTTCAAAAAACCTATTTACAACAAAATTTTTTTTCTTCATACACTTGTTTATTTAAGTGCATTTAACATATAAACTAAGTTTTACCATTTCATACACTTGTCATTAACCCCCGTCTTTTCTTGCGTCTTTACCCATGTCCCTTTCACCATTCCCCTTTCCCTATTTTATCTTCTTATGTGAATAAATTCCCACCTATAACAAGATAAGAATTTAAGATATCAACCAATCGCCTGTGCTGATTGCAGACAATCTGCTTGTTGTGTCATTATTTGCTCCCCATCCTATGAAGAACACACATTTCTAGAAAACACAGAGAACGTGTTGCTTAACACTTAATTATACTGCCACTCCATAAAAAAAAGGACCTATTTATATTGACTCTTCCAATGTATCGTGCAGGACGATCACCGATGAACAAGCCAATTCTTTCTTCAATGGCTAAGCCAAAGGAGTATTTAACTAGATTATAAATACTGGAACCACATAAAACAAACCATTAACCAAACTAGTTATTCTAATGACTCAGAAAAAACACAAGTAACTCGATGGAAAAGATTAACCAATCTCACACCTCTTTGAATATTAGAAAATTTACAAATATTAAATCTGCCCTCTTTTATAATTTACATATTATATGCATTTAAAGCAAATTTACTCAAGATTCTCATCCTCACTATTTCATGCGTATTGTAAAAGAAAGAAATCGAAGAGAACTCTGTTACTGCCATCCCCGGTCCATCCATCTGTGCAAATAATTTGCTTCCTATAAAGAAATTGAAAAGAACTTGGTGATTCAATTAACCTCCCTTCCTTACAACTTCACTGCATCCATTTAATACGCAATCACTAGATTCATATTAAATAGCTATAACAAACACAATTAAGCTACCTATTTACGACTCACATTCACATGTGTATTTTGAAGTCCATGACATTAAAAGTTACAGATTTTTGGCATGCTCCAGTTGACCAAGCCATTTTTCTTCTTACTACCAAAAGGTCCCGCTTGAATATTAATATATGGAAATGTGTTCGTCTGTCTTATCTCTATTCCAGGGAAGTAATATATTTCTCAACAGAGATTAAGGGTGTTTCGACAAGTAAGGATGTCCATGTAAATGCAATATAACTGTAAAATTAAATTGGTATGATATTTAACTACCCCCCTGTTCCTAATAACCTATTTTTTCTCATTACATGTATTTTTACAAGTTTTACACCATCACCCTTATTTTATCTTTATCCATTCTATTGCTGACATCTTCCTGGTACTGGTATCATCATTTACATGTAAATTGCCACCATCCAAACACATCCTATTAGATGATTATGATGCCTTTTTTGAACCATGCAAATATGACAGATGGCGCCCTACTGAATTTTAGAAAGTGCATATTCTGAGCAATAACAATGCTGATTAACACCAGGGTGATGACATCATGTCTTCAATTTTTTACTAAGGGTGTGTCTGGGAAGTGATAAAATTTTTGGATGAAAAGGTTTTTGTGCAAAAGTTTTTGAATTCGAAGGAAATGATGTGATACGATAGGTGTAATGATGAGCAAAGAAAATAAAGTTAAAATAAACAGGTTAGTTGTATGGGTAGTTGTGCATAAATGATTAAGAGGTAAGATAGTTGTATAGGAATATGTAAAAAAATGATTGAAAAATAGATAGTTGCGAAGAGTAAAAATTTATAAATTAAGAGTGTGTTTGGAAAGTGATAAAACTTTTAGATAAAAAGTTTTTTATGCAAAAGTTATTGAATTTAAAAAAAATGATGTGATATGGTAGGGGTAATGATAAGGAGTAAAAAGAATAAAGTTAAAATAAATAGGTTAGTTATATAAGTAATTATGTAGAAATGATTAGAAAGTAGGGTAGTTGTATAAGAATATGTAAAAAAATGATAAAATAGTAGTAATGAAAATTGAAAAATTTTAGCTTGACATTTTTTTCTTATTGTCGAACACACCCTAAAAAATTTTGGTTTGAAAAGTTTTGTAATACACAAACATGCCCTAAAGCGTTTAGGACTTCAAAGAGATGATTGAAGATACCTTGATAGCAAAAAGATCACCCGTAGTTCGTTTTTTTGCTAAGAAAACCCGACCAAATGCTCCACGACTTATTGGCTTTATTATCTCAAAGTCATCAATGGAAGTCCGGTCTTTAGAAGTAGCATGAATGGGGCTTGTCCGAAGGCTACGAACTACTTCATCTTCCAATGGACCATCTTCATCAATTACAATAGTTGTTAAATCAACTTTGTCATCATCAATAAGCTCACAAAGCTGAAGATACTTCTCCCTGTAAATCATAACCATCTAGGATCAATATAATAAATAAGAAAATGGCATATGAATCTAATAAAAAATTCGAAGAATTAGACAAATTTAGAGTAAAGAGCAGATGTCATGCACAAAACGTAAGAAAAATAAAGAACATAGAAGGAAATAAAATTACTATCATTAAGGGGTGTTGAACAACCTAGACAGAAGGAAGCTAAAGAACCTAACTGTCAGACACTAATATAATAAGTAAAAAAATGGCTCATAAATCTATCAATTTTTTTTTTTTTTTTTTTTTTTTTTTTTTAAGTTAGGGTGCATTTGGTATTGAGGCAAAAAACGGGGAAATTTTTTGAAAAGTAAGATGTGATATAGTAAGAGTAATGATTAGAAGAAAAAGAATCAAGTTGAAATGAACAGGATAGTTGTGTGAAAAGATGAAAAAAAATGATTGAAAAACAGAATTTTTAGGGTATATTTGGGAAGTGGTAAAACTTTTAGGGTGTGTTTGGCAATTTAAAAAATTGTCAAGTTAAAACTTTTCAATCTAAAATTTTTCACTCTTCATAGCTGCCTATTTTTCAATTTTTTTTTTACATCTTTCTATACAACAACCCTACTTTTCAATCATTCATACACAACTACCAATACAACTAACCCATTTGTTATAAACTTGTTCTCTGTATTCCTCATCATTACCCCTACTATATCGCATCGTTTTTTACCAATTTAACAACTTCTACATCAAAAACTTTTCATCAAAAATTTTACAACTTCCTAAACATACCCTTAGATGAAAAATTTTTAGTTTAAAAACTTTTGAATTGATAAAATGATGTGATATGATGGGGGTAATGATGAAGAATAAAAAGAATAAAATTAAAATAGATATGCAGTTATACGAGTAGTTGTATAGAAATAATTGAAAAGTAGAGTAGTTTTACAAGAAGATGTGGAAAAATAATAAAAAATAAGATAGTCATAAAGAGCGAGAACTTTTAGATTGAAAAGTTTTGGATGAAAAATGAAAAGTTTTACATCAACACAAACACACCCTTAGGTAGTTAAGATGTCATATCACATAGAAAAGGTGTCAAAAGACGGGGTATGATTTTTGTTTCCTCTTTTCCTGAATTGCAAACGGTGCATCAGATGAAATTTAGATGCAAAGGGCAGATCTCATGAATAAAATGGAAGTAAACTACACAAACATTGAAGGACATAAAGTTCCTACATTTTAAATGTTGAACAACCAGAGAAGCTAAAGGACTCACCGAAGCAGTTTTATTATACGTGCTCCAAAAGTCTGAACAGTGACCGCATCTAACTTCCTCCGATCAATGATAAGCTGCAGCTCCTCTAGACAGGTGACCAAGTAAGGAAGAGACTGCTCATCCATGGATGTATTTGCTATACACCGGGCCATATCAGCAAGATCATTAATCTATCCCATTCAATGGAGACATTAGATAAAAATTAGCCAACCATTGAATTATGTCAACACTATGCAATGAATATAATAAAATTCTGCACTATGTCACGACACACAAGGAAAGGAGCATTTGAAGAGTTTTGGAACGATCGAAGGAAGTCATGACCACTCTATGAAGAACCATGAGCTGACCTCCAACGCCAAGAAAGATTTCTTAAGTAAAAATTTTCCACCACAAAGTATAGACGCAAGGATAGATTAAATGGACCTGAGTCATCTGCAACATTTCTCCCATTTCTCATTTGAATTTTCTTTTCTTCAGAAATACACCTGTGCCTAAAGGAGAACTTTAGAGCAGACACAATTTTTGAAAAGTGTCTTTTACTCTGGGATTTTTTTAAAATTTTTTTAAATTTTTTTCAAGGTAAAATTGCCACAGAAATTGACTGGTGAGATGGAAATACCTGTGGAAGATCTTCATGCTCTGAAAAAGAACCCCTCCCTGCCAAAAGCAAATCTATCTGACTGGTCCTTGGTGTCAATAATGGTGATCTAGGAGTCATGCTACCAGCAGATGAAGTAGCCATTCCTTGGTCTGACTTTGGACCGAAACGAGTTCTACATGACATGGAAGGAAGACCCTTTAGATCATCCACAAAAACAGAATTGTCAGCTTCCTGGAAGCAATCAAGCATGTCTTCAGATCCCCTGCGGGACCAATCACTGAGCTTCGGAGAGAGGACATCAGATTCTTCAGTGACACTAGAGTTGGAAACTTTAGCAACATCTGGACTACCTAATGCATTCTGAAGATCCTTATGTGAATAAGAATCTTTATGGGAATATGGCTCTGCAATTTTCTCAAGAGTTTCAGCAATTCTGAGCAGCCGTTCATTGACACTTATACCCTTCTGATCGCATCTATCAGCAATTGCACACATTCTTGAATGCTCTTCCACATGAAGTGTTGGGACTTCTTCCTCACAGATGCGACATATTATTGAAGTCTCATCAGAAAGATATTGCTGATCTCCCCAGTATCCCCAGGAAGCTTTGTGCTGATGCTTTGAGGGGGCAGAACAAGGTCCATGAAATTCTTTTGAAGATTCAGGAGGCTTACCAGCAAGTAGATCTGCTTCAGAACTGCCTCTCCTGCCATCTAACACTGGCAATGAGTCTAATTTAAGATTATATGGCTCTTCTCTAGTTGTTGTAATCTCTTTTTGATTTTTTTCCACTGGAGATGGAAGCTTCTTCCAGGAAGACATCCGTTCACGGCCAGAATAGTGTTCTCCACTTTCCACATCATTACGTAAGGAGATGCTTGGAGGAGGAACCACCTCATCCTTCTTCTTATCCTTCTTCTCATCCTTCTTCTCATCCTTCTTGATGCTCATAAAATGTTGCTCCTGGCTGTATGATTTTCTGGCAGAGACTGCAGGCTTTGAATTCTTTCCACTGCCCAAGCTTTGTCCATCCCTTCCTTTTACAGGTGGAACTCGCTTTTCATCAGAATACAAGATTCTTGACTGACGAAGGCCAACACCAAGAATATGTTCATCCTCTGCCAGCCCACTTTCTTTGTGGAACTGCAGCAAACGAGTACATCGAGTAAGAATAAAAAGCATGCGGGTATGGAGTTGCTTCAGCATGCCTGGAGGAAGCTCCTGCCGACGATCATCCAGATCTTGAACTATACCTTCACACTGGACCCAAAATTCACTGGCTGACATAACAGCACAATGCCTTGCCAGAACCAACAAATCTTCAATGGTTTCTTGCCACTCTGGATGGGTTTCTAAATTCTTTTCCAAAATGCCAACCAAATCCCCTGCAAAAATAGCTAGATCAGAGTCCACTTCTTCCTTCGCTTTGTCGAATTTTGCTCGAATGACCACCAAGACCTCCTGTGAAAGTACAAGCAATTTTCAGACTATTAGCAGCCGGAATCAATTCTAGTAATCAGCCCTAAAAGTTCAACAATTTAGAATCAACCGAAAACATGGAAGCATATATGTTCCCATCATCACATTGGAATCACCGATAATGAAACATAAAAAAAGAAAAGCTAGATAACAAAAAGAAAATTGTTCAATATAGCGGATTCCTCATTGCAAGTAGCACCTTACCTCCAAATTGTTTAGGCCTCGGGGCTTCCAAAATGGGAATGGCTTCACTCCTTTGGAATTCAACTCATGCGAGAAACTCTTAATATCACCAGGAAACCTCTTCCTTGGAGCGCTTGTAACTCTCATGATGGCTTGAAAACGGGGTGATTCAGATTCCTTTGGTGTTCCATAATCGTCATATGGGGTCTAAAAGAGCAATTGCAGGTAAAAAGATCAGTCATATTGTTGCCAGTAACAAGAGTAAAAGGGGAGTAATTTAGTCCAATTATGCCATTGGGGGCCTGGGTGGGGCTGGGTTGTAAGGGGGTAATCAAAGCAATCATGTAGTACCTGTTGCTCCGGAGAACAAGCATCCGAACTTCTTAAGCTTTGAGAAAGACCAGTGGACCTGTTTTGCCCTGATAAGTAACTCAAAATATCAAGATAGAGACTAAATATAATGGGAAAACAAATGAACTCATACAGGGCAAGGAAAGAACTGCCACACAACAAAGAGTATGCACAAGACACAATGAGTTAAACAAAGACTATCCTCAAGGTATCAAAAGCTTTTTCTACTCCTTTCTTTGCAACAATGAGTTAGACAATCTCACTGGTAAGGAAGTTGGCAACTCTGGCAGGAATATTTGCAGTTAAAAGTTGAAACTACACAAACATAACCAGAGGAAATTTTTCAGCATCTGTATGTAAATTACCAACAGTTGTAGAAGCATGAACGTCAACAGTTAATTCAACAATAACCTTTCGCCATAAGTGACCGAACTGTCCAAAATACAAACATAACCAGAGGAAACTTTTCAGCATCTGTATGTAAATCACCAACAGTCATAGAAGCATTAACCTCAATGGTTACTTCAACAATAACCTTTAGCCATAATTGGTCTAACTGTTCAGATGTCATCTAATGATGCAATAATCAATAGCCTCCGCTAATATAATGCATCTCTAGCAGGAAGATTTGACATTTAAACTACGAAAAAATTACCAGAGGAAAGTTTTCAGCATCTGTATGTAAATCGCCAACCGTTATAAACTTTTATGGTTAATTCAACGGCGATTAACCTTTGGCCATAAGTGGTCTAACAGTCTAAAATAGCTATTCAGATGCACTCTAAAGATACAATAATCCAATGGTTTACATTAGATTACAATATTTAGAAGCAAGCAGAAAAAAAGTCAACTATCCACGCTGCACTTCCCAAGAACTATGTGTGCGTATTTGGGAAGTGATAAAATTTTGATGAAAAGTTTTTGAAATGTGAGAAAATGATGTTATATGATGGCGGTAATGATGAGCAAAGAGAATAAAGTTAAAATGATAAGTTCAATGTGTAGTTGTGTAGAAATGATTGAGAAGTAAGATAGTTGTATAGGAAGAAGCGAAAAAATAATTAAAAAATAAGGTGGTTGTGAAGAATGAAAAGTTTTAGTTTGAACAGTTTTAGGTGTTCACAAATGGCCTCAAAAATTGGATCATGAAACCTGGACATATATCCTGAATATCAACAAGAACTTAAGTAGGCAACCAAAAGATCATACTCCAATTCAACAAGCAGTGGCACAGAATTTTCCTTTTTGCTTAAAAAATTCAATTAACCCATGGTAATGCATATGGTACAACTTTCAAATATATCCACCTACCAAGAAGACAGGTTGTGTTTTTTTTTTTTTTTTGGGGCAGGGGGGGGGGGAGGGGGGGTTCGCGCAGCTGCAAAATAGGACACCCAAAGAACCTTATATTTTATCAGTTCCACACCAATGACCAGAGACATTTTGTGGCTATGATGCAGGTGCACCCATGCTGCTGCTCAGTCACAAACCATCTGATGCATAATTTTATCACCAAACTTGAACAGGTATAAATTGGTTACCATCAAACTTGGATTTTTTCCCCCAATTTCTCATTGTTAAGGTTACAGAGAACTTCATTGGTGAACAGGGAAGAGACAAGTCCCAAGATAAAACCAGCTCCACATCTTTAAGACTTCATATTTTGGCACTTTGCTCTTCTACATGTTAGCCTGTTTTCACATGCTATCCAAGCAGATGCCACAAATCTTGGCAATACCATGTTTCTCCACAAAGAAGGCAAAACAAGCAAAAAATCTCAAAAGAAAAGAAAAGAAAAAACATATGGTATACACTATACATGATTGGAGACCTTCGTGGATAGAACCTGTAAGCAGTTTTTCCATGAATCACAAACAGCTAGTCACATGAAACTTTGAACAAGAAACCCTAGGAAACAGTGCAAGGGGATTATGGAATAATCACTGCCAAAAACACACAAAAAAAAGACTAACAAGAACAAGAATATCTACCTATTTCTTATCTTTAGTTCATCAATAAGCTGTTGTCTATCAAGTTCTTTCAGCCAAAAAATACCCAATAAGCCAATCTCAAAATCCCATTGGGTCCAGTTTGGAAAGGAGAAAATCGGAAATAAGAAGACTGGAAGTTTGGAAGAAAATAAGGGGAAGAGTTATTTGTGATAATACCTATAGCTTTTTTTTCATAAATTGCACTCATGTCTATGATGTGAAACTTATTGCAAACACACTTATGAATTTTTAAAAATATTTGCATTTATGCCTATGCAAGTGTGGAACTTCTTAATTTCTACAAACCATGATACTTCTGGAACATCCAAGCCACCCGTTATTTTTATGTGCACCAATCATAAACGGCTGCCTAGCACATGTATTCATATCTATTCTTTAATTTTTCAAAAAAAAAAAATATCGAAAAATTTAAAACTTTGTCAAATTTCATATGGGGTGTGATGTAGATGGGGCTCACAATTCTATAAAAAATAAAATATACTTTTTTGGCTGCCACAAATCACATGATTTATTGACAGCCATATAGTAAAAGGAGTTTATGTTTTATTAATATAAATTTGGTTAAGGTATTAAAATCACTTTGATTGGATACCTTGGTGAGCTGTGATAAATATAAACTTTGAGATTGCTCTAAAATTGGTTATGATCCACCAAGATATTGAATCAAGGTGATAATTGATCTCTCTTAGCATATCTTAGTTAAATACATATTAATAAATATAAAAGGTGGTTTGAATTTATGAAAGGTATCAAGGTCCCACACTTGCAAAGGCTTAGCTACACATATTTTTAAAAATCCACAGGCAAATTTGCAATAAGTTTTGTGTCATAGACATAATTGCAATTTACGCAAAAAAGTGAAGGCATGACCACAAATACCTCTACTAAAGGGACTGATATGATGTGATGTGGAGGAGGTAATGATTAGAGATAAATGAATAAAGACAAAAAAAGGTATGTTTCTTGCATGAAAATATGGGAAATAATGATTAAAAAGTAGTAAAAGACGTCAAATAATATTAAAAGGTTAAAAAATTCTTCCACTCTTTTTTCCTAATTACCAAATGGAGCTTAGAAATCTTTTTTATGATAAATAACATGTACAGTTTAATCTCACCAATCTCTTGGGCAACTTTTCTCTCAAATAAAAATGGAACCCTGTACCAATATTAGTCTCACTCACCAATTTAAATACCAAGTCCTCAGCAAAACTACACAATCCAAAAGTAGTAGAATGTCATGGTAAATTACAGTTCATGCTTGGCTAGGCTCAATGCAATCAGACGCTTCTAAGGCAGACAAGATTTCTTATTGTTGCTCCCATACAAAATGATAAGAACTGGCACTAAATCATACCTCTACAGAAGAGATCAATGAAATGATGAGATGAACCCCTTTCCTACTTCTCAGGTGCAGGTTCCAAGATGCTATCATATGTGTGTGCATACGGTCATAGAAAAATTCACTAAAGCTGTTGCACAGACTACTGCATCACAGGACAACAATGTATCCAGTTGGTGTTTGATCATCCACATCTGCTGCTAGATGTGGATGGGCACAACAAAATAAAAACTATGCATTTAAGTTCTGGGTCTTATCCTCCTCAATGGCCATGGTTTTCTTCCTCATCAGGAGGAAATTCAGTACACATATATATGTGCATAATGATCACATGGAATTGAAATTTTTGTTTAAAACGATGTTTTTATTAAATCCAAACAAATCATAACATTCATCATATGCGTTTATATAGTACAAATACATATTGATGAATGTTAAGATTGCTTTGGATTTAATAAAAATGTTGTTTTAGATTTTAACAAAAAAAAAATCAACTGCTTTCATTGAGTGACTTTGATAAATAAAAAATAATGTTTTGCATAAATCCACACCGATTAGAATATAGATTAGGATAAATTCCACATATACCTCTAATTCCACTTATACTCTAACAAACTTTCAGAAATCCCAAAATACTAATGTATTTTGCCCAAAATTTCATTCATACTCATTGTCTGTTGTGAAATGACAAATATGCCCAAACCCAAATTATAATTTTAAGCTAAAAATTCACATTCGATGAATTTTTAGTATTTCTATAGCTACAGAATCATAGTTTTACCACTATAAAATCATATATCATTTGAATGTGATTTTGTTAAATAAATTCAAAATTAGATTTTGGGCACATTCGTCATTTCACATAGGGGTGTGGGTATGAATGAAATTTTGGGCAAATTACGTTGGTATATTTGGAATTTTTGAAAGTTTGTGAATATAAGTGAAATTAGGGTAAAATTCATGGATATATGCAGAATTTTCCATAGAAATAAATATAAATCTATCATGACTCTAAAAGTCATACGCATTGGACAATTTTACGTCTCTCAAAATTTAATGGCTACAAAAAGTCAAATGATTTTGTTTTTTAAGACATAAATTTCTAATCGAAGTAAGTTTTAGCATCATAAGTATAGGTTAATTAATGTTACAGCTGGCTTAGATGTATCCAAAATATTATTTTCAATGAAAAGTCAAGACATTCCATGCAACCAGTTGGGAACACTTCAGACGTGCATGCACATTGTAGAAAAAGGAGCGAATTCCCTTTGGATCTTGCCCATGTAACTCTTCTAGCCTAACCAGGTAAAGGAAGTACAATATATGTCTTCTCATCTTTGTAGCCAATTAGAAAGAAAATGTCCTAATGTAACTCCTTAAAGAGTCTCTTCAAAAAAGTGCAAGTGTACAACCTTTACAACCTTATAGGAAGCTGAAGAGTGGAACAAATTGAAACCAAGACTAGCCAGAAACGTAAACACTGCTCAACAAAAAACTGCATTTATGTACAGACATCGTACTACAACAACAACAACAACAACAACAAGACTTTGAAAGAAAGCAGGATTCTCTCAATAGGATGAGATGGGAAAAAAGAGAAGAAGAATAAAATAATTAAGGAAGAGAAGGAAACAAGGAATCAGTATTGCAGTAACTACAATCAATCCCTAAAAGTTGTTTTTACACACGTACCACATCTCCTTATTAGTGAGAGAAAACAGACAATTGTAGTCTCAACACGAAGACACTTCCATGACTTAATCCTATCTCGATGAAAAATGGGGAGAAACACAAAATAACAATAAGTAACAATCTAAATCATTCATCAAGCAAATCTATGTTTTGGATCACTAAATGATTATATCAGATCCTAACTACACAAATAAATATACAGAATCCTACTAAAACATAACTAAAATCTCAACTTTCAGAAATTAACCTTCATGTCTTGCATTGTGTTCTTCATCACATAGATTGAAGCACAAAAAACCAAGGCATGAAGCTTTGACAACTGTCGCACCGTGGATTCGGATTTTGGCCCACAGCCCTAACGATGTGAGGATCTTCTATCCAACCCAAGTGGAGACCCATTACTTAGGTATTATTCCCATAGTAATGCCATTCAGCTTATGTCATGTCACCATAGAGCCTCCACTTGAACCCATGACTAAGTATTTGTTGGTCTTCAAGACCATGCCTTTCACCAGTTGAGTTGCACGTGAGCTGGACGGAAGATCCTCATATTGCTGGCCAAATCCAAGGTGTGATGACAACAAGATTGTTCTCATATTCCATCATCATGTAACCCATAACCTTGATGATGAAGTTGAATACTGGAAAATTTTGAAAATGAATTTGGTTAAGAAATGTAAAACTGCTGAACTGAAAACTACTTTTATAAAGACTAAGACTACTAGTTGAAAGCAAGAGAACCAAGCATGAAATATTAGCTATACCATTATCACATTGCTTTACCATGTAATTGTTATTGCTCTCATCAGACATTGGAATCTCATCATTCAATAAGCCAATTGCATTTCAATGATATCATCAGTAGTGTGTGGTCCACATATGGTGAATACTTCCATGAAATGTACTTAAGCAGTTCTGGCACAAGCCAAACAGCAAATGACAGCACAAAATTCAGGTCCCATTTGGCATGCATTAAGATATTCGTTGATAAAAAAAACTAGGCCACACACAGCCTAAGTCCAAGTTCATAGGATGAGATTTGTCCAGTCATTGTTACAACCAGGAGAAAAAAAACACCACTGATGAACTTCCAAGGCATATCAACCATCACAATCACTACGCACATTTTTCTGCACAAAGTTCGAGGCACCATTTGATAGCATTCAAAGCACACTATTGGAATATAACAGCAAAATGCCAAAATTCAAGGCACACCATTGGAACGTAACAGCAAAATGCCATATCAAAACCAGTGCAGCCATACCCATTTCAGCTGATGGCGGGTTGTGTCGCACTTTGGACCCACCCTGAACATTTGGGCTCTGGTCTCTCAATGTGCCACCGCTGCTTAAACACATGCTGTCACAATTGCTCCCAGCATCAGCCCAACTCCCATCTTCCCTCAAAGCCTTCCTCCCCACCCCCTGCGCGACCTTCCTACCACTGTCCCTCCCCGCAGCCGAAGATGTCGAGCACTCGTCCGCCACGGAACCGCCCAACCTAGACAGGTTACTCGCCCCCAACGCCGATCCCTTATCCGCCCCAGTGGCGCGGAACCCTAGGAAGCTTTCCTGCGGCAGCGGCCCGGATCTGGTCTTGATCCGATTCAACCCCAGCGACGCAGCGACCAGCGGCGAGGCGTCCTTCATCTCCAGCGGGCCCTTCCGCGTCTTGGAGGCGGACGAAGAAGATCCAAAGCCGGAAGGGGAATCCGCCGGCTGCGGCTGCGGCTGCTCGGCTGCCTTCCCATTCACAAAATCCTTCTTCTTCTGCTTCCCATGATTCTGCTGCGACTGCGGCTGCTGCTGCTGCTGCGGCTGATTCTTGGCGCCGTCTTTCACTACAGTCTGGCGGCAGATCTGAGGGGGATCAGATTTCGCCTTCTTCTTCTCTGACCTGGGAGAAGGAGAGCCGAGCGTGGGCGTTTTAGGGCTGCTGTTGGATCCATCGGAGGAGTCTGATTTCCTCGAGGAAGAGAAGAACCTCCCCTTGAATACCATTTCCGTAATTTCGCTTCTTTTGCAGTCCCTGTTTTGTAAATTTTCCTTTTCTGGTCTCCGCGGCGATGGAAGAAGACGAGATCCGACACCGAGTCGACGGCCGGGGGAAGAGAAGACTGCTACTCGGCTTTCTCGCTCTGTCCGATCTCCGACCTGAAAGCTGTTGTTTGGGATTTTGTTTCGTTGGTAAGAGAAGATTCAAAGGGCCCGAATGGGGAGGTGGGACTTGGGAGGGTAGTCGGCCGCCGGTTTTGGTAGTCCTGTTGACTACTGTGGAAAAGGAGGCATGTGTGACCGTTTGGATGGCGTGTCAGGTCCGGCTCGAACAGGACTGAAACCGCAAGCAGCTTTTGCAATCAAGTCTCTCGAGTCCTCATCAAGAAATAGTCTCTTTAGTCCATTGGACCCGAAGAGCTTAGGATCCGTTTGATAAGAAGGAAAAAATGCAAATAAAATTACTATGTATTTAGCTATTGATAGAAAATTTCAAAGTTAAAACATTTTAAATATATTTGAAAATGAATAAAACTTTTGATGAAAAATTGTAGATAATAGAAATTATCAAATAATGTGATCTGACATGGGTAATTATAAAGAATAAATATGATAAAATTGAAATAGATAGGTTAGTTGTGTTGGTAGTTATGTAGAAATGTTTGAAAAGTAGGGTAATTATATAAAAAAAGTAAAAAAATAATTAAAAAATAGGGTAGTTATGGAGAGAGAAAAGTTTTAGATTGAAAAGTTTTAACTTGACAACTTTTTTCTTATTATCAAACACACCCTTTTAATCTAAAATTTTTCATTTTTTACAACTATCATATATTTTAATTTTTTTTTTACATTTTCTTATACAATTATCCTATTTTTCAATCATTTCTACACAACAATCCACATAACTAACCTATCTATTTTAACTTTATCATAAACTTTATCTTATTTACTACTTATTATTATCTCTATCATATCACATTATTTGATAATTTTTACTCTCTAAAACTTTTCATTACCAGACACACCCCGTATAAAAAAGTGTATAGAATAAAGTAAATTTTTTTTTTATCATTTTCTCAAATACCAAGTAAGAGGTGTAATATAATCAGATTATATAAGTTAGAGGCTAAACTTAATATCAACCTATTTTAAAAGTTTCAATTTAATCCATTTACGGCTCATATATAAAAGTTTCAACCTTAGAACTAACTCATTTTAATATAAACAGAGTATGTTGCAGGTTTCAAATGGATCGTGAAATAAGCAGCGAAAGGTTAAAATGGGTTAACAAATAAAAAATAAATTGATAAACTGTTTAAAATATAATTATAAATAACAAAAATTTCTAATGTCAGTGATTTATTTTAATTTTAAAATCAATTTTTATATTTATTTTTAATTGAAATATTAATTCTATTAACAGATTATGTTGCAGGTTTCTAATGGATCATACAATAAGCAGCTAAGGGTTAACAAATAAAAAATAAAATAATAAATTGTTTAAAATATAATTATAAATAACAAAGATTTTTAATGTTAGTGATTTATTTTAATTTTAAAATCAATTTTTACATTTATTTTTAATTGAAATATTAATTCTATTGTTAATAACTTTGTTTACTAATGGATCATAAAATGGGGGGCTAAGGGTTGAAAATGTGTTAATAAATAGAAAATAAAAATAAAAAACTGTTTAAAATATAATTATAAATAATAAAAAATTCTAATGTTTGAGATTTATTTCAAATTTAAAATCAATTTTTATTTATTTTACTTGAAATATTGATTCTATTATCAATATTTATTCATACTTGTAAAATGGGTTAACAAATAAAAAATAAAATGATAAACTGTTTAAAATATAATTATAAATAACAAAGATTTCTAATGTTAGTAATTTATTTTTAATTTTAAAATCAATTTTTATATTTATTTTTAATTGAAATATTAATTCTATTGTCAATAACTATGTTTGCTAATGGATTATAAAATAGGCAGCTAAGGGTTGAAAATGTGTTGACAAATAGAAAATAAAAATAATAAACTGTTTAAAATATAATTATAAATAACAAAAATTTCTAATGTTAGTGATTTATTTCAAATTTAAAATCAATATTTATTTATTTTTAATTGAAATACTGATTTTATTATCAATATTTATGCATGCTTGTAAAATAAGTATTAATAAAAACGTTAACTCTTATGAACCATAAACATTAAATAAATTAATAGTTAAATGAGTTGAATAAGTAGGTTGGAAGGTTATATAAGTTCAACCTATGATAAATTTCTCTATTTGTTAATGAGTTAAATAAGACATGTAAATGAGTTGATAAGTTAAAAACTTAACTCTATTTCTAATCAAACCAAGTTCAATTACCCAGGTCGCAAGTTGACGCTATCTTACCTTAATCCGAGCTTGGTCGGGTCACATAATCTTGTTACATCCATATCCTTAAGTTTCGTATAGGTCATATAATCTAGTTAGCTTCATATGTGACATGTATGATTTTAAGTTTCATGAATTCATGAGCATAGCCTCTGTTTAATGTGTTTAATTTATAACATAAAATGATTAAAATAATCTCTATTACCTAAGAAAAAATCTTAAATATTGATTCAAAGCATAAACTATAATTTTTCTTATAAACAACCTATAAATAAATTCATCTAAATAGCCCTAATAGCTTAGGGTTTGAATAGGATTGTTAAAGTCATAATTTAACAACTTAAGAGTTTCACTTGTGGGGACTAAGGAAGGTTCATGTAAAATTTAAAGTCGTCTTCTAAAAGTATAAGACTTAATAGTAAAGTTTGGCTATCGGAGTACTTATCTTATGCTAACTAGGGGTGCAACTTAGTAGCAGATTGGTTCGAACCTGGCCGACATGACTCGATTTGAAAATCAAGCTTGGGTTTTACTTTTGAAACTTTTTACAAATTAGACCCTGTTTTAACCCGACTCGAGAAAACCAGAAACCAATACTAGGTTTGCATTAAACTAGTACCAAAACCTGACCTGGTCTGAACTTGATATTCTTTTCAATTTATTAAAATAATTATATTTGTTTATGCATTAAGTATTTTAACTATAAATTGTGATAAAAATTATTCCATATAATTATAACCTAATTAAACTGTAAAACATTTATTCTAAAACTTAAATGCTATATACATTTGTCTATAAAAGTTGAATATATTACATCTTCATTAATTTTATTTGCAAATAATTATAAATATACCAATTCTTTAATTTAATTATATATATATTAATTAACTACAATATATGTCTCGTTTTTATTAAATTGTAGATAATGATTTCATATAATCTCATTTATTGTTCTTATCTTAATTTTTTATAGTATTACCTTATTTGTTATATGTAAATTCATTGTTTTCATTGCATTTAGAATTATCTTTTAATTAAAAGACTAACTTTCATAAGAAACAAAGATGTTGGAATCAGTGACAAAATAAGCAAAATCTAAGTTTTGATGATTAACAATTCAATTTGAGTAAGTTTTGACTACTAATATGTTTTGTGAAATGTTTAAAGGATATAAAAATGAAAAATATGAAGTCTAACAGGTCAAGTCAATTCCCAAGTCAACTCAAGCATTGACTTAGGCCAAGTCGATCATCAAGTCGACTCCAACAACAACTTCAAATGCGATTTTATAACCAGCACTGAAAATGAGGAGCAAGAGCTAACGAAGTCGCACTCAAAGTCAACTTTGCATGCGACTTGGGTGAAGATGCAGACCAAGTCGACTCCAGTATCGACTTCAAAATCCCCAGCACTGAATTCAAAAAGTGAAGTCAAACCCAAGTCAACTTCACATAGGACTTGAGTTAAGTTGAAACCTAAGTTGACCCGAACATTCGACTTGAATAGAAATGAAGATAAAATAAGTCCAAGACAAGCAGATTTGCATGAACACATCAATCTAGATTAAAGATACTCATCTGGACATTTCTATGTACTTCAAGAATCAAGTATTCAAACTTCAAGATATAAAGTTAGAAGATTTCAAAAAAAATAATTATACTGAGTTCCAAGTTAAAGAAATCAGTGGAAGAACAATTAATGTGAACAATATCAGGCAACTAAGGCCACTCCCAAGGATTTTAAGTTCATCGAGTACGTATAGAAAGTGAAATCACACTGAAGTCGACTCGCATCGAAGTCGACTCCACCTGCTACTTGAATCAAGTTCAAGTCCAAGTCGACTTAAGTAGGGACTTGAAACATTGCTAAAAATCGAAGTCGCACACGAAGTCGACTCCACCTGTGATTGGGTCAAGTTCAGGACCAAGTCAACCTGAGGAGGAATTTGAGGAGCTTGCTTAAAATCGAAGTTGCACTCGAAGTCGACTCCACCTGCGATTTGGGTCGCAACGGTTAAAAAGTTTTGAACAATGACGCATTAAATACGCGC
>JAXCLR010000063.1:11352828-11374271 GCA_035584095.1 Annona squamosa | reverse complement strand
GAGCTTGCACCTTTGATTTGGTCTTGAGAGAACTCAAGTTGATCTTGGAATGAGCTTGAACCTGTGTCTTGAACTTTGAAAATCTCAAGTCGATCTTGGGGTCGACTTCGTCTGCGACTTCACCCAAGTCGCAAACCGGAGTTGACTTCGACTGCGACTTTGGAATTTTTTGCCCCAAAATCAACTCTGGAAGGAATTTGCAATTTCAAGTCGATGCTGGAGTCGACTTCGTCTGCAACTTGGCTTTCCAAGTCGCAAGTGGAGTCGACTTGGCCTGCGACTTCAGCTGCTCTCCCTCCATTTTCAAATCTGGCCATGAGGTTTAATTTGAAGTCGAAAATGGAGTTGACTTTGGGATCGACTTCACACTAAGTGGAAGTCCAAGTCGACTTGGAAATCGACTTGGCTGTTTTCATTCCTTAAAACATTCAACATAATCATTAATAATCACTTTATACTCAAATTTGACTTTGTTAATCATCAAAACTCATGCTTTGGTCAATTTTGTTTTATTTTAAACATTGTTTCCAACAAGGCTGACCTCACAAATTGCCGAGATTCTCAATGCAGTCATGGATATGCATACCAGGCAGAATGATCCGATACAGACTTGCTTCAGGAAGTGGCCGAATTTGACCTATACCCGACCTGGATCCTCTTGAGAGTGAGTCAGTACGACGAGAGCCTACACCTTAGCTTGTCTAATCTTTCTAATCCTCAGCTCACATTCGACCCACTCCACCCATCCATCAAGCTCCATATCTAATATCGGCATTTCTATTTGCCAAGTCCTAGATTTTTTATCCCTATTTTTGATCTATTGACAAAAGGGGGAGAATAGTTGAATTTTAGGAATCGAGTCATGGGTTAGGTAGTATGTATCGATAGATTTGCATATTTGCATTTTGTATAAAGTTTTCTAATTATATGTGAAAAAGTTTGTTCATGCTCTGTTCTGTTTTTGTACAAATTGAAATGATTGAATGAATGTGAAATGCTTGAATGAATAGTCTTAACTTGTGATCTATATGATATATGCAAATGTTGAAAATGAAATATGTATGTTCATTTCATTAAGTTTAAAATGCAAATGACCCATGATTGTCCTAAACTACCAAAACAAGATAGAATGGTATGATTTAAGACATTGAAAGGTATAAACTCAAATTGATTTTGTCAATCATCAAAAAGGGAGAGATTGTTAGAATCAATGGCAAAATAAGCAAAATCTAAGTTTTGATAATTAACAATTCAATTTGAGTAAGTTTTGGTTGCTAACATGTTTTGTGAAATGTTTAAAAGATATAAAAATGAAAAATATGAAGTCTAACAGGTCAAGTCAATTCCCAAGTCGACTCAGGCATCAACTTAGGCTAAGTCGATCTCTAAGTCGACTCTAGCAGCAACTTCAAACGTGATTTTATGGCCAGCGTTGAAAATGAGGATCAAGAGCTGCCGAAGTCGCACTTGAAGTCAACTTCTCATGCGACTTGGGTGAAGTCGCAGACCAAGTTGACTCCAGCATCGACTTCAAAATCCTCAGTACTGAATTCAAAAAATGAAGTCGAACTCAAGTCGACTTCACATACGACTTGAGTTAAGTTGGAACCCGAGTCGACCCGAACATTCGACTTGAACAGAAATGAAGATAAAACAAGTCCAAGACAAGTAGATTTGCATGAACACATCCATCTAGATCAAGGATACTCATCTGGACATTTATATGTACTTCAAGAATCAAGAATTCAAACTTCAAGACATAAAGTTAGAAGATCTAAAAAAAATGATCATACTGAGTTCCAAGTTAAAGAAATCAGTGGAAGAACAATTACTGTGAAGAATATGAAGCAACCAAGGTCACTTCTAAGGATTTCAAATTCACGAAGCAAGTATAGAAAGTGAAGTCACACTGAAGTCAGCTCCACTTGTGACTTGGGTCAAGTTCAAGTCCAAGTCAACTTGAAGTAAGGACTTGGAACATTGCTGAAAATCGAAGTCGCACACAAAATCGACTCCACCTGCGATTGGGTCAAGTTCAGGACCAAGTCGACTTAAGGAGGAACTTAAGGAGCTTGCTTAAAACTGAAGTCGCACCCAAAGTCGACTCCAGTTTGCGACTTGGGTGAAGTCGTACCCGAAGTCGGCTCCACCTACGACTTGGGTTGGAATGGTCGAAAAGTTTTGAACGTTGGTGCATTAAATACGCGCCACCAACCCTCAAATGTTCAAATTTCTTCCACCATTATAAATAGACATTCAAATGAATGTGAAAGCAAGAAGAGAAAGAAGACACTAGATTTAAATTCCATTTTCTCCTAGCTTTGAGTGATCTATACAAGCTTTAAAGGAAGAACGAGCTCCAACTTGCTGCATGCTCCAACGCTGATCAAATCATTTCTTCTATGAGTTCTTCCACGTGCTATAACTTGTCTACACAATCTGTAAAGTGTAGATCTCTTTTATTTTTAAATCTGTTATTAAGTTTTGATACTTGGTTTGATATTGGTGTTTCAAACCAATTGATAGCAAAGTAGCGTTGTGACTCGTCACCCACTTGTGCTGTGAGTTGTTTATGCCCCATAAAGCTAGAATCTAAAAGAGAGTAAAGGCTCTAGTTGTATTTGTGAAATACATAGTGGAACCTAAGTCACAAGGGGTGTGAACTTGGAAGAGTGGAGTAGGGAAGGTTGCTGGAACCACTATAAAATCCTGCCCATTGATTTATATTTATGCTTTTATTATCTTATTACTTTCCATTTGTTTCATTAAAGGGAACCGAATTAAACCGGAGTAAATTTTCTGTTTAAGTAAAAATTTTAAATACCCAATTCACCCCTCCCCTCTTGGGTAATTGCCATAAACTCTGGACCAACAAAAAATACCATAAATTATATAAATATAGTCATGTGATAATGCAATAATGTTTAAATAATTTATTACCTCGATAATTTCAACTTCATTAGTTTGAAAATAATTCAAAATTTAACCTGAAACTAATGTTAATCCGGTCCGAACCCAGATTCTAATATTATGCTTAGGGTCTGGGTTCAGATAAACCTGGTAGACTTAGGATTTAGGTGAACCTAAACTCGATAAAACCTGATCCCGAGTTGTACCCCTAGTGGTAACTCATGTGGGCAAAATGTTGCCCAACATGAGTTCAAGTCTCCTCTCTTTTATGTGGAGTGAGAGTTTTTAATTTCCTCATTTTGTGTAGAGGTATGTTTAAAATTTTCCCCTATCCGAGGAGTATTATGGAAAAATTCACTCCATTATATGAGAATTATGAATGTACTTTATTGTAATATGAGTTGTCAAGGTATATAAATATTTATCAAAAAAGAGTGAAGTTTGAAAACCTTGAAAAATTGAGAGCTCCTTGTGCAAAAACTTCGAAAGAGAAATTGAAGGAGGTGCTGGTACACTGCGCCTATCTGGAATTTTATTCCCAGGGGTGGGTTTTCTCAACACGTGAGTTTGTGTTAGAAGCTTTTAACCTTGAATTTTCTACTTACAATTCAAGGGCAGAAAAATTCCATAAAAAAGGTGGAAAATGAGTCATGTTGACGGTTAAGCCGGATTGGGATACACAGAATTGGTAGTTATGTGCAGATTTATATTAGGCTCGAGCTAGGCATGCGGTGGGATCGATTTATGGTAATAAAAGAATCCCGAATTGAAAATAAATGAACTAATAATTATTGGGCCGCCTCTGGAAGGCTGGAACTGGTTACCACGGTCAGGCATAACCTTTCCTGTTTTCCAAATATTCATCTTTATGGAAATTCATTGATGCTCATTGTGGAACTACTTACAATTCAAGGGCAGAAAAATTCCATAAAAAAGGTGGAAAATGAGTCATGTTGACGGTTAAGCTGGATCGGGATACACAAAATTGGTAGTTATGTGCAGATTTATATTAGGCTCGAGCTAGGCATGCGGTGGGATCGATTTATGGTAATAAAAGAATCCCGAATTGAAAATAAATGAACTAATAATTATTGGGCCGCCTCTGGAAGGCTGGAACTGGTTACCACGGTCAGGCATAACCTTTCCTGTTTTCCAAATATTCATCTTTGTGGAAATTCATTGATGCTCGCCGCAAAAGTGTAACTAATAAAAGAATGTGTTTAAAAAGTGATAAATTTTTTTATGTAAATCTTTTTGAATTGGTAGAAAATGATATGTTATAACAAGAGTAATGATGAAGAGTAAAGAAAATAAAGTCAAGATAAATAGCTTAGTTGTATAAGTCGTTTTGTAGAAATAATTAAAAAGTGGGGTAGTTATATGAGAAAATATAAAATAAATAAATAAAAAATAGGATTATTGTGAATATTGAAAAGTTTTATATTGATAGTTTTGGTCTGAAAGGTTTTTTGCGTTTGCTAATAATGCTCAAAATTTTGCTATTTGTCAACAATAAACTAAAATACTCTTAGTAAGATTAAGAACAATATTTACTTATCATAGTTTCAAATGATGCTTATAATGAATGATATAGGATGAGAATGAAATGAGAATGACGTAATTTAGTTGTATTTTATAATGTAGAAAAAATAAGAATAATGACTAGGAATAAATGGTAATTATCATGAAGAATATATAAAAATGATTAGAAAGTAGGATGATTGGATGGAAAGATGTGTTGAAATGATTAGAAAATATAATAATTGTGTGAAAAATTTTGGAGGGAATTTTTTCATGTTTACCAAACACACCAAAATTTTCCATTTTCAAATAATATTTTTCTCATTCCAAAAAATAACAATTTGTTTTTCTTATTTTCACTTTTTATTCTATCCTTATTCCATGTGTGAACAAACACTTAATGTGACGGGTTACATATAGATTCAAACACAAGGAATATCTCCATGTCGTGCCCACCTTGATGACAAATCAAACTTTGAACAGTCATATTATCATTTAAAATTATTTATTTTGTCACAATATTGAAATTTAGTTCACTCAAAGTTTTGAATAGATCACAAGGTTAAAGGTATATAATCATCTATAAAATTAAAACAATCACTTTCAATAACTTGAAATTTGAATATTGCATCAAATTAGTGTTACAAAAAGTGTTGGAACTCTGATTTTTTTTGAGTTAACTGGTCAAAGTCCATGTAAGGTAGCTCTTGTAACATTAAATTTGGAAATAATAGGGTAAAATATATTATACATGCATATATCTCAAGGGGAAAAGTATTATAAAAGTAAATTAGATTTCTAGCTTAAAAAAATTCTCATAAATGGATAATTAATGAGCTTCTTGATGAAGAATGAGTCTTGCAACCAAAGGGATAGTAACTCCTATCTCCAAAGAAAAAAAGACACTTATGCCATAAATGAGAATGGTCCCTATCTTTGAAAGCCATTTTTTCATGACCTCAACCCAAGGTAGTGCTCCGGCTAACTCACAACATGACTTAATCCTATCCGGATGACATTTGATGAGTAACTCATAAGTCATGCATAAATATCATAGCGGGGTTTATCATAGGATTCATATGGTAATTATTATAATTCATAATCAAAGCTTGAGTTTAACATTTCGAATTAAAGAAAGAAAAACTACTTTGTTCTACTTCTAGAATCTATATCTAACTCTTCTTGCCACACATCTATGAGTTAAATGTGACTCATTAGTTGAAAAGAATATAATTAACGTCGGTTGAGTTTCTAAGAACTTAGTAAACAGGAATTTATCCATCATCTAATCATGATAGTCATATGAACAATACTATAATAAATTAATCTGCAAAGAATAACAGTATCGCAACAGTGACATTAGCTTTGGAAATGCAAACAAGCTCATAAACTCAATTTGCTCAGTTAATTGAAATAGCCTTCCAGTAAAGCCAAAGACTTTTCTTATGATCCCACACTAAATAGCCTTCTAGCAATGCCTAGAATGAACTTAACAATTACTCCATGATTAACAAGTAGCCTTCCACTAATGCTTAGGACCTACTCTCATGTCACACATTAGGTAACCTTCTGGCTAAGTCTAAAACCTACTTAAACTAACATCAAATGGATTGAATTCCAAACAATTGCATTTCCAACTTCAACATGTATGATTATATTAAATAGCTTTCCAGTAAGGCCTAGGACTTATTTATAAACCAACACAAAATAATTATGCACAACATAAGTAGTACCAATAATAATGAGGGTAATAGTTATCCTTGCATGCATACCATCACACTTACCATTTCTTTATGCTAAAAAGAATGTTTCAACATTAGCAATTATATCCAACTTGGAATTCCATAAAATCTACTTTCATCCACTTCTAAAGTTTACCTTAGTTAGAATCAGTGTTAAACACTAAAGTTAGTTTTAGATTAGGTTATTATCATCTTAGTGGACTATAATCAAGTAAAATCATGACATTTGGCATTTTCCCACTAATGACTCCTAATAACAACCTCCAGTGACTAATCCAACCTGTCCAATTGATTCAAAATGTCTAAAAATCTAGAAAATTGGTAGTTGGATCATCGAAATTGGACATTTTGGGGCCAAGATATAATCAAATGAAACTAGATGGTTGGGAAGGTGCCACATGTGATAGATTGCCATCAAGCAACCTTGCTGCGTGGGTTGCATGCTTGGACCATTGGCTTAGGCTGCTTGTTGGGCTGATTCCAAATGGGTCATCCCTAATGTCCATTCCTCCCCTTTCTTTATTAAAAAAGGCTCGCATTAGTTTTATTGTCATGCCCATGCCATGCAGATAATTTCTTCTTTTTATTATTGTTATCACTATTATTATTTTATCTTATCTTCCCTCATCCCCTCCACCTAACATTAGACGTCCAAGTATGTGATAAATATATTTATTATTATTATTATTATTATTATATATTTTTACCTATGGTTTTTACATCCTCCTCTCATAAAAATGAGTTTCATTCTTGAAACTTGATATTTAACACATACCTGCAGGTTGAACGAATTTTAGGTAGGGCCATCACAAGTTGTCCTCAATCTCCCATGTGGCCTTGCTCTTGCTATGGTTAGTCTATTAGACACGAACATGCTTCAACGGACATCCCCTCAGCCGTCTTTCACGATAGGCAAGAATCCGCACAGGTCGCTTTGGATATGTCAAATCTTCCTTATTTGGAATTGCTCAGCATGTATAACATGTGTAGAGTCTACCACATATTTTCTTAGTTATGAAATATAGAATACATTATGGACACTAGCTAATAATGATGGTAATAAGCAATGTCACCCATAACTTCTAAGATTTCAAATGGCCCAATAAAGCGAGGAATAAGTTTTCCCTTTATTCCAAACCTCTTCATGCTACTGGTTGGAGAGACTTTCAAAAATACATGGTCCTTACTACAAATTGAAGATCTCGATGCTTCCCATATGTATACTTTTGTTGTCTATCTTATGCGACTAATAAGCGTTTTCTTATTACAGGGACTTTTTTAATAGCTTCCTTAATCAAGTGAAGCCCCAATAGTTCTCATTTACTGACTTCTTCCTAGCATTTTGGAGAGTGACATTGTCTACCATGAATTGCCTTGAATGACGCTATGCTAATCTTGCTTGATAATTATTATTATAAGCAAATTCTACTAATGAAAAATATTTATCACATGATCCATGAAAATCAAATGCATAAGCTCACAACATACCTCCAATTTGAATAGTCCTCTCTGAATGGCCATCACTTTGTGAGCGGTAAGTTGTATTGAAGTGCAATTTTATCCCCATGGCTTGGTGTAGATTCTACCAAAATTGTAAAACAAAATGAAGATCTTAATTGGAGACAAATGACATTGGAACCCCATGTCATTTGAGAATATTCCTTACATAAAGATCTATCACCTAGACCATTTTAAATGTCATTTGATAAGGTGAGAAATGGTCAGACTCAGTGAATTTATTTACAATCACCCACATAACACCATGTTGATGCTCTATTCTCGGAAATGCCATCGTGAAATCCATAGTAATGAGTTTCCATTTCCATTACAGGATATCAAATAATAGTAATTTTCCTGTCCTCCTCTGAAGTTCTACCTTAACTTGTTGGCACACTAAATACTAAGCTACAAGCTGTGCTATCACCCTCTTCATATGTTCCCATCAGTAACTTCCTTTCAAGTCTTTGCACATTTTTATGCTTTCGTGATATAAATTGAGACCAGACTAATGGCATTGTTCTAAGATTTCCTTTTGAAGAGTTTCATCACTACGCACTGCCAATATATTATGAAATAACACAGCATTCTTAGAATTATAATGGAAGTGTAATTGCTCTCTACAACCCAATTTATCCCTAATTTCTTGGTTAAATGGATTTTACTTTTGTGCCTCTTTAATCCAATTTGTGAGTGTTAGCTTAACATATAAGGCAAGTAGCTTCCTCATCTTCATTGGGGTATAAGCTTTCAACCATAATTGTCCCATCTATTTAATTAATTGCTCCTGATTAGATACTAAGGCTACTTCTCCCATACAAGATTTGTGACTTAACACATGCATTGTTCGCAATCTCATTGCGAGTATACAGATCATAGATTGTAGTATATAAAATATTGATCCACAAGGAATTAGAGACTCAAATAAAATAATTAAAATAAAAGGAAAGAAGAAAGAAAAAACTTATTGATTGAAAGTCTCGATAGTGTGTCGATCGTTCAACGCAACTCTCCACTTGTCTTTTGCCTTGTGTTCTTTTGCCCTATGCTCTTTTCTGCCTCTCCACCCTTGTTCTAACTCTATAAAATTCTTCAATGATTCTCTGTTAATTCTCATTGTCCACATCCCTTGTCATAAGTGTGATTTCGTGTTAATTGCCCCTTGCGAACTATGGTTTGGCTAGCACAATTTGTGTCTGATGTGAACAGCTTGATGTCCGTGGATTGTGCATCAAAAATCTGTTTGGACGACTTGCTCCACCTATTAGACGCGCATGCACAGCTTAGGCAGTCATGGACTTGGGCCGTCGATTGCATCGCGCATGGCATTGGACAATCAGGATTCATTTGATTTGCTGCTGGGAGTTCAAGGAAAATCTAGACACATGTATGAAAACTGGACAACTAGGAATAATTGAAAATATGGACGGTTTGAATATTAAAGGCATGCTAAGAATCTAGACGGTAATGTCGGCAGATAAAAACAAACGACTGAAATGCTAAGGGTCTTGAGCGACTGAGATTCAAGAGGCCGGGTGGTGCCTTGATTTATATGGATAGGAATTGTTGATTTTAATTACATCTGAACCTTAGATGGCATTAGATTTTGATGGACAACTAGATCTGTTTTACTGGTTTGGATTTAATAGACGGTCTGGATGGATCGATCTGCATTGATGGAGAATGGATGAGTTGGATATTTTAGCACCAATTTGTTCATGGGGCCCACTATTTGGGTGATGAAAATTCTAGACATTTTTTGCATGCTTTCTGGTGTACAAAAATACGGATGATTGAGATGGGATTGGATAAACTAGATGGTGGAGATCTATTTTGGTTGGGCTATGCATGGCTTTCAGATATATTAACGTGATCTTGTGGAGTGGATGGTGCTGATCTTTAACTTCTAGCTAGATCTGATGTGGACACATTGATGCTGGATATTTGAACGGCCTGGATTTAATGAGAGATTGGAGAGTCTGATGGATGGCTTGGTTGGTAGGCCCCACGCATGGACTTCTTAATCTGCAATAAAAAAATGTAATTAAATTATCAATTCATCAAATTCATCAAGAAGTTATTAATAAAAAGTATTTGAAGTCCATTTAATTTTATGGCAACAAATAAAATGTAATTTCAAGCCAAAAGATTATCAAATTATTTAAATAACTTGAAATTAATATTTAATATCCGATTGTTGCAAATATACATTTTAAAGAAAATTTCACATTATACTCAAATGATTACCTACCCAATTTGTATAAAATATCCACAAAATATATTATAATTTACCAATTATTGTCCACCACCATATTTGCATTGCCAGGATGATATTAGATTGCTATATTGTAATATTTGAGCAATTCTAATTACCTTCTTTGTTTGAGATTTAACTCTTTCTGAATAAAAATAAATTTCAAGCTCTTGTGGTCTGTATACATTTTAGTCTTCTCACCATATGAGTAATGCTGCAAAAATTTTAAAACAAATATTGTTGCTGCTAGCTCTAAGTCATGTATAGGACAATTTTGATCGTATGACTTTAGTTATCAAGAAGTGTAGGCAATCACCTTACTATGTTGCATCATTATACATCCAAGCCCTTTTTTGAAAGCATCGGTTTAGATCACAAAATTACCAGTATTGTCGGGCAGTGCTAACAGCGGTGCGGTAGTTAAGCACTCCAATTGCTAAAAACTCCTCTTGTAGCCTTCTAACTGCACACATTTAACATTTTTATCTGTTAGTCAGGTGAAAGGCATGACAGTGAAAGAAAAATCTTCAACAAACCGTTTGTAGTAGTTAGCCTTTCCTAGAAAGTTGTGAATTTCTATTATAGTGGTTGGTCTCTCCCAATTTACCACTGCTTCTACCTTCTTAGGATCTATTGATACTCCTTTGCCACTAATTATATGCCCCGATAAAGCTACATGGTCAAGCAAGAAGTCACACTTCTTAAGTTTTGCATGCAGTTTGTTGTCCCACAATACTTTTAGCACTTCCATTAATTATCTGACATGTTAAACCCTACCCTTAGTGTAAATAAGGATATCATTAATAAATACCCCCATGCATCCAAAAATTCATGAAACACTCAATTCATCAAATCCATGAAAGCTATTAGAGCATTTGTTAAATGAAAAGACATTACTAGAAATTCATAATGCTCATATCGTGTACGAAAAGTTGCCTTTGATGCATCTTCTTCTTGAATATTTAGGGCATGTTTGGCATGGTTTAAAATTTTTTGACATGTTTTATGACTTGAAAAAACGTCAGCCATCAATTTCTCGTCCGTCGATTAATCAACTGCATTTGAGTCGTATTAGCGGTGAATGAAATGTGCGGGCGGCGAATATGGTTTTTGCGACGCATGATTCGTGGTAGTCCGTAGGTGGACGTGCAACGCATTCGCATGCGTCGACGAAAACGCTGTTCGTCATAAGATTCGGTAATTCGATTGCCAATCTGTCATATGGAATGGCATTAAAAAAATTACCATTAACAACTTATAAATTTGAATGCCGGTCAAACATGATGACCAAAGGAAAAAATATATATATATATGCATAAATAATAAAATATATATGTATATAATAAATAAATAAATAAATTAATTAAGGACCTTTGCTATAAAAATATATTATTTTCTAAAATACACATATATATGTTAAAAGGCTCCCAAAACTAAGTATATTATTTTCTAAAATACGCATATATTTAAGGCCTTAAAAAATATATCTATTATTTTCTAAATATAATAACATATATAGGGGCGGCTTGGGAACGTAAAAAACTCCCCTATTTTTATAAAACTTTTCAATCGGTGGTATGAAAATGCAAAATCCTGTCACCCGTCAACTGAGGGGAGGGGTTGCTGCTATCAGTACGGGGGCTGTAACCGGTTTTGACCTCGGACATGGAGGAGGAGGATGGCTTAATTGTTGTGAAATTCATGGGGAATGCGCCAGGAAGCCCAAACCCAGTCAGCACCACCAGCGGCGCTGATCTTGGCAAGCACCAGTCCATGCTGATCGGCGCACTGCCCATCCCATCGTGACGGTTGCTTCCTGCACGGGTAGCTGCGAGGCGTGCACGACGGCGTTTGAGATGGCATACACCAACGGTTGATCGGGAGCAAAAAAGGCAACCAACACAGATCGTAAAACAGCATTCAAATCCATCGATCAGCTTGCTTGCAAAACCGCCAGCTCGCCGATGATCAACTATGATAGCCCGAGAGGTAACTCCTTCTTTGCACGCTCCCTATTTGATCATATGTTTGTGTGATCGCCGCCTTCAGGTTCCCCTCTGTCTGTAATTGTAATAGGGGAAAAATCTGCATTTTCTGGCAAAATATCGATTTGAATGAATTAATACAAAAAATGGGATTGAATTGATTTCGAACAAGAATGGGATTGAATTAATAACCCATCCCTTCAAACTTCTCTTCCTCTTCACTTGCATCACATCTATCCTTTTCTCATGGTAACTGCGGTCTGCATTTCTTTCCTTGATTGTATTAATGTTGTGATTTCAAGGTCTCTGATTAGAAATTTTCTGTGACAAGAGGTTTTTTTTTGGGTTCATTTCATTTCCGATGGACTGAAATCCGTCTTCACTTATGCGTGATGTAAAATTTTCCTTTATTCCTAGCAATGGACCTCAGTTTCTTATTTCGACTGTTGATTTCTTGGTATGAGGTGACTTTAGGAATCTAAGCAAGGTAATATGTACGGTGAAGGAATGGAAATGTCGCAAGGGCAATGTGCTAGTGATCTGTTTTGTTCCTTTTAAGTGCTGGGGCTTTGCTGATTTCGTGTTTATTGGTCTTGGATTGCTATTATATATGGGGTCAATTGTGTAAGACAGATTGCTTTTTCCATAAGTTTTAGGCGTACAGGTTGCAAATCAGATAGATTGGAGGAAGGCTATAAAACAGTTGGAAGTGAGGATAATTTTATCATAGAATTCGCCCATCTCATGGTTATTTCTTTTCATCGTTGATTTTGTTTTTTCCATTTCAATGCATTTTTTAAAAAAGTTGTTATGTCTCATATTAATCTTTGGCTGCATACGTTTTCTGTTGTTTTTCGGTTATTTCTCCTTGTAAGTCTAGTTCCCTGTTCTACTTTGTTGTCGTGCATCTGCATTATCTACTTGAAACATCTTGATTGTAGTAACCCACATGTATATGTTCCCCTCTGCTTTTGATTTCCGAGACTGCTCCTCTTTTAGTCCGCCACTCAAGGACCAGCACTTGAAAATTTTGTATCTATGATATCAGATCATGGTAGTCTCTTTCTTGCAGTCTCTTCTATCCATTATGGGCATTCATTTTTTTTTCTTTTGGCATTGGAATTTTGAAGCCTGTTGTGGGCGTTCTAGTGGGAAGTGTTTGTATTTGTTGTAGATAATGCTTTAAGCATGTATAGCAAAATGCCAGAGCCATTTACAGCTTTCACTATTTACTGAAAGCTATTCTTGAATTCATTACAGTGTTCCTTTCTGAAATTTTTTTTAAAGGTTCTTAATATCCTGAGTTTTGTTTGTGCGGTTATTATCATTTATGAATGTCTTATATTTCTATTTTGTTTTTGAATATCCTGGACTGTTACCAGTAGAGCTGTTTGGTCTTTTAGACTTGAGTATTGAAACTGAATGGCCAAAACACTTTTGGAATAGAATAATGTAGGATTGCATCTGATTTGATATCTCTTCTTCTGATACAAAAGGTCTCCCATCCTGTTTCTTCTTGCCCTTGTCGGCTTTAAAAATGAAAAAAAGCCATGACTCACCGAAATGGATGATGATCCAATCAGAGCAAATTGTCTAGATATGAATCCAAGTTGACTCAGAATGGTCCATCTTTAAAATATGACATCAGCTTGTGTGTGAATATGCATATAAATCGTACATTACATGAAATTATCCACTAAAGATTGCAGTAATGAACACTCGCAGTAGGAACAATAAGTCATCTAGATATGCAAGCAAAACCATGAGAAACCAAAATCGGAAGTGAAAACAGCATTTGTATAGTGAACATGACCTAAAACCCCCACATGCCATGCATGAAAAGAAGCGAATGGAATGAATTGTTTTGATGGCAAAAACGTGTGGTGATACATCAAGTTAGAAATTAACAGTATATGTTAGTTCTAAAGTTCATATTATCACAGTCTGGAGAATTATTGCTCCTTTGGAGATGCAGTGTGCAATTAGCATCTGTGTTGTATGGTTAACTTGTTTTGCTCTTTGATTTGAAAGGGGATTCATTATTTAGCGACAATAATCCCTTATCAAAACTACTAAACAAACCTAGCTTCTTAGTAATCATACCAGAGGCTATGTTTGTGATTTCTCCTGCCATCATGTTTTTGGCCGCCACCTCATGAAAAAATTTATGACTACAGAACCAATGAGCGAAACAAAAACTTTGGCTACCAGAATAAAAAAGTTTCATGCTGCCAGATGCAATATGGAAGTTAACATAGATTTGACTTTTCCCAGTAATCGGTCAAATCTAATGTGATAAATAAAATCCGAAAGTCACAGTTTTCACTGAATAAAAAATAAGAAAAATCTTCATCCTCGCAGCATCTCTACGAATTTCATGGAAACTTTAAAGTGCCAACAAACCAAAACTCAATTTTTTTAACAAAAAAAGTTTAGTTTCAAATTTGTCTGTTTGGCAATCCAAAAAACTCACAGTTGGAAGTGAGGATAATTTTATCATAGATTTGAGTATTGAAACTGAACGGCCAGAACACTTTTGGAATGGAATAATGTAGGATTGCACCTGATTTGACATCTTTTCTTCTGATACAAAAGGTCTCCCATCCTATTTCTTCTTGCCCTTGTCGGCTTTAGGAGGTATTATGAATAAACCTTTAATGAACCTGTGCTGCAAATAATCTTTGCTCAAAATCTGTAGAAATAGATGACAAGTAATAGCTAGCTTAGCCTTGGAAGGCTCACTGTGGAGTGAAATTCTAAGGAGGATTTACATTTCTGAACACTTATGAAGTGATTGTGTGCAATAATATCCCATCTCTGAAACAGATGTCACGGTAATTATGTTGAATCTTAGTGAATCCATGCCAAAGATAATTACTTTTTTAACCCCCTTCTAGTTGAATATGGACTCAAATTTCCAATTTCGTTTCTTTGTGTTTTTGAGCACTTACAAGTGATTGTGTGCAATAATGTCTCCCCCATTGAAACATTGAAAAGCTTGTCGGTAAGTTGTCATGGTGTGGTGTTTTACTCATGCTTAAACTCTAGTGGTGGTTTCCTGATGTATTAATTGTTCTACATGTCTAGAAGGATAAGGCAATGGTCAAAGGTTGCAGCAAATAGACATATCGTTTGACTTCTTGCCGCACTAGGGACATTATTGAAGTTGCCCAAAGTTAGCAAAGGCTATTGTTTTGAGCCTTTACATTTCAATTCAAGTTCCACGACTCCGACCTCGTATTTTCCTTTAGGTTTTTGCCCAAAGTCAGTAGAGGCGATTGTTTTGAGCCTTTAGATTTCTCATCAAGTTCAATACCTCCAACTCTTATTTTCCTTTAGGTTGCCACCAAACTCCACCTTCGATCATTATGTTTTGATTGGGAGAAGGCAGTTTTGAGCTTTCAACATGGGCTTCTAGGGATCTTTCGGCCCATAGGTGAGGCTTCTACTTCTTTTTGTTGCAGCTTCGTCAACTTGCATTCTGCAAGTCCTCCCCTTTCATGCATAGCATTGTCTCCTCACTAGCTGCCCCAAGATTGGCCTTCCTTGATTTGGTCCTCCAAGCTTGTATATAAATTGCTATTTGTTTTATTGCACTATTGTCAAGGTATGCTCCTGTATGGCACATAAATGACTAGTTCCAATGGTGGTTGTCTACACACGCATTGTCTTGAATTAACTGGTTAAGAATTCTTTTTAGACTGAGAGAACATGAATAGTTCTTCTTCTGCATATATGGATTCCTTAATCGAAATTGCATTACTAGCCATTGACGATTCGGTTCGAAATAGTTTGGGTCAACATTATTAGCAACGTAGGTCATTCGTATTATTAGGTGGAGCCTTAGCACTGGCACGGGAGGAAGAAGAAAGTCGGACGGACTTCAGTAATCGTGACTTAGCACTCCAATGTGAATTATTTATGCATTCTTTAGTCCGTGGGGGGGATCGACAATGCATATCACAACTACAGATGAGTACATTCGCATTCAATCAGTTGTGCGATTTAGTTAAGAGTAAAGGGGTCTTGCAATCCACTAGATATGTAACCATACGTGAACAAATGACAATGTTTTTGCACACCTTGGCCCATAATGTACGAAATTGTTCCATCGGTACATACTTTTGTAGTTCTGGTGAGACTGTGCACCGTCATTTTCATAAGTGTCTACAATAAGTTCTCTCCCTGGGATGATTTGCATGAGTTATTCAGCAGTAATCGAGCCACGGGTCATTTCACTGTGGGGTTTGAGCCGCCACCGCAAGGATGGGCTGATGAAGGTGATGTGGCTCAGGAAGGGACCTCGACATTTAGTATGGAGACTTCTCAGAGTGAGGGGCGTGCCTTTGGATTGGGTGGCAAATTTGCAAATCCAAATTCATCTGGAAATCTAATAGGAGGTTCATCTAGTCATTCGCATGTGCCATCACATGCCGGTGGACCATCACCCAGCTCAAAAGAGCCTCGACGTAGAATGTCCTTCCGTAGATGGCCACAAACACCAATGCAAGAGTTTGTCGTCATTGTTGAAACCTATTTAGGTCAACCCGGAATGGTGTCACACACACATACTCTCACACACAAACAAGATTGGGTAGAGGATTACCGTGCATTACCTGGAATTCTAGAATCTATGGACATGTCTGATGCTGATTTAACTGTGGCTATGTGTTACTTTAACAAGAACCCCAATGTTGCATCAGCTTTTATAACAGCTACCGATCGTATGCGTGCAATTATGTTGAATGGGATTAAACAAGGTCTTTGAGTTGATGTTAATGCTCAGTAGAAATAGTTATTGAATGAAAACCTTTTTACTGTGTGTGACAGTTATTGGGTTTGCAGTATTAACTATTAAGTTGTTTTATGAACCTTTGTTTGTACTTGAATGTGGATCAGGAACTCGCCGATTGTTACTTTAAAATGACTACAGTGGATGTTTAATCAGATATCTCTATATTTATGTTTTCTCTCCCTATTCTTGTCTTGATTGTGATAACCACCGTAGGTATCTGATGCAATATCATACGACGACGACTATGGTTCTTATATATATGTTGTTATTGTTTTTGAAAGCGTAACAGGTTCAGGTGAAGAAATGGTGCAATGTTATGTTGTATTCAAAGGTCGTGTTCCTGGTGTATACACATCATGACCGAAAGCACATAGCCAAGTGAGTGGTTATAAAGGTTCATGTTACCAAGCTTTTTAGGATATAAGTCAGGCTGAGGCAGCGTGGACAATTTTTATTGGAAAGGGGAAGGACAAAGAAGGGGTAATATACCTATGTGATTGTCAAGACTGTGTCCAACCAACTAAGCAGATAGTCATCAACCTGTGTGACTGTAGGGGTTGTGGAAAACAAAAAATTATGTAAAAATAATTTTCTCAGAAGCTACTCAGTAGGGGACAAATATTTTTCTCTTTTTTGGACGACTTAGTATTACTTATGATATGTATGAGATATCAAATGACTTGTGTGGTTTTATGAATATGCTAATCCAGTACAGATATAATGAATTGTTTGTGTAGTTTCCACTGTTGTTATTACTTTAAGTTGGCTACAATAATAATTTCCACTGTTTCAATTGAGGCCTCCTATTAACGTATGCACTGGAATTAGAAATGTACGAAAAATAAATATAAATCACATCCTACAAGAGCTTGTATTTCAAATGGTGTTTAAAAATATAAATGCTGTTACAAAATCCAAATATTTAAGAATAGTTATTTATAGATTTATTAAGTGAGTCATTTTGGATAAATGTCTAGAAAAAAAATTTCTTAGGTAACAATAAAAGTAAGTTATTGTTGAGGAGTAATCCGATGAGAAAAGTTTGCATCTAATGGTGTATATAAATAAATTGGTGAATTTAACTATTAACATGCATATATAATGCTCTAAATCACTGTTATTAAGAAATTAAAAAGAAATGATTAAATCAAAAATACCGTGCAATTAGGGATTGTCTATAAAAGATAGGGAAAATTTTTTTACTCAAGCATTTTGATAATGGTTTACACATTTTAATATTAATTATATTCAATATTGTAAAATAATATCTATAGTTCATAAATATAAATTAGTGAGCACTTTTTTAGATTTTAATAATAATTAGAAAATGCGTTGATAAATAAATGAGTATTGCTGCTACTTTAAATGGATATATTTACGGGCTTTATAAAAATATAAACATTTGAGTTGTTGACCAACTTGACTAGACTAACGGGTGGAAATTTTTGTTAACTGTTAATATTTATTATTTTCAAGATTATAAAATAATATTTAAAGTTTACAAATTTTCATAATAAACACACTCTTGCCACGTGTTAGTGGAAAAAATTGGTATTCAAATTCTTTTCAAACCTATCAGGGTGTTTTATATTTTAAAAATGAATTATTGAAGATTCTTTTTAAAAATAGTATAAAATAATAAAACCGTATATATGATTAACACGTTCATGATGATAATAAAACTTAACAAAATTAAAAAGTAACTTCAGTATGAGAGATGCTAATGCAATTAACTCATAAGATTGTTAATTTCTTAAATTTTTTTTTCACAATTATAAATTATTATTTTCAAATTTTAAAGTTTGAAATTCAACTGATGATTTTATTATTCATATTTATGTTTTTCAATTTTAATTTTTTAGCATCACAAAAATAAAATATTTTTCTTGGTTGGATGAGTAAAACTTTAAAAATTAAAAGCACTCATGTGGATGAAAATTCATTTTCGGCACTGTTCACACAAGTCACATGTGTACACACATTTTGATTATCATTTTTATTAAAAATTATTAAGAATAATTTGAAATTTGATAAAATTATTATAATATTTAAAATTAAAAACAATAAAATTGTTATCATCATTTATACGATAAACAAATATTTATGGCAGTGTGTTCATCGTGCGTTGGTCGCTTTTTTTGACTGCCATAGCATTTTTTGCAATTCGTTTGGACCGTTATCATGCATAACATTTTCTTCCTGGCGCCGACACTCGACATCGGCTGTGCGTCGCTCGTCCACCGTGCGTGGGCCCGGGTGGTCTCAGATGCAATTAATTTATTGTCAGCAGCGCCCTCATTAATGATGATGCGACGGGTTTTTCCCTTGTTAAAACCCGTCGCTGTTTTATCGTGGTTGCTAAATAGCCCCATATTTAGAGAGGCTCGGGATCTTTCGGTCTTAACGGCATGCCATATATATAATAAAAAACTAAGTTCTTTTTTATATAAAAAATAATAATATCATATATAGTATATATATATTTAGAGAAGCCCTGGATCCCGGATCCCGGGGTCCCAATGGGCGTGCCATATATATATATATTAAAAGGTTTAATTATGTTTTTATGATCAAAATATAATAATAATGTATATGTATATTAAGAGAAGCCCGGGAATCCGACGTCCCTTCAGTCGTGCCAAATATATATACATATTAAAATAGGAAATACTTTTTTATGATAAAAATAATAATACATATATTTCATGAAGCCCAAGATCCCGAGGTCCCACCGGGCGTGTCATATATATATATATACATATATTAAAAGGGTAAGTACTTTTTTTATATGATAAAAACTAATAATATATATATTTAGAGAAGTTTGGGATTCCGGGGTCCCGCCAGGCGTGCCATATATATATTAACAGGGTAAGTCCTTTTTTATTTGATAAAATAATAATATATATATATTTCGAGAATCTCGGGAACCTGGGGTCCCACCGAGCGTGTTATATATATATATTAATAGAGTAAGTTATTTTTTATTTGCAAAAAAATAATGTATATATTTTGCGAAGCCCAGGATTTTAGGGTGCCACTGGGCATGCCATATATATATATTAATAGGTTAAGTTATTTTTTATTTGACAAAAAAATAATAATATATATATTTCGAGAAGCCCGGGATCTCGAGGTGCCGTCAAGAGTGCCATATATATATTAATAAGGTAATTTTTTTTATTTGAAAAAAAAAATATATATTTCGATAAGCCCGGGAACCCGAGGTCCCTCTTGGCGTCCTATATATATATATTAATAGGATAAGTCCTTTTTCATTTGACAAAAAAAAAATATATTTCGAGAAGCTCAGGAATATATATATATATATATATTAATAGGGTAAGTTATTTTTTATTTGACAAAAAAATAGTAATATATATTTTTTGAGAAGCTCGGGATCCTAGGGTGTCGCCGGGCATGCTATATATATATATATTAATAGGTTAAGTTCTTTTTTATTTGACAAAAAATAATAACATATATATTTCGAGAAGCCAAGGATCTTGGGGTACCGCCGGGTGTGCTATATATACATATATACACACATATATTAATAGGGTAAGTTCTTTTTTATTTGACAAAAAAATAATAATATATATACATATTTCGAGAAGCCCGGAACCCGGGGTGCTGCTGGGTGTGCCATATATATATATTAATAGGGTAAGTTCTTTTTTATATGACAAAAAAATAATATATATATTTTGAGAAGCCTGGGATCCCGAGGTGCCGCCGACGTGCCATATATATATATATATTAATAGGTTAAGTTCTTTTTTATTTGATAAAAAAATAATAATATATATATTTTGAGAAGCCCATATATATATATTAACAGGTTAAGTTCATTTTTATTTGACAAAAAATAATAATATATATATTTCGAGAAGCCCAGGATCTCGGGGTGCCACCGGGCGTGCCATATACATACACACACATACACACATATTAATAGAGTAAGTTCTTTTTTATTTGATAAAATAATAATAATATATATACATATTTTGAGAAGCCCGGGAACCCGGGGTGCCGCCGGGCGTGCCATTTATATATATTAATAGGGTAAGTCCTTTTTTATTTGACAAAAAATAATAATATATATTTTGAGAAGCTCAGGATCCCGAGGTGCCGCTGGGCGTGCCATATATATATATTTATAGGGTAAGTTTTTTTATTTGACAAAAAAATAATATATATATTTTGAGAAGCCCGAGATCCCAAGTTGCCGCCGGGAGTGCCATATATATATTAATAGGGTAAGTATTTTTTATTTGATAAAAATAATAATAATATATATTTGGAGAAGCCCGGGATCCCGGGGTGCCACCGGGCGTGCCATATATATAGTAATAGGGTAAGTATTTTTTATTTGACAAAAAAATAATAATATATGTATTTTGAAAAGCCCGGGATCCCAGGTTGCCGCCGGACGTGCCATATATATATATTAATAGGGTAAGTATTTTTTATTTGATAAAAAAATAGTAATATATATATATATTTTTGAGAAGATTAGGATCTTAGGGTGCCGCCGGGCGTGCCATATATATATATTAATAGGTTAAGTTCTTTTTTATTTGACAAAAAAAGAATAATATATATATTTCGTGAAGCCCAGAATCCCAAGGTGCCACCGGGCGTGCCATATACATACATACATGTTGGAAACAATGTTCAAAATAAGACAAATTGACCAAGGATTGAGTTTTGATGATTAACAAGAACTAATTTGAGTA
>JAXCLR010000063.1:11330504-11352728 GCA_035584095.1 Annona squamosa | reverse complement strand
GATTTACCAAAGATTTTTAAAGAACCCAATTCACCCCTCCCCTCTTGGGTTTAGCCATCAACTCGGGACCAACAATACATACGTACACACACACACACATTAATAGGGTAAGTTCTTTTTTATTGACAAAATAATAATAATATATATACATATTTTGAGAATCCCGAAAACCAGGGGTGCCGCCAAGCGTGTCATATATATATATTAATAAGGTAAGTTAATTTTTATGTGACAAAAAATAATAATATATTAGATATATATATTAATAGGTTAAGTTCTTTTTTATTTGACAAAAAACAATAATATATATTTCGAGAAGCGTGGGATCCCAGGGTGCTGCGGGGCATGCTATATATATACACATTAATAGGGTAAGTTCTTTTTTATTTGACAAAAAAATAATAATATATATATATTTCGAGAATATATATATATTTGGAAAAGCCCGAGATCCCGGGTTGCTGCCAGGTGTGTCATATATATATTAAAAGGATAACAACTTTTTTATATAATAAAAAAAAATTATATATATATATTTAGAGAGCCCAGGATCCTGGGGTCCCGTCGGGCGTGTCATATATATATATATTAAAAGGATAATAACTTTTTTATATGACAAAATAATAATAACATATATTTAGACACCATAGTTTTTTATAACTTTTACCGTGCTAAACGTGCCCTCTCGCGCAACAACCAATCTTCAGGGTGGAAACCGTAAGTGCATGACTTTTTAGATATTTTATTAATCATCTTATTGTTATATTTTTAACTTTTACATTCTAGTCTTTTTTATTATTAATTATGTTCTTACAATCAGTTGATTTACATACCCTCCTATGTTGTAAATTTCTCGTGAATAGTAACAACAATAAACGGCTTGCGCTAACAGTATAATTTGTCAATAAATTATGGAATCTTGATGGTAATCATCCAATCAAATGGATCTCAATGTGGGTACATAAGTCCATTACTACTAATAAAAAACTATATTTGTAACATTAATTAAGTCTCATAGGGAACGACATACTCAAATTAGTGTTCACTCTCTAATATTCATACAAAGTGAAAGTCTATATCTGTTGCTCTTCTTGGAAGTTTATATACGTGGTGATTTGCCATAAGCTTTGCAATCACATAGATTAATCACTACTCTATTTGAGTGTCTACAACATTTTGGGCAGTCACATATGTTTATGACCACAGCTCTTTCGTTTCACCCCTTCTATTATAATTCCTCCATGCAGCTTCGACTTCTTCTGTACTGTTGAAAGTTTGGTAACAAGCTCCTTTGAATCCCTTAACTTGGGCACGTGCGTCCGGCCATAATAGGTACACACCAGGCACGCGACCAGCGAAAACTACATATGAACGCACCATCTCCACCTGAAAATACATCAACATGTACAATCATTATAGAGTTCATAACCAGACTCATAGAAAGTATCTAATACTTTGAAACAAATTGAAGTCCATAACTACCAATATCAATGATTAAATAATTTAACATAATCCATATATAAAAAGTACATCACAAACTCTAATAGCATCAACAGAGGAAAGAGATGGTCTATTACATAAACGTTCAACTAGTCCTAATATGATATTCAATACAAATAACACAAGGGAAACAATAAACTCAAGTAGAAGACAAAATGTAGTCCAAACAGTCCCTTCGCCCTTTCTCGTCTGCACGTACAAATTGCATTGTTGCATGTGAATGTTTATCAAAATAACATATTGCCTGCCCAAGTAGACGACCTGAGATAGACATCGATCTCAATAAGGAAAAAATAGAACAATAATCTTGCGTTCACTCCTTTTTGGTAACTTTTGTAGGTTGCATAAGGACATCCTCCATTTCGGCTTGAAGACGTGAGACTTGTGATTGCCTTCTTTTGCAAACCGATGATTGCCCTCTTTACCCTAACGAATTACCAGATGAATCCCCTATCGGAGCCCCCGACGACCGTCATTTATTTGATTGACTTGAAGATCTAATATCAGGCATCTGTGTTGGCAACGTCTCCAAATTAATATCATCCTCCGATCTGTCATCTTGTTCATGAGGGGGCTCACTTTGAGGATGGACTTCGAAAGTACCCATATATGTACCTATCGCACGGTTCCGCCCAAATAGCTCATGTAGGTCATCGTAGCTTAGATGTTGAGGCTTTTGTAGACTTTCGAACTTTTTGTTTTACTGTAACAAGGCATGAACCATGAAAAGAGTTAACGAGTTTAATAATGGATTATTCAAACAATCAGAGTAACAAGACATTTAGCAATAGTGCAAATAAAGAGCAATGTGGCATTATACCTGAATTAGCGCAGTCCAGACCTCTGGGGGACTGTCGAACCTGTTTTCATCATGTATCCACCCCATCCTAGTCTTGTTGTTAAGGATATGGTATAGTTAATACTTTTTACGCAGTGACTGCACTCTATTCCTCACGTTCTAGGGTGTGATGCTAACAGAGAATACATGGGACAACTCCTGTGTAATTACTTGTACACAACATCCTTTATCTTATTCACTTCAATGGTCTGAGTGTGCAGATTATGAAGTAATATCTCCACTAATTTCCTGTCCTGCAGCTTTGTCCATTGATGTCTCCTACTCAATGAGGACAGACCATGCATATTTTGAGGAGTACTATCATCAACAGGTTGGTGGCCACCGATAAATACATTGAACATGTGATCCATAAGTCTCACCTATGCAAATCAACTTTAAAATGTAGAGCAATATTTGTGATGAAAAAATAGACAAGTATAGAGACACAGAAAGACAAATATAGCAATTTAGAAAACATAATTATGAATAACTGTAGTAGTATTGCAGTTGAGCAAAAATGTAAACATAGCATCAATAGTCCACACTAAAGGAGCGCTGAATACACATTTAAGGTAATCAAAGTTTACATATGTGCCCACATGTTAGTTGCTATCTCATCCCATTTTTCCTTCCAAGCATTCCGGGCTGCTATAGACACCCCCCTAATCAATATTTGTTGCTCCTCTTCTTCATCTTCAACATTAATAATGTCAGCCGCGGCTACAAGTGGTTTGTCTTCTATGAACAGTGGAAGTTCTGGGCCATCCACCTTGGTAATGTAATTATGGAGAACTGCACTTGCAATTATAATTTGTACTTGAACCCTATATGGATACAATGTGGCCACTTGAAGTACTGGTAATCTCTTCTTCCATATTACGAAAAGTTTCTCAATGGTTGTGCGCAAGCACGCATGATGAAAATTGAACAATTCTTGGGCATTATTTGGTGTCCTACCATGCCCATAGTTACTCATGTAGTACGAAACACCTTTATATGGTGCCATGAAACCGGGAACGTGGACATAACCAGCATCAATCAAGTAGTACCGATCTAAGAAAATTGTCCATGCAATATTAAGTAATAAGTGTGTTATATAATGGAAAGTAGTGCAAGATTTCTAAGCGAGGACGTTATATTATACCTTCAGGTATTGTAAAACGATTGGCATTCCAATCAAGTGCAGCTTGGAGGACTTTCGCGTCATGTGCATTGCTTTCCCAACCAGCTAAAATGTATGTGAACTTCATATTGAAGTCACAGGCTATCATAACATTTTGGCTAGGGGTGCCATGACGGTTTCTAAACGCTAGTGCATTATCAGAGGGAGGTAGGACAGGAATGTGAGTACCATCGATTGCTCCAACACAACCCTACCAAATACATGTGGAGTTGTTAAAGCCTTTAAGTTTGAGAATAGGAAACTAATTAACGAGAGATACTTGAAAATAGGATGATAGTGTGGGATCAGAGGTAATCTTAGGATGAGTTCCCAAGTCAGGGCCGGAGACGCAATCCTTGTGTAGCCCAAGAACTGCTCGAAGACACCTATGGAAATGACGATGTACCGTCTCACCATACCTACAGAAGTACATACCAGTAGACCTATTTCGTACATTATGTGACAAGGTGTGCAGAAACATAGCCATTTGTTCATCCACTGTTAAGTGTTTGGTTGATTGTAATAAGCCTTTGTTTTTCAGAAGATCACATAGTTGGTTGAATGTATAAGTGGACATTCGGACTTGTGATATGCTTCTCCTATCTCCCCCTAGGACCATAGAATGCATGAATAACTCTCGTTGGATTGTTAAGTCACGATTGGTGAACCCTAGATCAATTACATCCTCCTCGTCCCCTCCTATTGATGTGGAAAAGCATAATACAATATATGCCCTACGTCTTTGCATAATTGATAAGACAGCGTTGGACATGATTTCATCTTCATGTGTATTAGCATATGTTGGAGGTGCGGACATCTCTGATCACTGTTCTAGCCTATGAGACAAATACAATGAAAGGATATATAGCCTATATACACACACTTAAATTGGGAACAACTTTTTGAAAGAAACAGGAGCTAGAATATATCCATTGCTTTGTAATTTGCGAATCAACGGCTGTAAGTCACCAAATCACAAAACAAATAAAAAATAATCAACCACTTCTCAGCAATGGAGATATCCGTTCCGTCATCATCTATGACTTGGAAAAGGAAGATCTAGAGTACTAAAACAATATATATTTCATATTGTATATATAAGAAACCAAAACAAACTTTGACATCATGCAATATATAGATGTCTTCCAAAGGTTTGTGCCATTTTCATAAGTAGGCCCCACTTGGATGCTAATGAATGTGTGAAGTGGGATTGATGGGCATGACCCCCACCCATCTGCAGTCTCATGAGCCACTTTCTGATATCATTCCAACCATCCCACCTAATGCTTGTGAAGGCCTTTTTCTCTCCTAATGTGTCACATGGAAATTGCAGAAAATGATAGGGTGTGTGGTCCATAGACAGGTGTACATATTATCTCTGTGTTTGCATCCCACACACATTGCTGTTTATGCTGGATTGTCTACTTGGTGGTGCATGTGTTCTTAGTCAAATTATAGGTGGATGGAGATGTGAAATGGAAGATGGTATATAATCAACTAGATAGACAATCATTCATCTATTTTTAAACTCGATTAAAGACTCGCGTGACATCCAATTGATTAATTATGCTCAACAGATTCAACAAAAGGACAATTTAGATGCTTTCCTCAACATTTTACGCAACCCAATTCATCCCCTTTTTGCCAAAAAATATAAACCACTAACAGAAAAGTCTAAACAACCCCTTGAAGAGGAAGAGAAGAAGCCCAAATTGAGAAACAGTCAAAGGAAGACAAATAAAATATAGAAATTCCACTAAGTAGGAAGAAAGTTATAATATAAACATAATCATGAATGACTTTATCTTGAATAAAGAGATGTTCTGAAATAATTTGTAGACTTGTTGTACAAGAAAGACATGGAGCGAAAAGAGACATAATAGGATAACCAGCAGATAACACATAAAAGTCAGTCCAATCTTGATTATCTTTATGCTCTACATATATTCTTAACTCTTGTTTTTTTACTAGGAAGTTGGTCCCACCTATGGGCTAAAATTGCCTTTGTAAGCTATACTCACTGTATGAGAGCATATGAAAAGAAATCAAAAGGAAAAAAGATATTCAGATCAAACTTTTCAGACGACAAATTATGAAGATGGCCATCTCAAGTTTCATCCCTCTGGTAATCTTAAAAACCCTCTATCTCAAGTTCCATGTCTAATTTATTCAGTGCCATTTAGTGCCCAACTGTCAACAATAGGAAATTAGTTCTGTTTTTCTTGTTCGATGCGCTGACTTCTGATTAAGGAATTTGATCCTTCCTTCATAGATACCTAGGAAAATGATGCTACAAATGTATAATGTCCTGCACATCATGTTTAGAAATGGACCATAAAAAGAAGTTTTATCATCAGTAGGGTGACAATTTGATGTATGCATTTTATTCTCAAACTCAAATGGATCAATCATGTTTTCATTTCTAAACTCTTTCTTTTATCTGGAGATTATTTTCTTTTATTGCTATTATTAATATGTTAGATATAATGCTGTGAATAGTGAGGAAGAAAAACAACACCAGGTATATTATGGGTGTGTTTGGGAAGTGAGAAAAAATTGGTGGAAAAGTTTTTAAAAATGTGAAATAGATGTGGTATGATAGGGTTAATGATGGGTATAGAGAATAAAGTTTAAATAGATAGGGTTGTTATATGCAAAGATGTTAAGGAATAATTAAGTAGGGTAGTTGTATTAAAAGATTTGAAGAAATGATCAGATAATAGGTCAGAAATAGAGGGAGAAAACTTTTAAATGGAAAACTACTTTTTTTCTTGCTTTTTTATTTTTCCGTTGTTGTAATTCTCAAACACACTCTATATTTCTTTTTAGTTCACCATGTTTAATTGGTTTATTTTTGTTTTGACTTTTTTTTGCACAAGAATTCCTTGTACCATGTTGAGAAAGTGAAAGTATTTTCTTACAGAAAATCTACCATAAGAACAATCCATATCTTTAAAGCCAGATTGACAAATGATATGGCTAAGAACTATGACCTATGTGCAGAATTTGGCTATGAATGTACCATGGGATTATTTGCCTCAAGCCTTACCTTTCAGGTCATAGCAGAAAATTCCCATGATGTTGAAAGTGCCATAGATATATGTTTCTTTGTCATTTGGATGGCAGATTGGTCCCGTTCATTGACTCTTATGATCCTTCATTGAAAGGATTGCATGAGGACCTTAATTTCGTCTGTCCTTGGATCGGAGAAGTAAGACATATGATCTCTTCACTATGTTGAATAAATTTCCTTGTGATTTTTTGATGTATTCTTCAATTACTTTAGTCCTCATTAATTAATATTGCATACAACTCAACTCATACTGATGTATTCTTCAACCATTATTTTTCATTATTTAGTAAGCTTGATGTGAAGAATGATGATTTTATGACTATTTTAAGCTTAATTGCTGCCATTAAAAATAGTAGACTATACCCGAGCCTGCCCAAAGGGACTGAACCCAGTAATGCAAATCCAGTCAATCAGTATGTAGCAGAATCTGTTCTAAAATCAGAATCTCATCGGATGATTCTATCCCAAGATTAACATTAGCAGTTTGTAACAAATTTATGTCATTGTCAGACCTATGTATTGCCTCTCCCAACAAGCTAAGGCATTTCAACGAACACTAGGCAGGCATTTTTTTGTGAAGAGTAACTTCTGCATATAACTTTGGCATTTAACCGAACAAAAAGAGGGCAGACCTCCTTACTTGTCGAGCTGTCGCGACGATTCCACGGTGCACTGCTTTCGCCGGTGAGGTTACGGAAGGTTCCGATTGCTCAGACTCGAATTTGCGCCAACGAATTTGTGCCGAATTAATTGCTCGAGCCGATCTTCTCAGACGATGGCATGCACGCGTAGCAGCAGCTCTGGATTGAAGAACACAACGTGGTGTGGGTGATGGACGGATTTGCATGGGCTGCTGCGCAAGTTGTGAGAGGACGCTGGTCTCGTAAGCGGTGCTAGGGCAACGAAGGACCAGGGTTCCGTCTGCGTGGTTGCCATTTTTCTTCCCCATTACCAAGCCTGAGGATCGCCTGGCTTCTGCAACAGTACGAGAAATGCAGCCCGTTGTCGACGAGAAGACTGATTTGACGGGTTTTTGCACAAAGCCCCTTGCGTGAAAAGTTTTACGCAAAAGGGTGAGTTTTAAACCATGCCAAACAACCCCTTAGTAGGTGGTAACTTGATTGTAGGTCTATCTTTAAGAAAGCTATTGATCCTTAAAGTTGATTAAACAGATCATTGATGCACCGGAGGGGGTATTAATTCTTCACAGTCACTTTGTTCAGTTCTCCATAATCAATGCATCAGTGAAGACTGCGATCTTTCTTTTTGACAAAGAGAACTGGCACATTCTAAGAAGAAACACTAGGTAGGGGTGAAACTTGGGTCGAGTAGGGATGGAACTTACCCTATTTTAAAAATCTCTACCTTACCCTATTTTAGGCCAGGTTGGTTCAAAGCCTACTCTACTTTATTTTTTAAGTGTAGGTCAGTTCCGGTTCTAAATTAGTTCCCAATAAGTGAACTATTCTCCCTTAAACTTTCTTTTAGTTTTCTAGCAACAACATCGTTATTAGATGCATTATTCATGGTTATAGTACAAATTCTATTTCATTAAACAATAAAAAACAACATTAGCAATTCATTTACTAGTATGCAGAGATGGGCATAAGTAGAATTCAATAACTTTCTTATTTAAATTTCATTTCTCATTTATAAAATATGCAATGTGACATAAATAACCATCATTAGTAATGGATGTCCACATATCTATAGTTACACCCACCTTATGCACTTGGCCATGGAAAAGACTCATTAACTTAGTTTTTTTCAGACTCATACATCAAAGCTACATCTTTGACAATTATTGTTTTTGACACAAATTTCACAAATGGTTGAATTTTAGTAATATATCTGTGAAAACCCTCATACTCAACTAACTTAAATGGTAGTTCATCAATTATTATCATTTTAGCAAAGCCCATTCTATTTGCATTTTGATCAAATTGCCAAGCAGCTAACCTACCATTTTGGCTACTCAAAGTGTCGGTAGCAGATGATAGACTTAACAATTTTTGCTTCTTATTACCCCACCGACGATTATAACAGATGCATCTATATAGATGTTTTCTCATCGCACTAGTGCCATTCTTACTTGAATAGGCTAAGATCTTTTTGCAATAATTACATATCACTTCCTATTTATCTTCTATCTTACCATTCTTTGTAACTTGCTTAGTTGTTTTAGTGAAGCTCTACTATACACTAGAAGAAACCTTATATTCAAATTTGCATTTTGTAGCAATTACATCACCTATAACTTTCTCATCCTTTACGAATTTCTCATTAACACCCACTTTCCCATTGCATCCTTCTTGACTACATTCTTAGCCTCATTTTTAAACTCTAGGTCCTTTATTATATTAATTGTGTCACCCATATTATCCTCCATAGCTAAATCAACTTAATTATTTATATTGCTGCCGTCTTCCATACCCAATAGTACACAATCAAACTTAAAATAGTAACATTACAACCTTAAATAAAACATGTAACATTTACATCCACAAAGATGTCATGCAAAATAAATTTAACCTCAGTGGACATTTCTAATACAAATAGTAATATTTTACCCTTAAAAAAATTAAAGAAATAGGTCCCTTAGTTGGTTGTAATAATGTCCCTTCAACCATTCAACACCTATAGGCAAAGCACAAAGTTGTCACTAATCACCATCCAGTATACTCATTAACAATAATTAAGGTAGAGATGCAGCTTGAATAAATGATTTATTACATTATCTATGGTAATTAACTAGAAAAAATTACATGTCGAGGGGATAAAACAAGGGAAAATAGAGGCTTAAACATCTCACCTTGAAGTAGATCAAAGAGGCAAATGAGGAAGATGAAACTTTAACCTTGCAACAAAGGCCGATTTGAAGAAGATAGTGAGGGGATAAAGAAATTACAAGGATGATATGCAAAAGATCCGAGAAGGAAAAGAGGGACAAAATAAGAAAAAAAGAGTTCTTGAGAGGTAGAAGAAAATACTTGAAGAGACAGAGATCGTGGTTGGAGGTAAAGCCGCAAAGTTAGGAGATGGAGTATGTTTGATAGGAAATCTGTGAGAGAGAAAGAGCTCAAGAAATTAGTTGATGTCAGTGGTAGAGATCGAGAATAGAGGCTAAATAGAAGAAATCAAAGAGAGATAGAAATAGATTAAGAGAGAGAGAGAGAGAGGCTGAGAGAAGTTGAGAAGGAAGGAGATGTTAGAAGGGAGAGAGGGGCTGGGAAGCGTTGTTGCTAGAAAGGGTGAGAGATGTGATGGCGTTAGGATTTCAAGGAGTCTGAAAAAATTGAGAAAGAAAGGGGGGGGGGGAGAAGGAGGAGGCTCTAGGGTTTCGTCGTTTCGAACTTTCAAGGAGGGATTGAGGATTTGAGGTTTGGTTGAGTTGCAAAGTAAAGTGATAAAGGTTAGATAACAGATATACTATTTCATAAGTTAGATGGGAGATAACTTGATAAGTTGTATAAAATGTCATAGGTTATATGAAATTCGGGTCAAGTCTAAGTACCTGGCTCTTAGAATCGACCCTACTTGAATTCAAATGGGTGTTTAGTAGGGGGAATTGAATTGACCCTACCCTGATTAGGGTGCCTAGTGGGTCACCCTATGGTTTTTCGGATTGAGTTGCACCTCGAACATTAGGAAAAATAACATCATTGATTTAGTAGTTATTGCAATTGTTCTTTCAACTCCTGTAACTCTATCGGAGCCACGTGATATGGTGCTTTCGAGATCAGACTAGTTTTCGAGACTAGTTCAATGGTAAATTCAATCTCTCTACTAAGTGGCATTCCCGATAATTTTTTTAGAAAGATATCTGTAAAATGTCATAACCAGACGAATATTTTTAATCTACACTTCTTTTGCATTAACTGCCAAGGTTGACATTAGATAACTTTCCTTGCCTTGTTTTTCAACATCTTTACTGCATGTAGAGCAAACATGAAATGTGGCATCTTCCTTTAGCTCCCCTTCAAGACTACTTTTGTATCATTATTAGTTCGGAACTTACTTTTTGTTCTTTAAGGTCAATACTAGTCACCCACTTATTTAGCCAACCCTTCCCCAATATACATCTAAGTTATACATGGGCATAACTATCAGGCCTACCAGCATCAAAACACATTTCATAATTACAAGGTAGGCTCGACATAATGTTTCATTATGATACTAATACGTAAATGATGCTCATGTAAATTCAAGAGGAAAAAATGATTTATTAGCAGTAGTATCAAAAAGAGCATGAGCATATTGCTCAGATACATAAATAATACCAGTCACCACATTTGCTGGAGCCTCATGTTACTTAAGGTTGAGTGTGAAGACTCAAGCTTGAGGTCTATCTCCATGACTTTGACCTCTGTATTGTTGTAGAGGTACCCTTTTGCCTCTTGGTATAGTGTGTTGTCCTTGATGCTGCTACGGCTGACCACTAGATCCATTCATCAGACAATTCTTGTAACTAAGTCCTACCTCATTTCAACTATAGCAAACAGAACTTCTAGTACAATCCTTTAAAAGGTGTCTTGTTCTGCCACACTTTAAGTAAGCTCTTGGTTGTATAGGACACTCCTTAGCAAGGTCAATCTTTCACTTCTCGCACATTGAAATCTACCCATGTTAACGCTATCTATATCGTTGATCAGGTAAGGTTCAAAAGCTTTTATTTTTGAACATTTCACTTCTTAGCCATAGGTTCATCACTATTCTTTTGGCTTCTACAGTTCTCTAAGATAGATAATATTTTTTCTAACTCTTTTTCTGCATGGAGTGCTTCAATGACTGCCACATCATAGGTAATATTGCATTTGGAGTACAATACTTTCCCTTCAATACTTTCTCATGAGCTATTTTCAAATTTTTGCTTATGATAAGTCTTGCTATTCATGACTTCAAGAGCAAAGTGAAGTAAACTTCACCTCATATTAAGCAAATGTCACTTGACCTTACCTTAAGTCTATAAACTCTTTAGCTTTCATCTCTAGCTGTAAAAGGTAAATTATTCTTCAAAATTTTGCCAAGTAATCTCAAGCCCTTGGTTGATAAAAAGCTTATTTCTTTGAGTCCCACCATCATTGTACATCCCTTTTAAACATGCATGTAGGAAAGCAAACTTTTTTTCATTAGTGTAGCTTAAATACTTGAATGCTTTTTTTTCATAACGATCATTCAGTCATCAACCATTTCTCTTAAGCCTCTTAGAAAGGAAAGAAGATTCAATAGGAGAAGAACTGTCACATTCGTCTAATCATTCATCCCTCCTGGCCTTATGCGGTTACTCCTTACTATCAATCTTAGAAGGTACCCACTTTGATTCCTCCTCTTGCCCTTCTTGCATGATTGGTCTGCAAATCGACCTGGCCCTCTTGACTAAACGTGCATTGGTCATAGACTTCTTATCAAATTGTCTCCTTCTCACATTAGTAGGGGTGTGTTGAGCCCTTTACTCAGGTAGCCCATTCTGTAGGGCTAGGTTTGCATGTTTGACTTACCGTTCTAGAAATGTGATTGGGCTAGGTTGATTAGAATGTATACTTGGAATTATAGAATTTGCATGTTGATGTCTAGTTGTTAACACTTGTTGTTGTTGTTGTTGTTGTACTTCTTATTGAAGTCCCTCGACTTGAGAGTCTGCATGTGCTTGTAAGGTATGTAGACTCTTATCATTTTAATCATTTGGATGTTTGCTTACGATAACTTCCATCATTCATGCTTCTTGGTTGACTACATTAGAGTTCTTTGCATGAGGAAGTTGACATTTTATTTCTTTTTTATTCCATTTTAACTGGCATGGCAAGAGATAATAGAATATTAATATAAAATTCTTACCAATTGCCCCTTTATATAATAAATTCTACATGCATTGCAAAGTTTGTTAACTAGCCCTCCCATTATCTACATAATGTCACTTTTATGCATAAATTTATCATCAAACTTATCCTGCATGGATGACCACTTTGATACTATTCCAATCACGATGCCAACCAAAAGTGGTGCTCGAGGCAAAAGGACCTCTAAATGATACATAGATGACATTTGATGAGTAACTCATAATTCATGCATAAGTATCATAAATAGGGTTTATTGTAAGATTCATGTGGTAATTATTACAACTCATAATCCAAGTCTGAGTTTAGTATTCCAAAGTAAAGAAAGTAAAACTACTTTATTTTGCTTCTAGAGTCCATGCATAACCGTTCTTGCCATGAAATTAGAAGTTAGATGACTTAACATTATTTGAAAAGAATATAATTAATGTAGAGTGAGTTACTAAGAACTTAGTAAGTAGGAATTTATCCATCAACTAATCATGATAATCATACATACAATATTATAATAGATTAATCTGCAGGGAATAACTATATCACAACAATGACTTTATCTATGAAAATGCAAATGAGCTCACGGACTCAACTTGTACAACTGGTATCAAGTACCGTCCACCTAAGACTAAGACTTATCTTATGATCCCACACTAAGTAGATTTCTAGCAATGAGTAGGATCTACTTAAAAATTACTCCACAATTAACCAGTGGTCTTCAAGCAATGCCTAGGATTTACTCTTACATAACAAACTAGGTAACCTTCCAGTTATGCCTAGGACCCACTTGAAACCAACATTAAATGGACTAAATTCCATATAACTATATTTCTAACTTCTACATTTATGATTATATTAAGTAGCCTTTTGGCAAAGCCTAAGACCTACTCATAAACTAACACAAACTAATTATGCACAACATAAGTAATACCAAAATATAATGAGGTAAATAGTTATACTTGCATGCATCTGACCATACTTAGTATATTTTTTATGCTAAAAAGAATGTTTCAACATTAGAAATGATGTCCAACTTAGAATTCCATGAAATATACTTTCATCCACTTCTAAGGTCTTTCATCCATTTCTAAAGTTTACATTAGTTATAACTAGTGTTACATATTAAAGTTAGTGTTTAGATTGGCCTATTATCATCTTAGACGACCATAATTAAGTAAAATCACAACTATTGTCATTTTCCCAATAATAACTCCTAATAATAGCCTCTTATGTTTAATTCAACTTGTCCAATTGAACAAGAATGTCTAAAAATCAAGAAATTGATAGTCGGATGATCAAAATCGGATATTTTGGGGCTAAAATATTATCAAATAAAATTAGATAGTTGGGAGGGTGCTGCATGTCACAAGCTACCGTCCGATAGCCTTGTCACCTTGGTTGCTTACTGAGCCGCTCACTAGAACAATTCCAAATGGGTTGTCTCCTTCGAGCTATAAGCTTAAGGAGCTTGTAATATGCTAGCTCAGCCTCATTTGGGCCTACTACCCAGAATTGGTTTGTGATAAGCAGGCTTGAGGCATGCTAGCCTAGCTCCTAAGAAAGGAAGAAAAAAGGACAAACAAGCAATTTCTAGGGAGATTTTCTGTAAATTGGTGGGATTTTATAGAAAAATTCCAATAAATTTGGAGTCTTTCTCAAAATTTCCAAAATTAAGGGCCTTTCTTAAAAAATAAAAACTATGATTAAAGGGAATTTTTTACAATTTCTTTTCTACAATATTACATGTAAATTCAACTAAAACATATGAATCTTGAATGATGTTGCCTCAGACAACCAATATGCAAAATTTCCAACATATTTGGACTGTTTTACAAATTATTAGAATTATAGAGTTTTCTATAAAATTCCCTCCAAACCCAAAATCACGAAAGCTCTTCTTCTTCCTCCTCGATGCTTTGCTAATGGGTTTCAGTATGTATGTCATTCCTATACTCCTTATTCATGAATAACATTAAATATGCAGAGTTTAAAACAAATTGATGAATTCAATAAAAGCTTAAAATTCTCATTCATTCTTCCATGATGTAAGGAATCTACACTTACCTTGATGGTGCATCTACAAAGGGATTTATTAAATGAAATCTAACGATTTGAAGCAATCTCTTTCAATCTCCACACAGAGCTCATGCCTTCTCGAGGTTCTCTGAAAGTCTTTTCCTCTCCTTACTCCATTAAAAAGGCTCGTATTAGTTATACTGCCATGCCCATGTCATATTGATCATTTCTTCTTCTTATTATTATTACTAATATTTTATTTTATCTTCCCTCATCTCCCCCACCTAACAATCGATGACAAGGTAAGTGTTAAATATATGTTATTATTTTTCTTTTTACCAACGGTTATAACATTTTTACTTCGCTAAAAGGAACTTTTGCTAAAATTATACTAGCTTTTTAGGTGCTTTGTAATTAGTCAGGAAAAGGACATGAGTAGATGTGTCATGCACTTACAACTGGAATGTTTAAAGAAAGAGAAAAGGAATATAAACTTTAAAAAATAGAGCAAAAAACAAAAAATCTGAATTCTAGAAAACAAGAGGTGTGTATACTTATAGAGGAGTTGACGTGGTTGGAAAAAAAGAGGAAACAATTACATTTATACGGCTTGCATTAAAGACACCCTCATTTGAAATTTGAAATTTGCATACGCCTAATTGTTAATGACATGTGTCACGAGAACCAAGATTGGATAATAATGTAAGAATCATGTCCTCTAAATGCATGTTGGAGATTAAAAGTTGTCAGCAAGGCTACACTACTAATGAAGTAGAGAACACATATTATCCATAATTCCGTCAATTGGCCTCATTTACTTAGACAACTGGCAACCATGTGTTGAGTCACTTTCGTACTATGTATTTGATTGTTAATTGAGAAGAATTTGAGTTTTAAGGTATTTTGAATTATATTTTAATTGATTTAGTTTTACATAGCATAAAATACTCACAAGTGATTGATTTGCGCAAAATAGGAGGAATATATAATTTTGGTATATAAAATGGACAAATTGACAAGACTTGATGAAAGCGGGAGTAAATTGCAAATTCAAGACTTATATCTGAAGCAAAATTACATTTAAAGCAAGACACTATACACACGCAGTTATTGTCATGTGTGATACTGTCCACGCACAAGTGTTCATGCGCGGATTGTTCTTGCGCAACTATTCATATGCGCACTATTCACATTACTGTTCATGCGCGCTATTCACCTCTATATAAACACTTGTGGAGAATGTCCTAAGGCATCGGGGAGAACGTCCTAGGAGCTTGGGTTGAGGTCCGGAGAACGAGAGAAGGCATATAGCATAGGGCAAGGGAGAGGTAGCGAGTTGCTTGAGGTAGTTGACACACCATTGGGGCTTCAAACCAATAAGCTTTCTGTATTTTTCCCTTTTAATTTTAATAGCCTAGTTTAAGATTGTTTTGAATTTTAATGTTATTTTGGACTTAAACATGCTCAACTAAGCCCTAAATTTAGGGTTTAAGATGTAACATGCGTACAATATAGCGTGGTATGTGGTTTTAACTTAGTTATGATGGATATTATTGTTAATTTAATATCTTGTGATTTTAATGCTTGCTTTGTACATGGGTCCATATTTTGGCATGATTTCATATATTAGGTGATGGAACCGAGAGGTGGAAGTCTAATATACGTAATCAAGATATTAAACTTAGAAATCTAATACCATAAGAATAGACATGATGACCTTGAGGAATTTCATGAATAAGTCACAGAACTTAATGAATTCTAATTAACTTAATCACATGAGAATTGATGGTTAAAAAAATTAGGGCACGTCTTGTAGGTTTCGAGAGAAGGTGCAAGGATAAATTAGAGTTAGTTCTCTTTTAATAAATAATATCCGGATTAAATAATTATACCATTACCCATTGCAAACATGTGAAACCTTAGACCCTAGAAACTCACACTCTTGTTTTCTACTACCCAGTCTAGTTTTAAATTTTATTTTCTCTTCCCACTTTTCTAATTTTTTATTCCATTTTATTTTCTTCATATCTGACGCGAAAGCATTTAAAAGCAAAATTTATAGTCCCGAATTCCTTGTAGATCGATAATTTATATACTACAATCTATGACCTGTGCACTTGCAGGGAGATTGCGAATAAGTATTTTGGCGTCGTTGCCGGAGAATTCAACATTACTGTAAATTTTATTTTTTGATACTTTTTTTGTTCTTTTCTTTCTCTATTGTTTTTTATCTATTCTTTTTCTCTTTCTACTTTCTTTCTCTTGTTTCTATCTATGTTTTCTTTTCCATCTCTCGTTCTTATTTGTTCTTATCTTTTCTTAATTAGCTAGCTAATCTTTGTATAGACCCACAAACTTGAAGCTTTGCAAAATAACTAGCTAAAAAACTCTTTGTTGCTCATCCTAAGATCGAACGTTCTTTTAGGAGAAGAGTTCATGAGTACAAAAAGTAGCAATCTTCTTAAGAGATCATAGTGGAACGTAACAATCCAAACTCACCACATCAAGAGTAGGAGGAAGGCTGCTAAGAACAACGCTCCTCCAAGAAAGGGTAACTCTTAGTGATCGGAACTGCCCGGACTATTGAAGGTTTCGATCATAAATAGTGGAACTAGAAATCAATGAAAGAAGATTTGAACTCAATTTCGAGCTTATTCGGATAATTTAACAGGACCAATTTACAGGACTACCCTATGAAAACTTGACTATAAATATCACTAAGTTCCTGCAGCTGTGCAACACAAGCAAGGTACAAAATATCTCACGCGAGGTAATCCATCTTCAGCTTTTCTTATTTTCTCTTTGTGACAGGGCAAGTGGGTGGTTCTATTCTATGTCACCGACACCTTTAATACATGGGATGAGCTATCTACTAGCTTCCTAGAGAAATTCTTTCCACCTACTAAAACTAGGAAAATTAGGGATGAAATAAATTAGTTGGTCTAAAAAATGGCGAAACTCTCTACGATGAGTGGAAGAGAATGAAAGATCTACAACATAAGTGTCCTCGCCATGACATCTTGCAGGGTGACATCATTGAAAACTTTTTCAATGGACTTGACCGACCTACCCGAAGTGCCATTAATTTAGCTGTTGGTGGCCGATTCATGCGACTCACTAACGAGGAGGCTCTGAAACTCCTCGATGATTTGGAACTTTATGATCCTCAATACGGCGACATCTTAGGACCCTCTTGACGAGATAATGCATATGATATCGAATTCATAAATTCTCTCAATGCTAAACTTGATCAACTTTTGTAGCAAAAGAAGTAGGAACCCACAGACCGAAGCGTATCTTTTTCTTAACAAATTTTATGAGAGATATGTGGAGCTTCACACTACACATCTGAGTGTAGTTTTGCTATCCAAGACACCACAAGCGAGTTGGTTAATACAATCACCAATCAGTATGATATTCACACTTCTGGTAATCCTTACTCAAATACTTATAACCCTGGATGGAGAAACCACCCCAATTTCTCTTGGGTAAATCAGTCAAATACCCAAAACTATGCTCAAAATAACAAGCCACTTGGTTTTCTAAGAAAACCTCTCAACCCACCATCATATTCGATGCAAAAGCATTTAAAAGCAAAGTTTATAGTTCCAAATTTCTTGTGGATTGATAATTTATATAATACAATCTACAACCCTTGCATTGCTGTGAGATTGGGAACAAGTATTTTGGCGTCGTTGTTGAGAATTTGGTGTTACTTTAAATTTTATTTTTAGATACTTTCTTTGTTCTTTTTTGTCTTTATTTTTTATATACTCTTTTTCTCTTTCTGCTTTCTTTCACTTGTCTCTATCTTTTTTTCTTTCTTTTTTATCTCTCATTCTTATTTATTTTTATCTTTTTTGAACTAGCTAGTTAATCTTTGTATGCACCCTCATACTCGAAGCTTTGCAAAAGAACTAGCTAAAAAACTCTTTGTTGTTGACCTTGAGATTGAACTTTTTTAGGAGAAGACTTCGTGAGTACAAGTAGAAATAATCTTCTCAAGAGACTATGGCAGTACGCAATAATCCAAATCTACCATATTAAGAGCAGGAGGAAGGCTAGGTTGAGAACAACGCTCCTCCAAGAAGGATAACTCTTAGCGATCGGAACTGCCCGAACTCTTGATGATTTTGTTCATGCATAGTGGAACTAGAAATTGAGGCAAGAAACTTTAAACTCAATCCCAGGCTTATCTGGATGGTTCAACAGGACCAATTTGCGGGGCTACCATCTAAAAAGTTGATCATATAATCACTAGGTTCCTGCAAATGTGCAATACAATCAAGGTATAAAATATCCCATGTGAGGTAATCCGTCTTTAGCTTTTTCTATTTTCTCTTCATGATAGGGTAAACGAGTGGTTCTACTCTATATCATCCGACACCTTCAATACATAGGATGAGCTTTATACCGTTTTCATGGAGAAATTCTTTCCACCCATTAAAATTAGGAAAATCAGGGACAAAATCAATTAGTTCGTCCAAAAAGATGGCAGAACTCTTTACGATGCTTGGATGAGAATGAAAGATCTGCAGTTCAAGTGTCCTCATCATGGCATCTCGCAGGGTGAAATTATTGAAAACATTTTCAATGGACTCGACTAACCTACCTGAAAGGCCGTTAATTCAGTAGCTGGTGGTCGATTCATACGACTCGCTAACGAAGAGGAGGCTCTCGAACTCCTTGATGACTTGGATTTTTATGATTCTCAATACAACGACATCTGAGGACCCTCTTAGCGAGGTAATGTATATGATATCGAATCTATGAATTCTCTTCATGCTAAACTTGATCAACTTTTGCAACAAAAGAAGCAAGAACCCACAGACCAAAGTGCATCTTTTTCTAGAAAAAATTCATGTGAGATCTGTGGAGCTTCACAGTACACGTTTGAGCATAGTTTTGCCATCTAGGACACTAAAAGCGAGCAGACCAATGCAATCAATAACCAGTATGATACTTGCACTTATGGTAACCGTTATTCAAATCTTACAACCTTTGATGGAGAAACCACCATAATTTTTGTTGGGCAAATTAGTCAAATACCCAAAACTATGCTCAAAATAATAGGCTACCTCAAGCACAATCCTCTAATCCCTTGATTGATAAGTTATTTGAAAGATTAGACCAAATGCAAGTCCATATTAATTTACTTCAAAACCAAATTACCAAATAAGCCATCTCATCATCCAATAGAGAATAGGGCAAACTCCTTAGCTAGCCTGAAGTAAACCTTAGAGAACAAGTACAAGCAATTACCTTGAGGAGTGAAAAGTAGCTCAACCCACCTCAACCATCTCAAACTGACACTAAAAAAGTGGCCGAACAGTCATAAGAGCAAGAAGAGGAGCCACAACCTGAGTCAGTGGTAGAAAAACTATACATCCAGCCACCTCCTTATCAACCTTCTCTTCCCTTCCTTCAAAGGTAAAGATAGACAAAACTTCAAAAGCAGTTCGAGAAATTTATTTCAACACTCAAGAACCCATCAATCAACTTGCCATTTATTGACATGATCTTTCAGATGCCAACTTATGTAAAATTTCTAAAGGAGATGCTTTCCAACAAAAGAAAGCTGGAGGAGTACAAAATCATTGCGTTCAATGAGGAGTGCAGTGCCATCTTGCAGAACAAGCCGCCTGAAAAGCTAATGGATTCTAGGAGCTTCTCTATTCCTTGTGCTCTTGGGAATGTCCAAATTAGCAAGGCATTATGTGATCTCAGAGTCAGTGTAAGTTTGATCACTCTCTCTATTTGTAAAAAGTTGAACATGGGTGATCTAAAACCAAGTCCTATGTTTCTCTAGCTGGTCGATTGATCTATCCAATTCCTAGTTGGCATTCTTGAAGACGTTCCTTTGAAAGTCGGCAAGTTGTTCATCCCAGCCGACTTCGTAGTCCTTGATATGGAGGAGGACCACCAAATTCCAATAATCTTCAAATGACCTTTCTTAGCCACTGCTGGATCCATAATAGACGTCAAGAATGGTCAACTTTCTCTGATAGTTGGAGATGAAAAAGTGGAATTCAACCTTTTCTCAACTATGAAAAACCCCTCTTCATAACTTTTGTTTACAGGGTGATGTAGCCAATGAGTTAATAGACAAAGGAACTTCAAGCAACCTAACTCAGATGTACATAAGTAAAGGAGAAGCTGCGGAACACTTGAATCAACAAGTTGCTAAATCTGTGGCAACATCTGAAAGCGGGAGATCAAAACAACAGAAATCTGATGAACAAAAAAGAAAAGCTAACAAAGTAGTAACAATTCGTTCTCCTTCTTGTCATTCTTTTAAAATTAATTACAACAGTTCATTGGCAGAAAAAGTTCTCAAGCAAATATAGAGGCCAATTCAAAGAACGATGAATGAGAGAAAATCTGGAGGTAAGAAAAAGAATCAGGAAAATGCGAAAGTTGAAGTTGGTTAACTTAAGATGACTAAACTGTAGTCGGGCTGACGACTTTAAACTAAGTGATTTCAAGAGACAACCCAAGCTTTTCCTATTTTTTCAGGGGAGTTTTAGTTTTAGTTTTTGTTTTAATTTTTTAATTTTAAAATTTTGATACTTTTTAATTTGGAGCTTTATTGGTTATTTTTCATAGCCTACTTTGAAGGAAGTACGATGGCATGGAAATTTGGTTAAACTAGTTAAATACAGGGGAGCGAACATCTCACATCTTTTACAACTACTCCCTTTATTTTGATCTATCATTTTGATGACATGATTTACATTGAGAACAATGTCAATTTCAAGTGTAGGGGTGAATGCTTTGCATTATTTTCTTAAAAAAAATTCCCTTCACTAACCTGATGATTACAATTTTTGTCACATTTTGAAAGAATTTTTGAAATTTTTTTATCATTCTTGCACGATTCCAAACTTTGAACAGATTGAGACCCCACTTTGAACTCTTGTAAGTTCTATAAGCATACCAAACTTGAAATTTCAAAATTTTTGAGTTGCATAAATAATTGAATCCTAGTGAGATTTAAATATGTTTTCGAATATGTATTTGTTGAAAATACTTGAATTTTTTGTCCTAAATCACTTAATAAAACTAATATATTGAGATACCAATTCCGTTTTCTTTCAAAATTAGATCAATCCTTTCTAATTTATCAAATGTTATTTTTGATTCACATAATTGGTCATTAAAAAAGGTAGTTTTTCCTACATACGTAAAAATCTTATTTCTATTGAAGAATTTCCAAAAGTAAAACTCAATTTGACTTATTTATGGATATGATTAAGGCATTTTTTTCCTAAGAGCCTATCGTTGAGAGTAGAACACTTGTTTATGTTGTAAACATGTGGCAAATTAAGCACAATTCATGTTTTGATGATTAACAACTCGATTTGAGAATTATCCAAGTACTAATGTGATTTTAAGTGATTTCAAGGTTTACATATTCAAAGGTCAAAAGCTTGGTAGGCCAAGTCGCATGCCAAGCTGACTCAGGCATCAATTTAAGTGAAGTCGATACTGAAGTCGACTTCAACATCGACTTTAAGGCTCAATTTTTTGACAGCGCTGAAATCTAGACATCCAAGTAGACGAAGTTGCAACTTAAGTTGACTTTGCTTGCGACTTAGGTAAAGTTGCAACATCAAGCTAACTCCATCTATGACTCGGGATATCTTCAGAGATCAGAGTTGAAGTTGTTGGAAATATGTGGAAAACAAGTTAAATCTATGTTTTGATGATTAACAAATCAATTTGTGCAGGTCTTGGCTACTAACATGTTTGTGGAAATGCTTAAGATATATAAATTTGAAGAATACAAAGTACAGAAGGCCAAGTC
>JAXCLR010000063.1:11314167-11330404 GCA_035584095.1 Annona squamosa | reverse complement strand
GACCATGATGATAATTTTGAGATGGAAATGAATATTTTTGCTTTATGAAATAGTTTTGACTATGATATGTGAAATATTTTTCATGTTAGACGAATGATGGAAATTTTCCATGTATTGATGAAAAAAAAAAAATCCTGCCGTGTGATCAGGGCAATAATCCTGAGTCACGTTTACCAATCAACACGATCCCGGAGTAAGGCTTTTAGGCACCTCGGTTCGGAGCGCCACAGATTGAGACCCCACTTTGAACTCCTGTTAGTCTTATAAGCATACTAAACTTGGAATTTCAAAATCTTTGAGTTATGCAAATAACTGAATCCTAGTGAGATGTTAAATATGCTTTTTAATATGTACTTATTGAAAATACTTGAATTTTTTTTGTCCTAAATCACTTGATAAAACTGATATATTGAGATACCTATTCTATTTTCTTTCAAAATTAGATCAATCCTTTCTAATTTATCATAGGTTATTTCTGATACACATAATTAGTTATTAAAAAAGGTAGTTTTTCCCATATATATGAAAATCTTATTCTTGTTGAAGAACTTTCAAAGGTAAAACTCAGTTTTACTTATTTATGGGCATGATTAAGGCATTTTTTTTCTAAGAGCCTATCTTTGAGAGCATAACACTTGTTTATGTCGTAAACATGTGGAAAATTAAGTATAATTCATGTTTTGATGATTAACAACTCAATTTGAAAATTATCAAAGTACTAATGTGATGTTAAGTGATTTTAAGATTTACATATTCAAAGGTCAAAAGCTTGGCAGGCCAAGTCGCATGCCAAGTTGACTCAGGCATTGACTTAGGTGAATTCGATACTGAAGTCGACTTCAGTATTGACTTCAAGGCTCAATTTTTCGACAGTGTTGAAATCTGGACATCCGAGCAGACGAACTCGCAACCAAAGTTGACTTCACTTGCGACTTAGGTGAAGTCGTAACATCAGACCGACTACATCTAGGACTTGGGATATCTTCAGAGATCAGAGTTGAAGTTGACAATGCCAAGTCTCATTTCAAGTCGACCTTGCCATACAACTTAGTTAAAGTCGCAGATAAAGTCGACTCAAACTCTTGACTTGAAAAGAGTTGAAAATCAAGATATTCCTAAACACTTTACTCAGAAAGATGAAGTCCAAATTATGAAATAATGACAAGATTGAACCAAGGTTACATAAAGTTCTTATCGAATGCTCAAGAAATATTGACCAAGCTCAAATATCAAGAAGAATGAATAGAACTCAAATACAAATGAAGATTTATAAGCATGAATTATGAAGAATCAACGAAAAACAAACAAACAAAGAAGATCACATTGTGTAAAAGCTCGAAGAAATTAGATAGTTGGTGAAGTTGCAACCCAAGTCGACTTCACCTGCAACTTAGGTCAAGTCTGAGACCAAGTAGACTCAACTCTAGAACTTAGTTGAAGAGCTAAAGATTGAAGTCACATCCAAAGTTGACTCCAGTCTGCGACTTCTAAAGTTGATTCTGGCCTGCGACTTGAATGAAGTCGCAACCCAAGTCAACTCCAAGCGCAACTTGAATCGCAACGGTCGAAAAAATTTGAGCGTTGGCACATTAAATGCACTCCACCTACCTCCAAACTTTCGAATTTACTCTCTTATTCAAGACACTTCAAATGAATAGGAGAGGGTAGAGAAATAGCAATGATTGAGTTCAACATCTTTACTTTCAAGCATTTATGTGATCAAAAAGAAAGTTTTCAAGAAAAACTTAGTGACAAGATGCAGTGCTGAATTGCTCCATAATCAATTCCTTTTATAAGTTCTTCTCTATGCAAGAATCTGTCTCTACACAACTATAAAGTTTAGTATCGTTTTCTATTTATTAATCATTTGTGTTCCACTTGGTTTAGTATTAGAAACTAAAATCAAGTGAAGGCAAAGTAGCATGTGATTGAAGTGTAACTTGACACCTACTTGTGCTAAGTTTGTATAATGGCTCTTAGAGTTGAAATCTAGAAGAGAGCAAGGGCTCTGTTGTATTACAATTCTATTTAGTGGAACCCAAGATACTAGGGTGTGTTCTTGGAGGAATGGAATAGGTAGAGTTGTCCTAAACCACTATAATTTCTTGAGTTTATTATTTATTGCTCTTGTAGTTCACATTTTTCATTCGAAAGGATTAAAACTCTCAAGGGGTTAAGTTTTCTAATTACGAAAGAATTTTTCAAGAACCCAATTTACCCCTCCTATATCGGGTTTTTCCATAAACTCGTGACCAATAATTTACTCCTATTGAGTTTGGATTTAACTTTATTTCTGAACCTCAAAATAATGGGAATAAGGTTTGACATCTTGGCTTGTGCAAATAATTAAAATAACTTCCAAGATACCCTAAAATATGGTGAAGGGAGTTATTTGTAAAAAAAAAAGAGTTTCTTAGATATCCAGAAATATGGTGAGCTAAATTATTGTCGGACTTGGTTTGAAAAAAATTTCATGTTAAACCAAGAGTAAGAACAGGCTTAAAAGAGAATGAAAGCACTAAGTGTGACGGTAACATTATTTCCTACTGCAAAATGAGGCTCAAATTAATATGGAGATGGTTCGATTTTGAAATTTTATTTCTTATGCTAAACCTAATCGTTGTCCCACCAAGTCCTTATGATCTATGAATTGATTGATTGAGTTGGTAGAGGAAATTTGAATGCAAGACTTTGATGAGATGTATATGAGGTAATTTGACTGATATTCTTTTTGCATCACTACCATTACTTGAATTGTTGAATGTGTGTTGAATAACCTGATAAAATGGGAGGATATTTCATAACTAGAAGTTTATATTTTGGGAGCTTTTGAACTCTTAGTGTTTCAAAGTAAAAAAGATAACAGGGTGTACAATATTAATCTAATGAAAAAAGATTTTTGATTGAGATTTCAACAAGTGCTCTGTTTCAAAGTCTTTTATTCAACATACTCACTAGTTTTGAGGATTATTTACATTTGATTTTTTCTCAAAGTTCTTAAAAGGTCAATTTTTAAAATTTTGTTATTTGATTATTTTGTATTTGCTTGGAGACAAGCAAAGGTTCAAGTGTGGGGGTATTTGTTGAGTCATGTATATATTATGAATTTTGATTGTTAATTGAGAAGAACTTGAGTATTTAAAATACTTTAAATCATATTTTCATTGATTTAGCTTTACAAAGCATAAAACACTCATAATTGACTGATTCGTGTAAAGTATGAGGAATATGTGCAATTTTATATACATACTAAAGTTAGTGTTTAGATTGGCCTATTATCATGTTAGTGGACCATAATTAAGTAAAATCACAACTATTATCATTTTCCCAATAATAACTCCTAATAACAACCTCTTATGACTAATTCAACTCGTCCAATTGAACCAACATGTCTAAAAATCAAAAAATTGATAGTTGGATGATCAACGTGCTAGCCTAGCTTGTAAGAAAGGAAGAAAAAGGGCAAACAAGCAATTTCTAGGGAGCTTTTTTGTAAATTGGTGGAATTTTATAGAAAATTTCCAATAAGTTTGGAGTCTTTCTCAAATTTTCCAAAATTATGGGCCTTTCTTTAAAAATAAAAACTATGATTAAAGGGAATTTTTTACAATTTCTTTTCTACAATATTACATGTGAATTCAACTAAAACATATGAATCTTGAATGATGTTGCCTCAGAGAACCAATATGCAAACTTTCCAACATATTAGGGTTGTTTTGCAAATTATTAAAATTATAGAGTTTTCTGTAAAATTCCCTCCAAACTCAAAATCACACAAGCTCTTCTTCTTCCTCCTTGATGCGTTGCTAATGGGTTTCAGAATGTACGTCATTCCCATACTTCTTATGAATGAATAACATTAAATCTGCAGAGTTTGAAACAAATTGATGAATTCAATAAAAACTTAAAATTCTCATTCGTTCTTCCACAATGTAGGGTGTAAATCTACACTTACCTTGATGGCGCATCTACATAGGGATTTATTAAATGAAATCCAATGATTCGAAGCAATCTCTTTCAATCTTCACCTAGAGCTCCTACCTTCTAAGGTGCTCCGGGTGTCTTTTCCTCTCCTCACTCCATTAAAAAGGCTTGTATTAGTTATGCTTCCATGCCCATGTCATGTTGAACATTTCTTCTTCTTATTATCACTATCAATATTTTATTTTATCTTCCCTCATCTCCCCCACCTAACAGTAGATGACCAGGTAAGTGATAAATATATGCTATTATTTTTCTTTTTACCATTAGTTATAACATTTTTACTTCGCTAAAAGGAACTTTTGCTAAAATTATACTAGCTTTTTAGGTGCTTTGTAATTAGTTAGGAAAAGGACATGAGTAGATGTGTCATGCACTTACAACTGGAATGTTTAAAGAAAGAGAAAAGGAATATAAACTTTATAAAATAGAGAAGAAAACGAAAAATCTGAATTCTAGAAAACAAGAGGTGTGTATCCTTATAGAGGACTTGATGTGGTTGGAAAAAAAGTGGAAACCATTACATTTATACATTTGCATTAAAGACACCCTTATTTGAAATTTGAAATTTGCATACGCCTAATTGTTAATGACATGTGTCACGAGAACCAAGATTGGATAATAGTGTAAGAATCATGCTCTCAAAATACATGTTGGCGATTAAAAGTTGTCAGTGAGGCTACACTACTAATGAAGTAGAGAACACATATTACCTATAATTCCCTCAATTGGCCTCATTTACTTGGACAACTGGCAATCATGTGCTGAGTCACTTTCGTACTATGTATGTGATTGTTAATTGAGAAGAATTTGAGTTTTAAGGTATTTTATATTTTGATTGATTTAGCTTTGCATAGCATAAAACACTCACAATTTATTGATTTGTATAAAATAGGAGGAATATATAATTTTGGTATACAACATGGATAAATTGATAAACTTTGATGAAAGTGGGAGTAAATTGCAAATTCAAGACTTATATCTAAATCAAAACTGCGTTTAAAGCAAGACACTATGCACATGCAGTACTGTTCACATGTGGTACTATTAACGCACAACTATTCATACACGGATTGTCAATGCACAACTGTTCATCCGCACTATTCACGTTGTTTTTCATGTGCGCTATTCACCTCTATATAAACACTTGTGAGGAATGTCCTAAGGCATTGGGGAGAATGTCTTAGGAGCTTGGGTTGAGGTCCAGGGAATGAGAGAAGGCATAGAGCACAAGGCAAGAGGAGAGGTGGCAAGTTGCTTGAGGCAATCGACACACCATTGGGGCTTTATACCAAAAAGCTTTTCTATATTTTCTCTATTTAATTTTAATAGTCTTGCTTAAGATTGTTTTGAATTTTAATTTTATCTTGGACTTAAACAGGCTCAACTAAGCCATAAATCTAGGGTTTAAGATGTAACATATGTACAATGCAGTGTGGTATGTGGTTTTAACTTATTTATAATGAATATTGTTGTTAATTCAATATCTTGTGATTTTAATGCTTGCTTTGTATATGGGCCCGTACTTTAGCATGATTTCATATATTAGGTGATGGAACCGAGATGTAAAAGTCTAATATACAATAATCAAGATATTAAACCTAAAAATTTAAGACCATGAGAATAGATATGATGATCTTAAAGAATTTCATGAACAAACCAGAGAACTTAATGAATTCTAATTAACGTAATCCCATGAGAATAGGTAGTTAAGAAAATTAAGATATGTCTTATAGGTTTTAAGAGAAGGTGTAAGGATAAATTAGGGTTTATTCTCCTTTAACAAATAATATCCGGATTAAATAATTATATCACAAGCCGTTGCAAAAGTCGCATGTGAAATCCTAGATCCTAGGTACTCACACTCTTATTTTCTACTACCTAGTCTAGTTTTAAATTTTATTTTCTCTTACCACTTTTTTATTTTTTTTCCATTTTATTCTCTTCATACCCGACACGAAAGCATTTAAAAGCAAAGTTGATAGTGCTGAATTTCCTGTACATCGATAATTTATATACTACAATCTACAACCTGTGCACTTGTGGAGAGATTGCGAATAAGTATTTTGGCATCGTTGCCAGAGAATTTGGCGTTATTTTAAATTTTATTTTTAAATACATTTTTTGTTCTTTTCTTTTTTTTATTTATTCTTTCTCTTTTTACTTCTTTCTCTTGTTTCTATCTATTTTTTCTTTTCCATCTCTCATTCTTATTTATTTTTATCTTTTCTAAACTAGCTAGTTAATCTTGGTATGCACCCGCATACTTGAAGCTTTGCAAAACAAGTAGCTGAAAACTCTTTGTTGCTAACCCTGAGATTGAACGTTCTTTTAGAAGAAGAGTTCATGAGTACAAAACGCAGAAATCTTCTTAAAAGATCATGACAGAACTCAACAATCCAAACTTGTCACATCAAGAGTAGAGGAAGGCCAGGCTGAGAACAACGCTCCTCTAAGAAGGGTAACTCTTAGCGATCGGAACCACCTAAACTGTTGAGGATTTTGGATCATACATAGTGGAACCAGAAATTGATGCAAGAAGCTTTGAACTCAATCCCAAGCTTATCCAGATGGTTCAACAGGACCAATTTACAGAACTACCCTATGAAAACCTGACCGTACACATCACTAAATTCCTGCAGCTGTGCAACATAATCAAGGTACAAAATATCCCATGCGAGGTAATCCCTCTTCAGCTTTTTCCATTTTCTTTTCATGACGGGGCAAACGAGTAGTTCTATTCTATACCACCTGACACCTTCGATACATGGGATGAGCTATCTACTGGCTTCCTGGAGAAATTTTTTCCACCCACTAAAACTAGATAAATCAAGGACGAAATCAATCAGTTGGTCTAAAAAATGGTGAAACTCTCTACCATGAGTGGGAGAGAAAGAAAGATCTACAACGTAAGTGTCCTCATCATGGTATCTCGTAGGATGACATTATTGAAAACTTTTTCAATGGACTCAATCGACCTACCCGAAGTGCCATTAATTCAGCCGCTAGTGGCCGATTCATGCAACTCATTAACGAGGAGGTTTTCAAACTCCTCAATGATTTGGCACTTTATGATTCTCAATACGATGACATTCGAGGATCCTCTTGTCGAGGTAATGCATATGATATTGAATCCATAAATTCTCTCCATGCTAAACTTGATCAACCTTTACAGCAAAAGAGTAGGAATCTATAGATCGAAGTGCATCTTTTTCTCGACAAATTTTATATGAGATATGTGGAGCTTCACTCTAAATATCTAATTGTAATTTTGCTATCCAGGACACCACAAGTGGGCAGGCCAATGCAATCAACAACCAGTATGATACTCGCACTTATGGTAACCTTTACTCAAATACTTATAACCCTGGATGTAGAAACCACCCCAATTTCTGTTGGGTGAACCAGTCAAATACCCAAAACTATGCTCAAAACAATAAGCCACCTGGTTTCCTACGAAAACCTCTCAACCCACCATCATATCCGATAAGAAAGCGTTTAAAAGTAAAATTCATAGTCCCGAATTCCCTGTTGATTGATAATTTATATATTACAATCTATGACCTGTGCACTTGCGGTGAGATTAGAAACAAGTATTTTGGCGTTGTTGTTGGGAAATTTGGCGTTACTTTAAATTTTATTTTTAGATACTTTCTTTATTCTTTTCTTTCTCTATTATTTTTTATCTATTCTTTTTCTCTTTCTACTTTCTTTCTCTTGTCTCTATCTTTTTTTCTTTCTTTTCTATCTCTCATTCTTATTTATGTTTATCTTTTTTGAACTAGCTAATTAATCTTTGTATGCACCCACATACTCGAAACTTTGCAAAATAACTAGCTGAAAACTCTTTATTGTTGACCCTAAGATTGAACGCTTTTTTAAGAGAAGAGTTTGTGAGTACAAGTAGCAGCAACAATCTTCTCAAGAGACTATGGCGGAACGCAACAATCCAAATCCACCACATCAAAAGCAGGAGAAAAGCCAGGCTGAGAACAACACCCCTCCAAGAAGGGTAGCTCTTAGCGATCGGAACTTCCTGAACCCTCGAAGATTTCGATCATGCATAATAGAATTAGAAATTGAGACAAGAAACTTTGAACTCGATCTCAGGCTTATCTGTATAGTTCAGTAAGACCAATTTGTAGTGCTACCCTCTAAAAAGCTGATTGTATACAACACTAGGTTCCTGTAGATGTGCAACACAACCAAGGTACAAGATATCCCATGCAAGGTAATTCGTCTTTAACTTTTCTCATTTTTTCTTTGTGACAGGGCATGCAAGTGGTTCTATTCTATGCCATCTAACACCTTCAATACATGGGATGAGATTTCTACTACCTTCATGGAAAAATTCTTTCCACCCACTAAAATTAGAAAACTCAGGGATAAAATCAATCAATTTGTTAAAAAAGATGGCAAAATTCTCTACGATGCGTGGGAGAAAATAAAAGATCTACAGCGCAAGTGTCCTCATCATGAGATCTCGTAGGGTGACATTATTGAAAATTTTTTCAATGGACTTGACTGACTTACCCAAAGGGCTGTCAATTCACCCACTGGAGACTCTAGAACTCCTCGATGACTTGGCTCTTTATGGTTCTAAATACGGCGACATCCAAGGACCCTCTCAGCGAGGTAATGTATATGATATCAAACCTATGAATTATCTTCATGTTAAACTTGATCAACTTTTGCAACAAAAGAAGCAAGAACCTACATACCAAAGCGCATCTTCTTCTCGATAAATTTTGATGTGAGAATTGTGGAGCTTCGCACTATACGTTTGAGTGTAGTTTTTCCATCTAGGACACCACAAGCGAGCAGGCCAATGCAATCAATAACTAGTATGATACTTGCACTTATGATAACCCTTACTCAAATACTTAATACCCTGAATGGAGAAACTACTATAATTTCTCTTGGGCATACTAGTCAAATACCAAAAATCCATCACATCATCCCATAGAGAATAGGGCAAACTTCCAGCTAGCTTGAAGTAAACCCTAGAGAACAAGTGCAACCAGTTACCTTGCAGAGTGGAAAGCAGTTCAATCCACGTCAACCATCTCAAACTGACACTAAAAAGGAGGCCAAATAGGTACAAGAGTAAGAAGATGAGCCACAACCTAAGCTAGTAGCGGAAAAGCCATTCGTCCTACCACCTCCTTATCAACCTCCTCTTCCCTTTCTTCAAAGGCAAAGATAGGAAAACTTCAAATGCAGTTCAAGAAATTTATTTCAACACTTCAGAACCTATTAATCAGTGTGCCTTTTGTTGACATGATCTCTAAGATGCCAACTTATGTAAAATTCCTAAAGCAGATGTTGTCCAATAAAAGAAAGCTTGAGGTGTATGAAACCATTGCACTCATTGAGGAGTGTAGTCCCATCTTGCATAACAAGCTACCTGAAAAGCTCAAGAATCCTGGAAGCTTCTTTATTTCTTGTGCTCTTAGGAATATCGAAATTAGCAAGGCGGTATATGATCTTGGAGCCAGTGTAAGTCTGATCCTTTCTCCATCTGTAAAAAGCTGAACATGGGCGATCCAAAACTAACTTTCGTGCCTCTCATACTGGCCGATCGATCAATCACATTCCTAGTTCGAATTCTTAAAGTCATTCCTTTGAAAGTTAGCAAGCTATTCATCCCAGTTGACTTTGTAGTCCTCGACATGGAGGAGGACCGCCAAATCCTAATCATTCTTGGACGACCTTTCTTAGCCACTCTAGAGCCATCATAAACATCAATGATGGTCAATTTTTTTTGGCAATTGTAGATGAAAAGGTGGAATTCAACCTCTTCTCAGCCATGAAAAATTCCTCTATCGATAACTCTTGTTTATGGGTTGACGTGGTCAATGACTCAACAGACAAATGAACTTCAAGCAACCTAACTCGGATGTACATAAGTAAAGGGGAAGCCGCGAAAGACTTGAATCAACAAGTTGTTAAATTTGTGGCAACATCTAAAAGCAAGATATCAAAATAATAGAAATCTAATGAACAAAAGACAAAAACTGACAAACCGATAACAATTCCTTGTCGTTCTTTTAAAACTAATTACAGTGGTTCATTGGCATGAAAAATTTTCAAGCAAATATGAAGGTTAATTCAAAGAATGACGAATGCGAGAAAATCTTGAGGTAAGAAAAAGAATTAGGGAAATGCGAAAGTTGAAGTTAGTTAACATAAGATGATCAAACTATAGTCGAGTTGATGACTTTAAACCAAGCACTTTCGGAAGGCAACCTAAACTTTTCATTTTTCTTCCGGAGGAGTTTTAGTTTTTCTTTTAATTTCTTTTAGTTTAGAATTTTGATACTTTTTAATTTGGAGCTTTACTGATTACTTTTCAAAGCCTACTTGGAAGGAATCACGATGGGATAGAAATTTGGTTCAACTCGCCAAAATAGGGAAGTTAACATCTAACATCTTTTACAATTACTTCCTTTATTTTGATCTATTATTTTGATGACATGATTTATATTGAGGACAATGTCAATTTCAAGTGTGGTGGTGAATGCATTGCATAATTTTTTTTAAAAAAATTCCTCTCACTACCTTGATGATTATAATTTTTGTTACATTTTGAAAGAATTTTTAAAAAATTTTAATAATTCTTGCACGATTTTGAACTTTGAACTATTGTAAGTCCTATAAGCATACCAAACTTGGAATTTCAAAATCTTTAAGTTATGCAAATAACTGAATCCTAATGAGATGTTAAATATGTTTTCAAACATGTATTTGTTGAAAATAATTGAATTTTTATCCTAAATCACTCGATTAAACTGATATTCTGATATACCAATTATATTTTCTTTCAAAATCAGAGTAATCCTCTATAATTTATCAAAGATTTTTCTAATGCACATAATCTGAAAGGTAGTTTTTCCCATATACATGAAAATCTTATTCTTGTTAAAGAATTTCCAAAGTTAAAACTCAACTTGACCTTTTCATGGACATGAGTAAGGCATTTTTTCTTCTTGATGAGCCTATCTTTGAGAGTATAACAGTTATTTACCCTATTGAGCCTAAATTAAATTTTTTTCATTTTTTTAACCTCAATTCCCATGTACTTGAACCAACATTGAAATTGAAATTCAAGTTGAAAGGTATAACGGGAATAAGGTTTGATCTCTTGGCTAATGCAAATAACGAAAATAACTTCTTAGATACCCTAAAATATGGTGAAATTAGTTATTTTTAAAAAAGAGAATTTCTTAGATATCCTGAAATATGGTGAGGGAAATTATTGTCAAACTTGGTTTTAAAAAAATTTCATGTTAAACCAAGGGAAAGAATAGACTTGAAAGAGAATGAAAGCACTAGGTGTTGAGGTAACATTATTTCCTACCGCAAAATGACGCTCGAATCAATGTGGAAACGGTTCAATTTTTTAAATGTTATTTCTTGTGCTAAACCTAATCGTTGTCTTACCAAGTCTTTATGATTCATGAATTGGTTGATTGAGTTGGTAGAGGAAATTTTGATGCAAGACATTGATGAAATGTATATGAGATAATTAAACTAATATTTTTTTTGCATCACTACCATTACTTGAATTGTTGAATTATGTGTTGAATAACTAGTTAAAGGGCAGGACTTATTTGATAACTAAGAGTTTATTTTGTAGGAGTTTTTGAACTCTTAGTGATTGAAAGCAGAAACAGTAACAGGGTGTACAGTATTAACCTAATGAAAAGAGATTTTTGATGGAGGTTTTGACAAGTGCTCTATTTCAAAGTCTTTTATTCAACATCCTTATTAGTTTTGATGATCATTTACATTTGGTTTTTTCTCAAAGTTCTAGAAAAGGCCAATTCTTGAAATTATGTGATTTGATTATTTTGTATTTTCTTGAGGACAAACAAAGGTTCAAGTGTAAGAGTATTTATTGAGTAACATTCATATTATGAATTTTGATTATTAATTGAGAAAAATTTGAGTGTTTAAGATACTTTAAATCATATTTTAATTGATTTAAGATACTTTAAATCATATTTTGATTGATCTAGCTTTACAAAGCATAAAATACTCATGATTGACTGATTTATGTAAAGCAGAAGGAACACGTACAATTTTGGTATGCAACATGGACAAATTAATAAGCGTCGATGAAAGTGGGAGTAAATTGCAAATCCAAGACTCGAATCTAAAGCAAAACTGCATTTCAAGTAAGACACTATTCATACGCAATTATTGTTCACGCGTTGCACTATTCATGCATTACTGTTTGCGCACTGGTCATACGCATACTATTTTCACACTGTTCATGCATTACTACTCATGTGCAACTATTCATATGCACACTATTTGCACACTGTTTATGCATTACTATTTATGCGCAACTATTCATATGCACACTGTTCATGCGCACTATTCACGTCAATATTTGTGCACACTATTTACCTCTATATAAACACTTGGGGGAATGTCCTAATGCATCTGGGATAACGTCCTGAGAGCTTCGGTTGAGGTCCAAAGAACGAGAGAAGGCGTAGAGCACGAGACAAAAGTAGAGACGGCGAATTGCCTGATGCGGTCGACACACTATCAGGGCTTTCAACCAATAAGCTTTTTTTTTATCTCTTTTCTTTTTTAATTATAATTATCATGTTTAAGAAGATTTTAAGGTTGTTAAGAAAATTAGGGTATACTTATAAGTTTCAAGAGAAGATGCAAGGATAAATTAGAGTTTGTTCTCCTTTAACAAACAATATCCGGATTAAATACTTATATCACTACCTATTGTAAAATTCGCATGTGAAACCCTAGACCTTAGGTACTTACTCTCATGTTTTCTACCACGCAGTCTAGTTTTAAATTTTATTTTTTCTTCCCACTTTTCTAATTTTTATTCTATTTTATTTACTATATTCTCTTCATATTTGACACAAAAGTGTTTAAAAGCAAAGTGTATACTATAATCTATGATTGATGTATTTTCGGTGAGATTGCAAAGTCTAGTCTCTTAAATTTGCATTGAATTTTAGTTGAGTTTTGACCCAATGCATCTTGAATCGTGTTGAAATTTTCATAACAAGTTCTAGGAAATTCTAATCACTCTTTTGCTTCTTTTAAATCTTCTAAATCATTAAATTAACTGGGTCTTGGTCCTTATGCTTCAACTCTTCAAAATTCATGCATGTTTTTGCCTGAATCACCTGATTTTGTAAATACCAATCAATCATGAGTATCTTGTGCTAGAAAAAAACCAATCAATACCAATTCAAACTTTCACATTTATCTGACTTCTTATACAAACATCATTTAAAATACATAGTATAAAATTGAAGCAATGAATTCTCCCACACTTGAACTTTTACTTGTCTTCAAATAAATAAAGAAGAATGTAAAATTAGATCATTATGTTTCATAATCAGGTCTTTTAATAACTTTGAGAAAAAATGATTACCATCTTGTATGAATTAAGAATTAGTGAGAAAGTTGAATAAAAATATCTAAGCCTTGCACTTATCAAAGATCCTAATCAAAAATTTTTATCTCACTTAACTAATACTAAATACATTATAACCCTTTTCTGCTTGAAAAATCAAATGTTAAGAGTTCAAAAACCTTGTAGCTAAAACTCCTATTTTTCAAATAACTCTCCCCTTTTACATATTCAACAATTTAATTATTTAATGATAGTAACACTGAAAAGTATAAGTCATATTGCCTCATATACATCTCATCAAATCCTTACATCGAAATTTCCTTTACCGACTCACTTGACTAATTTATAGAATCATAAAAATTTAACGGGACAATGGTTAGGTTCAGATCAAGTGTTAAAAATTATAATTGAATCATCCCTATATTGATTTGAACTTTTATGCAAACAGGAAACAAAATAACTCCTCACACTTCGTGCTTTTATTCTTTTAAGAGCTCGTTATTAACTTAGTTCAGATTTTGTAAACACAAGTCCAGCATTGATTTTCCTCACCATAATTTAGGATATCTAAGGAATTATTTTTCAATGATGTAAATGTCATGTAGTTATTTTAATTCCCATTATCCTTTTCTACACAAAATTCATATTCAAAGATAATGAAGGAAAAAGTGGAAGTAATGGTTAGAAAAAGCATTGAAGTCAAGGCTCAATAGGGGCAAACAATGATAATTCACATAGATCTTGGCTCATTAACAAATAAAATAATGCTTTAATCATGTTCTACAAACTTGTCAAATTGAGTACCAGTTTTAGAAGTCATTTAACTAGAATGAGATTTTCATATACCTTATTTTGATTAATTTAGCTTTGTTGAACATAAAAAACTCACAATTGATCTATATGTATAAAATTGGGTGAAATGGACTCATGCATTTTTTGGAGAGTTGAAGCATGACGACTAATGCTTACTTGATTTGATGATTTTTGAAAATTTAAAAGGAGAACAGCAATGACCAAATCAACTTAGAATATATCACAGAAATTTCAACATAAAATGGGATGAAATGAGTGACGAACTAGCGAAATTGAACATGAATTGCTCATGCACCAGACCCAACATGACCTCGGCCTCGTTGCTCTATGGCCGTTCAAATTCTAATTTGCTATGAACTGTGTGTAAGTCTTCCTTTGTACTCTATATAAACACTCCTTATACACATCCTAAGGCATCTTAGAACATCTTTGGAGTTATGATTGAGGTCTGAGAGTGAGAGAAGGTGAAGAGAATGAGGCAAAGAGTGATACAATGACTTGTTTGAAGCATTTAAGACACCATTGAAGCTTTCAATCAATAATCTTTCTTTTCTTCTTCCTTTCTGACTTAAATTGTCTTGTTTAAGATATATTTAGGTTATAATATTCTTTTGTGTTTGAATTTTATCTTAAACATGCTAGACTAAACTCATTATCTAGGTTTTAAGATTAGCACGTGTACAATGTAGTGAATATTATGGATTTGATTTGTTTATGAAGGATACTGGCTATTAATTTAATATCTTATGTTCTTAATGTTTGCTTTATGCATGAGCCTGCATTATGACATGATTCTACATATTAGATGATAGAATTGAGAGGTGAAAATCTAATATATGATAATCAAGATGTTAAATTTGAAAATCTAAAACCATGAGAATAAGCATGATGATCTTAAGGAATCCTACAAACTTTCATAGAACTTTATGGATTATAATTGACTTAATCACATGATAATAGGTAGTTAAGAAAATTAGAGTACGTCTTGTAGCTTTTGAGAGAAGTTGCAAAGATAATTTAGGAGTAGTTCTCTTTCACCACTTAATATCTGGATTAAATAATCACTCCACGTATCCATTGCAATTGTTGCATTTGAAATCCTACACCCTTGGTAATCTTATCTCTTGATTTCTAATTCCCGTTCTACACTTCTAACATTCACTCTTTTTCTTTACTATTCTTTCTTTTACTTTATTTTATTCTCTTAGTGTTGATATAAGTGTTAAAAAATAACATTTTGAGTCTCGAATTTTGTGTGGAATTAATATTTAAAATATTACAATTCATGGCCTATGCACTTGTAGAGAGATAGTAAGACTAGTTTGTCATTCTTGCTCTTTCATTTATCAGATTTTAGTTGTTGTGGTGGTTTTGATATTCCACTTTTAGGTGATGTAATAGTTTCTGCAACCTTTTCTCCTTTGCCTATACACTCTCCTGTTGGAATGATTGATCTTTCTTTATTCCGTGTCTCCTTAACCACATCAATCTGCAACAAGCGTTCTTAAAAGGGGAGTTGTTCGACTTTGAGGACAAGTTAAATTTCACCTTCTCATCTCCGACTGTTAATGTAAGCCTGCCATGATTTACACAAATAATAGCATCAGCTATTGCTAAAATGGCCTTCCCAATATGATTAGGGTTTGATGATCTGCCTCCATGTCAAGTACAACAAAATTTATAGGAATGAAAAATTTTTCAACCTTCATTTGCATGTCTTCTATGATGCCTACAAGATATTTGATAGAGTGTTCTGTGAGTTGCAATGTCGTGGATGTAGGCATAGGGTGACCTACTTTTCAATTTTTTGCAAATGAAGAGAAGAATTAGGCTTATGCTTGATTCAATGTTATACAAAGCTTTATATACTTACACATCACTAAGAAGACAATGGATAGAAAAGCTTTCTGGATATGCCACCATCTTATGATCTTGGTGTTGATCCCGAGTTAACAGCAAAACCCAAGAGGGGAAGGGTGAATTGGGTTCTTATAAAATTCTTTGGTAAATTAAAAACTTAACCCCTTGAAAGTTTAATCC
>JAXCLR010000063.1:11276138-11298854 GCA_035584095.1 Annona squamosa | reverse complement strand
TTATCCATAAATTCTTTAAAAATTTCATCCATATATCCTCATAAAATATAAAAATAAATCTCAAATTTTCCCAAAATTACGTTGTTTACTGTTCATAATTACTATTCAAAATTATTGTATCATGTACTGTTTACGATCACTGTTCATGGGCACTGTTCACTTTAGGTTACTGTTCACGGCAATGTGAGTTACTGTTCATGGGTTCCAAAAATAAAAAATATGTCATAAATATCATGACATAGCTTATGTCTAGTATATCATGGAAAAATTCATGAATTATGAATTTATCATCATTAACTTGGTCAAATAAATCATTTTCTCCACATACTAAAAGTCAACATAATTTCACTTAAGCAAAATCCTTAATTCCAAAAATCATGAGATTAATATATCATCATTTCAACATCATAATTATCATAATAATTCATCCAAAATCATCATTTATCAATATTGAAGCATTATTTACATATATCATATGCTATCTTCCCCAAATGCTTTATCTTTGCTCCAAATTTTTGATGTTTAGGTATAATTCCATTTAAGCATTATAACTATACTTATTTTCTCATGCTTAGGAATTATCTAAGCATGGTTTTACCTTATATAACATCCAAAACAAGTTTGAGGATAATTGACTTACCTCAAGTGAAGATATGCTTCTTTTTCTTCTTTCTCTCTCCTCTCCTTCTCTACTTGCTTCTCTTGGCTTAAAACATGGGTGGGGGTGGGAAAATGAGCTTTTGCTCAAGCTTGGGAGTTGGATGTGTGCCTTGGACATCCACCCCTTGGCAGCCCTTTTTTTTATAATTTTTTATTTATTAAAATTAATTATTTTAAGCTAATTCAATCTCAACCACTGATTTTTAATGAGGATTAATTTGGGTCATTGGATTTTGGTCAAAAGGCTCCCCCTAGATACTGTTCACACCCCTATGGCAGCTCTATTTTTTATTCTTAATTATTTAAATTTAATAAAAGTCAAAGGAAATTAATGAAAAAGATAAGTTTCCTTTTTAATCTCCAATTGGCGTTTCATCTCGACCCTTGATTCGTGATTTTCATCATATCTTATACTATTCATCGTATTCATCATAGATTTTTAACCATCTATAAAAAAAATTACTTTAATCCGACGTCCAGATTGCAATTTATGAATTTTTCTTCATTTTCTCAAAAATTCACTAAAAACCCAAACAAAATCCAAAAGCAATCTCTACTCCTATTTTGTCCTTTAGTGGGAAGCTTTCTTTTTTGTCTTTTATGATTAAGTTAATCTAAAGTGATTAACTTACACTTCCCTTTAATCACATGATCACTATTCACGTTTACCATTTATCCGAATTAACATTCCATAATTAGCTATTTAATCCTCCAATTCCACATATTTCCATACTCATGAATATATATTTTATTAATATATTATCTAAGGTTTACAAACCTATGGTTTCATACATGTGTCTAAGAACAGAATTTTACAAAAGGGTACAACTTAGTTGAGCTTATTTTCGTATGAGTCAAGGCTTTGAATTTGTGTGTACTTTCCTGCTTTGCATAAATTGCATCAATTATGAGTATTTATATAAAACTATGTTTAATTAATCAAAATATGATTCAAATCATCTTATCATCTTATATATTTAAATTCTCATCTAATTATTATCCAAAATAAATAGTATAAAAGTGACTTAATGGTAGAACATGATTTATGTATAATCCTAAGATGAGGGCATCTTGTGTGATGTATGAGATTTGCTAACTTTAATTGAAATACCAACTAACCATGTGTAGCCAATATTAGGATGAAATTAAGATGCTTGTTTATTATTTAAATTCTTATTGTTTACATTAGAAGTTGAAATTAACATGTTAGATTTATGCAACTATCAAAAAAGGAGTATAAATAATATTGCCTAGACTAATATTCCATATTAATTAATTGAATGAAGTAGTTGTAAAAATAACTTGGGGATATGCAAGTGAAATTGTATCCCCAAATTCATCAATCCACTTATTTTACTCTCTTACACATCAACTTATCTTTTCTCACCCTTCTCTTTCATTTTAAAACATCTTAATTTTCTTTTGAAATCATATAATTCAAATCTAATTTTCAATTTTTAGTAATTAATGAATATTTATCATTCAAGTCTTTATGGAAACAATAAACTCTACTCATTTATTTATATTACTTGCGCAACTCATACACTTGTGGGAAAATAGACAATAATCATCAGTAAAATTCATGCACGTCAATCATACAATCCATCATGTGAATCATCATCATTTAGCTTATACGCAATAATCAACTAGTATGGCTCTCACAAATAAGGGCATATTACAATAGTCTTATCCAATAATTCATCAAGTAGCATGACTAATGAACAGGCTAAGTGGCAGGCCATTCACAACCAGTTGACCTTCCATCTCAAAGCCACAAACCCATCTAGTTGTTCCTCCACATCAACAAACTAGAGCAACATCCTTAAAATTTTGTAGATAGAATTAAAGCATTCCTTGCCACCATTTTAGTCCAAAAATATACAATTATCCACACGTCCAAGCCTTTCATTGTAAGATCAGAACCATTCCAACGAACCAAACCCCCAATGAGATCGTAGTTGTGTAGCTGTTCACATCGATTAACAAAATAGCATAAAAATTTCAAATTTACATGTAGCAAGTGTAATTTGGATCCGTCGAAGTCAGTGATTAGAAGTGTACATTCATCCTAGTCATTGAAAACATGCAACAAACCATACTTAAGTCACAAACATACAGTTTCAATGAAATGTGAGGATTTATACTCAAATAAATATGATAGGAGGAAAGCACAAAAAGGACACATGATCTTAGAGGCTCCGAAGTTGTCTTGTTACTATAAAGAAGAGGATTCAAGCTTAGAGGTGGAGATTGAGTCTAGAAATTAGTTTTCTTTCTTTATCTAGAATTTGTTCTCTTTATTTATTTTGAGATGGTTATGAACTTTGTTTTTATTTTTGAGTAGGCTATAGTCATGAGTGGCTAAGGCCATTACTCTAGCATTATGATGGAACTAGTTGCTGATCCTTTGTAAATGTTTAACTTTTTTAATTTCATGATATTAATATTTTATTTTTTTTAGATTACTTGAGCTTAATTCTTCTATGAGATTTGTCACTTTATGGATTGATCCATGAATTGTATATGATGCTTGAAAGAGACAACATGAAATTAGATTAAAAGTTGAGTAGCATATGATCTAATCATAATCTTAAGGTTGTTTATCTCATAGGATGTGTTAGATTGGTTAATATGGATAAAAATACCAATTAACCATGTATTGTCATTATTAGGAATACATTTAATGTTGCTTATCTTTCTAAATTCTTATTATTTACATTAGGGCTTAAATTTTTTAAGTTAGATTTATATTGTCATCAAAAGAGGATTATCTAGACTAATGATCCATGCTAATTTATTAAATCAAAGAGTTATAATAAATCATGACTTGTGTAAATGAAGTTATAATCTTGGGCTCATTGATCACTAAGAATTCTAGCTTATCTTAATCTTGTGTGCAATTCAACCAATTCAATTTCTTATTCTTTTCCTACTTTTTAATCACTTAATTATTTTTTTAAGTTTCTCCATATTAGAATCTGATACTTAGTCTTTAGTAATTAGTGAATATTTGGTACAAGTTCTTGTGGGACCGATACTCAATTCTATTATCAATGTTACTTGTTCAATTCACATGCTTATTAGATTAAGGCTACAAGTTTTTAGCGTTGTTGCTGAAGACTTGATTCTAGATCATATTATTAGATTCAATTTTTATTTTTATTTTAAAATTTTCTTCTCTTATGGGTATTTGCTCTTTCCTCAAGTCTTACAAGTTCTACGCATAATTTGAGACGAAGAATCCCAAAAGTACTTTCGTTCGATCTTTAACCCAATAAAACTTTTCATGAGCATAGGAGGCAAAGCAAAATTGTGAGAAATCTACTTAACAAGATGGCAGACGTAGATGGTAATAATCTTGGAGGTAATTAACAGTAGGAAAGTAATCAACTGATTATCCAAAACGAAGAGGACTGTGATTTTGGATGAAATTTGTTCGAGACTGTCAGTTATGATGAGAGTAAGTGGGCCTTACTTCAACCACACAATAATTAATTTTGAAGCATGAAAATTATGTAATTTTCATTAAAATAATATGATGACTTCAAGCTAAGATTACATAACGATGCATCTGTTTGTCCAAGACGGGAAAAATTTGTGGAAGCTGGCTGCAAACTTGAGTTGTGCAGGTCTTTGCGAATTAAATAAAAAAGAAATCATGCATGCTTCCAGATTTCGTGATGCGGCTATGGAGATCAGCAGTGTTGAAGGCGATGATAATCGTAACACAGAGCAGATTGATAAATGGGTTTGAACGATAGTGACGTGGCTGCCGGATAGCTACCAAATCCAGCACTGGTAGAGGAGGCACCGAGCTGGGATTGACGCTGTTGAAGAACAAAGATTAGCCTAGAGTTTACTGAGGGGAAGTGGCTAGTAGCCACTTCCTGGAGCTGCAGCTGATGGATCTTTAATTGCAAACGTTGACAGAAATTTGAAGCGAAGGAATACGATTACGATGGAGTTAACCGGAGAATAAGTTCGGTGCAACATGCATGGAAATCATGGCGGCAACTTCAGCTGCGACAGGAAGAGATGAGACCTCCTTGAGAATACCTGGTTAGCACAATATGATATCAGTTGTACCTCCGGCTTAAGTAAAGGTATTTCCTATGTAGGAAAAAACTTTATTGATTAAAACCATAATCACCTCAGGATCCGCCATGCCAAATTACTAAAAAAAATAAATCATAAGGGGAAGCGTACATAAATCCATAAGAGTGGTTGTTCTTGAATTTTGTGGTTTCTAGGTCTTCCAAGTTAATGCCCTAGGGTTTTCTGGAGAAAGTAGTTCATCTTTTCCAATGATAGGATGTTGGAAAAGAAATCATAATTTGTGTAACCAAAATACCAAATACTTTATTTCTGTAGAAAATATCCATAACTATACTAAAGTGTCCAAACCAGAAAAGCAAATAAATATAAACTCTCACTTAACTAGCATATCATTAAATGATATAGTATCCGTATGAGCAGTACGCTCATGAAGGACCATAAGGTGTTACCCTTAGTAAGCGGATCCGCAACTTTGGAGTTTGTTGCAATATACTTTATGGACACTTTATTTTCCTAAATCCTTCCCTTGACAACTAGGAACATTACTGAACTCCTGTTGTTCTTGAAATATTAGACTATGAATTTATTGTCACAAAATACCTTAAGTGGTCTTTCCATGATATTTATATTTTGCAACTCTGTGACAAAACTCTGTAGTCATATTTTATAATTGGATGTCTCATAATATGCTATAAATTTTATTGTCATGGTTGAAAAGCTATGAATGTCTGCTTAGCACCTTTTTCCTGATATAGTTTTTCTAACAAATAGATAAATATAGCCTAAAGTGGATCTGAAATTATATTTGCATCCAATAAAATCAAAATCTGAATGTCAAATGATCTCTAACTTACCTGACTTTCTCTATGTGAACATGTAATGTTTTGTTCTCAAAAAATGCTTGAAAAAAACTTTTTGGTTGCTTCTAAAAAATCCATTTCTAAATTACTTAAATATCTGCCCAACATCCTAACAATATACACAGTAACTAAATGCATACAAGCCTGAAATTCAAAACCTAAGTATAAATCAAACTTCCCAATGCTAAAGCATAAGGAATATTTTACAGTTCCTTAAATTTAAAATCATTCTTGGGACAGTAATTTAGACAAAATTAAATTTTATATCCTTTAGCAATGACGTATTATATAATCTGCAATCTTGCATACTAAGTATCTTAAGTATTTTCTTAATATGAGTCTTTTATAATAATCCAAGAATATGTTAAGAATAATCCTGATATATCTGAATTTCTAATACAAAAAATGTATTTTTAAGATTTTTCATTTTAAATTTCTGTGATAGAAATATCTTAATTTTATGCAACAAACTTATATTAATGTTGGGAAACAGTATGTTTGTGTCTTACTCCCACTGAAACTATGATTACTCCCATTGAACTTATAATATATGCAATCATCAATCGAATTTATTTCAAAACCAAATAAATGAAAATTTGATAAAATTTGCTATACCATTAATAGAAAACTTACTTGAGCTTGTAGATAGATTTTTATTTTAAAAACTGAGAGTCTATTATGAATGTTCTCCTCACATCCATTTACTATAACTCAAGGTTAAAACCCATTACCAAAGTCATTTATCTTGAAAGAAACTTTCGATAAAATCAAAGAAAAAGTTTCTTAGTAATCTATGCTTTCTTTTTAAGTAAAGTTCATTATGACAAGACAAACCTTATGTTTTTCTACATTACCCTCCTTCTTGGTTTTAAATATCCATTTATAACGAATCAACTTTATACATTCAAGTAATGGAATAGGCTACTAAATTGTCATTATCTTTCATGAACTTAATCACGTATTTATGGCATTAATTTACTTTGAAAGTTTTTACTTTGCATTACTTGACGGAATCACCTTCCACCAATTTAATGTCATTCTGATGTATTGGAGAAATCTGATGTAACCATTAGAAACCACATTCTCCTTTCTTTGGTGGATCTATTCAATGACATCAATTCTTGAGGGTGTTAAGCTTGATCATCAAAAATAACCTATTTATCAATGATGTCTTATAGATTTCTCTTTAAAGACAGTTCCTAACTTTATCTCTTCCTCAAGTTCAATAGTCTCAAAGAACTGACATTTTTTGTTTGAAAAAACTAAATGCGGGATCATAGAATTTATATCTTAAGCTTGTTCAACATATCTAATAATATTCTAATTTAAAAAAGGCTAAATTAACTATTTCCAAATGAATAAGAATGACCGAATTTATTCAATACAGAAATAAAAACTAAATTTCATTAAAAATGGTATCATATGTCTTTTTCGAATTCAAATAAAATTGATTTTTTAATAATAATAACTTAACTGTTCATATAGCCTCAATAGTATTTGATTTACTATCGCCTCCATCAATGAATCTTTTATCATCATTTGGCTTTTTAGCAACTTAAGTAACCTCTCATGGACACACTTATATAAATAGCAACACTAAATCTATTCATAAAAATGTGTCTTGGGTCTAAGGCTAAATTAATAACTGAATAAACCAAAATGAGAAATGTAGCCTTATTGGTACAATTCTTCTCTATATGTCCAAGAGCCTGTCAAAAGTAATAGCCAAATTTTTTATTGGTTTCTTTTGTGTTGGACCACCCGTGGTTTCCTTATCGTTTTTCACATCCTTTATAGGTACTTACTAAGTGAGTATTTTTAGTATTTTCTTACTTCAACTTATTCTTCTTTTACACACAATAAAAATAAGTTTATTAAGAGATCATTTATCCTTTTGTCAGTCATAATTAACTTTAAATTGACTAAATTATGTTTAGGAGAATCAAAACTAAATGCACAAGAAAATCTGCTTTAACTTAGTGCCTTTAATTTCAAAGTAAGATGAGACAGGTACTCCCTTATATTTCGTTTAACCTTATACATATTAAAATCAAGTTCGATCAAATCGTACTCGTTTTAGCTTTATTATCTTTAGCAAAGCACTTTTTTAATTTTCTAAATAGAAATTTTGGCATTAGTTACCTTTTCGGACATGATATCCCCTTAAAAGTTTCTAAAATTTTCTACTTTACAATCATAAAACTCATGCAATTTGAATAATCTCACTTCTCAAAGTTTTCATTTTTTCTCATTGGAACTTTCCATCGCAAAAGTAGTGAATTATTCAATCCTTAGTGTAAGGTGTAGATTCATAACGCCAAGAATGATCATAATATATTTTATTTTCATTACTTCAACATGAAAATAGAATAAATGTTGATAGATATAACACAAACAGATAAATTAATCAAAAATTAAACAAAATAATATGTTCACATAACTGTCATATAAAACTTTAGCAATTCAAATAATAATAGGGCCCATCACAAGATACCTAGTACAACATTAATACTTAGTCTTTGGACAAAAGTATTAATTTGTAAGTGGTATTCTTGATGTCGTAATCAAATATTGATAATAAAATCCTGTCAAATAATAAGTCTTTCTTTGGACCGATTATTATTCAAATGGAATGTTTAATAATTATCACATATTTATCATCGTAGGTGTCTATGTAATCTAACCAAATATTAACTTCCTTTGGGCCAATCAATATCCTCATTAATTATATATCTACAACATTTTGGTGTAATAATCAAATATTAACAATAAAATCCTATCAAACAACAAGCCTTTCTTTGGACCAACTTGTTATTCCCATGGAGTACCAAATAATTGTTACAAATTTATTACCATAAATGTATACGCAATTTAGCCAAATATTAATCTTCTTTTGGGCCGATGAATAATCGCATGAATTACATACAGACAATTATCTTAATGTCTTAAAAATAAATTAACCTACACAAGAGATGCTACTTTGATAGCATGTTGTTTCAATCAATTTATTTTAAAAAATTAGTCATCCATAAAAAATACTTGTACTATTATTCGAATTTAATAAAAAGTCCAAAATATTGAACTTATTTCTGAATTCTAAATATAGAACTTTTGCATGATAATGGGTAAATTTGAATGTAAACATCCAAGCTACAAAGGGGGTTGGCTCTCGGCCTACTGGATTGGGCTGGTAATCTGAGTGGGCCCATAATCCATATAGGCATGAAATCTATTTGGGCCTGTAATTGGATGCGAGCCTAAGCTTATCTAAAACGAATGGCCCACTAACGCAAGCCCAAGCCCATGTGCTAAGAGAAATTTACATAAAGCATGCTTTAATTAAAGAAAAACGGAAAAGATAAGAAACTTAAATCCTTCTCAATGATTTAATATAAAGATTAGGCTCTAATACCACTTGTAGGGAAAAACCTTATTGATTAAAACCATAATCACCCAAGGATCCTCAATGCCAAATTTCTAAGAAAAATAAATCATAAGCGGAAGCGTACCTAAATCCATAAGAGTAGTTGTTCTTGAATCTTGTAGTTTCTGAGTCTTCTAAGTTAATGCGCTAGGGTTTTCTAGAGAAGGTGACTCCTCTTTTTCAATGATGGGATATTAGAAAAGAAATCCTAATTCGTGCATAGCTTGGGGACTACAGCCGTTTATATAGGAAGCCTATCTTTTGCATTTCTAATTTAGCCCATCATAAAAATAGAACGTAGAAATTATGTTGCAACATTTCTACGCATAAGAGACTCGTACTTTATCAAATGATTTAGGTCTATAAAATCTTATAAGATCACTTTAAAAAATTGGGCTGCTATTTATGATAACATATATAATTAATATATATGTGTGTCCAAAATTTCAACATCTCAATCTACCTATGTTATGCCAGGTTGGTCACTTGTGCTAAGCAGTCGCTATGCTAAACATTATTGGGCATTTAGTTGTACAAATTGTTAGATTTCGAGGTAAGATACCAAACCTCCCATTAGATTTGAAGCCTTATTAGTTTGAATCATGGAGCCCCATATGTGTGATGCATTAAGATATACTTTTTCATTTGCATTTATTTTAAATTAATTTTAACTCGTTCTATCATTTTCTTATTTTAGATGGCAAACCTATGAGTATGGTGCATCAAGGGGATGGTGATCTAGCTGGAAAGAGCAAATAGAATTAAAAAAATTCACCATTTAGATTTTTTTTTTTGATTTTTTGTAGGATAGACACCCATGTGTATAAGTTTTGAAATTCAAATATGTATATATATTGACCTCATTGAATATATATATATATATAAGATATTCATTTTATTTTGGCATCTTTAATTATTCTTCTCATTACTACTAATCTCAAGTACTAAATACTTATTCTCAAAAAAAAAAGTATTAAATACTTGGTACCTTGATAGCTTGTGATGACTATTGCACTAAGGCATTGATTTGGTCCATGAGGCATTAAAGGGTAAAAAAATTCTAAATGACAAGAAAATCTCTATAAACAAATAAGTTTATAAAATGCAAAAATACCTTTAAATTATATATATATAATTAAACAATTCTTCTTAATAAATGGATCTATCTAATCTGAAAATGCTTTTATAAAAGAAATCTTTACATGTTAAGGGTATTTTTTCATATTTTATAATTTATTTTCATCATTTTTTTTATCTTAAGTGATATGTCAGCAATTTCAAGCAAACCTTGCGGCGACGTATTCAGATCTTGTATAACTCGAGACATGTACGCAGTTTCAACCACGCCTTGCAAAAGCGGTCATTGATTAATGCCTTTTCCCCTGAAAGTTGCTCTTTGCGGTGGAACATCACGTCAAAAGTCATCATTTGCTAACACATGAATTAAGGGAAAATTAGTGTTTTTTTACTCTTTGCTCGTTGACTCGGATTGACTTAAGCAGCAGCAATTGCAAAATAGTTTTTTCCAGCTTCATCTAATCCCAAATCTTATTGTTCATGTTTATATACAAGCATAACAGGCGTTGTAACTTGATCAATTTTTATAATCTGCAATTTAAAAATACGATGATAGAGAATCTCATGCATTTGCACTTGTTGTGAGTCATATAACAATCTAATTAGATGATTTTCAATATCATAAAAATATTCATGAAGGGGAATATGAGAAATGGTTTGAATCTTTAGAAGAATAAAAAAAAAAAATTTAAATACCCGCACGAATATGAAATATACCCTTTTCCAAAGAAGCAAAGCCCCGCGAACCTGCCGTGTGGCAGTTGGTTTCGCAGGGTGGCTTGATGCCCCATCCACCAGGATTCGACTCCCGTGTTCAGCATGTAATGCAGTCGAGTAGTGGCTCTTTCAAAAAATCAAAAAAAAAAAAAAAAAGAAGCAAAGCCCCATGTGATCCAATGTAAGGTTTGCATTGCAACCAAATGTTTGCATAGCTCAATTTTTCAATTTTTTTTATTTTAACATGTGGACTCAGGTATGTATTTCTTATAAATAAAATTTTATAATTCTTGAATATTTTTAATATTTTTAAAATTTAAAAATAAAAGATCCCGCTATTCAAGCTCCTCTTGCAATCGAATAGTGAAATTTTTATTTCTAATATTAAAAATTATAAAATTTTGTAATCAGTTATATACTTGGCCCCGTATGTTAGTATAAGAAAATAAAAAAATAAAAATGGGTAATGCAAACATTTGCACTGTAGTTCAATGCGAGCGATCCATTGGATTAGTTTCCATGTAGTATACTTCAATGCAAACTTTCAAATTAGCCGTTTGGTTCCCATGTAGTATAGTTGTAGACACCCCTCCCTCGAACACAAAAATAAAAGAAGCATGGGCATCGGCCCAGATCCAAAACCCAATAAAAGAAGAGGCAATTTAAAGAGCGATCACCAATGGGCTTAGAACCCATAGCCCACTTCAAAGTAAATCCAAGCAAAACCAAGCCGGCCCTAATACGAGACAGGCCCCTTCAGCCATGATCCACAAGAGCAAAGCTCCAACAAGACACTAAATAGGCTCTACAATGCAGCCCACCAGATTCAACCTTGGCCCACAAAAGCGGGCTCTTCAAACAATAATCTATCAAGCCTCAACAACGGCCCGCTTGGAGCAACGAGCTCCAACTAGATCCGAGTCCACCTATAACGGGCTCTCATCCACGGCCCAAAGGCTACAAAGTTCGCTCCACCATTTATAAATAGGGAGTCAAGTTTCTCTTCTCAACACACTTGGAGAGGGCATCCCAGAGGGGAGGACGGGAGTCTGCCGCAAAGTCTCAGCGTCTCGATTTTTCCGCTCTTCGAGATCCAAGCCTCTCCAGCTTTCTCCCTTTCTTTCTCTCCCCTTTCTCAGATCTTTTTATTTTTCCCCTTTTCACGCTCGTGTTATCGCCTCGGATTAACAGATTTTGCCATATTTGTTTTAATCCGAAGGCCAGAACCCGAACTCTGTACAATTGGTGCCTTTATTTATGAAAAACAGGGATTGATCTCTCTTTTAAGATCAGAGGCGACTCCATTTTTTTATTTTTCATAAATACTAACGTGTTTGCTTGAGTTAACGCTCCGGCAAGGTAGGCGTATGCGGGTCCACCGATTTCAGCATAATACGCTGCCGTTATGCTGTCGAATCCATGACTAGATCCGTGTATAAAAAGTCCCGTTTTGGCCGTTATGCTGCCAAATCCATGTGAGGACTCTCATATGCCAAGTAATTCAAAGGCCGTCAACCCTAACATATTTTGCTTCATGAAAACACAGGAAAACTAAGCCCACGCTACTGTTTTGAAGGCATTGAAGAATCGACCCAAACCCATTTGACACAATCTAGATTTCCAAGGCGAGAAAAAACAATCTGCACCCATCGTAGTGCTCATGGCGGGTGCTACAATAGTCTAAATATAAAATCATTACAACAAATTTTCTTAAATATATAATATAAATTCAGCTACATATATATAAATAAATTAGATTGCAAATGCTTTCTTATTTAAGAGTGGTCGTACCGTCTCAAATGTAACCAAAACTTAACGCCTCCTTCCATAAAACAATGTTTGTAGCTTAGCTTCTACTATATATAAAATGATTTTTATGTGTAGCTATAAAAGGAATATTGAATTAGGCTGTGTTTAGTATTAAAAGCAGTCAAATTTTAATATAGGGTATGTTTGAGAAGTGATAAAATTTTTTAATGAAAAATTTTTAGTGTAAATTTTTTAAATGAAAGAAAATAATATGATATTATAGAAATAACGATGATGAGTAAAGAGAATAAAGTCAAAATAGATATGTTAATTGTATAAATAATTGTGTAGAAATCATTAAAACTTAAAATATAATTGTATAAGAATATGTGAAAAATAATTCAAAAATAAAATAATTGGTGGAGAGAGAAAGCAAACCTTTTGTTTAAAAATCATGGTTGCATATAAAAAAATGGGTTATGGCTCAAAACAATGTGTTGAATCATAACCCAACAACCTCATGATTTTTATATAATTTTATATTTTAACACAATCTAACCCACTTATTATACTTAGCTTAAGATACTCAATTATAACTTAAAACATTAATTCAGTCACAAGCGCAGGTGGGCCATAAAATAAAATCTTTCATTAATACTCTTTCAAAATTATTAAGAGTTTTTTACTAATATGCATATATGTGTGTGTTAGCATGCATTTATGCTAAACAAGTAATGTTAAATACTTTAGAGATAAATTAGATTTGATTCAACCTTCGTATTAATGTCAATATCAAGAGGTTGTTGGGTTGTGATACAAAGCACTAGGCTGTTTTCAACCATAACCTCACAAAAAAATCATGTTGGATTTAAATTAGTCCAGTCTTATCTTCTACACGCTGCGGGTGTCATGTTCCTTCTATTGTCAATATTTAAGCGACCGACTTCCCATGTGGAAATTCTTAGTATTGGACGAATGCACTATCATGACTAGTAAGCAATTGAAATACATCAAAGATGTTATTTAATGCCAATTTGGACTCATAGCTAAAATCCAAAAGAGAAATGCTGCATGGGTAGCAATGATGCTGATTTTTCGGTCATATTTTGTATATCTTCACTCCTCAGATGACTGATGACAAAGAGAGCCTGCCTTAGTGCAGTTGGAAACTCATTTGGACACAGTTGCCCGTGGTCGGGATCGAATCCCGTCGACCCTACTAGCCACCGAGCACTGGCTCTGGCCGCTAAAAAAAAAAATCCGATGACAAAGATGCACGCCATGACGTGAATTGTGTGCATTTCTATGGCCGGGATTTCCTATTTTTAGTCAAATCATCGCGCTTTACGGATTGAAAAGCAGATAAGAACACACAAATCAATAAATATTTTTCTGAAAAAAGGCCCCATCTTTTTCATGAATGTAATTTCTATACAATTAAGCTATATGTAAGATTCTTTCAAAGATTGATTTAATTTGGATTTTTTCTTAATATAACTCGTTTGTTTCTATATTACCTATGGTTTCGATCTCTTTATTATTTCCGTTATTCAATTCACTCCGCTTATATTTTACTCGAAAGGTAGATTCTACAAAACAGAAATAAATTTTGGGCAACTAAAATTTCTTGGAAAAAAAATTAAAATTTGATTACTAAAGAAAAACTTAGTTGCAATAATTTGTAGAATGTGTTATATAACAACTGCAAAAATATATATATATATATATTTCCTTGCCTAAGAAAGCAACCTTATATAATCAAGAAAAATTTTCTTTGCATATATATGTTCTTTGCTAATAAATCTTTTGGTTGTTGACATGAGTTGCTAAAAATGTAATTTTATTGTTGTGGTACCAGAGCGACTAATTTTAGATTACTATTTATTGTTCTTATAATCTAATATTGTTCCTAAAATCACTTAATTTTTATTTGTTTATGTTTATTCGATTATTTCTGGCCAATAGGGAAGCAACTAATTTAATTTGACTTAAGTTTTTCCGTTTTTAATTTTGTTAATTTCAAAGTATGTTTGGAGAAATGTAAAAGTAAAGGCAAGAATATAATTTTTTTTAAAAAAATGAACAAGTGATATGATATGATAGAAATAATAATTAAGAGCAAAGAAAATAAAAGTAATATAGATAATCGTTTATACGAAAATATGTGAAAAATAATTAAAGTGCAAAAATAAAAAATAAAGAATAAGATATCTAAGTAGTTATGAGGCAAAACTCATGTACTTGGTAATGATTAAAAAAATATTAAGTTAAAATTTTTCTATTTAAAACTTTTTATTTTTCATAATTATTTAACTTTTTAATCATTTTTTCCATATTTTTCTATATAATTAATTTAGTTTTCAATCATTTTTGCACGTCTTGGCACACAATTGACCTATTTATTTTAATATATTTTTTAATTCCCATCATTTATACTGTTCGTACCACATTATTTACTTTCAATTTGGAAACTACACGGAAAAGGAACCATGAAAATGCAAACAACACCAATTAGTGGCATGGGCAGGTACGGTATCCTCATTTATTTATTTGTTTATTCTTTTCTTCACCACAGTTTCTTGGTGACTGCACTGTTGACCCATCATTGACTTGGCAGTCCATGTCGTAAAGGGTTGCTGGCGAGTGTTTACTGGGCAGCAGTCAATTTGGCCAGACATTTCAAAGTGAAAACGATTGCTTTAGCATCGGTCAAGGTAATCTCGTGAAATCTAAACCATCCAATACATTTATTGTATTCTTGAGATAGAAAACTTTAAAAGTTTGACCACAAAAATCATAGTATACCATAAAATTAAAATTATTTGATAAAATACAAATTTCTTAAAACTGATAAACCAAGTATAACGGAATGTATCTAATTTTTTCAAATAAATTTCATTTGCAATATATAAAACATTATTTCAAGCTAGATGAATGGTTTAGATGTTACACAATCGCATTAGTAGGCTCCAAATCAAGTATTTACACTCCGTGTAAATTGCGAAACGTATCCAATGCAAAACCTTCTATAGATGAACCTAACCGATTTTTCTGTTAAATTGAAATCTGCTAAAGAATAGCTGAAGTTGCGATATTTTCTTGGATCTAGCCATAGAAAATTAAGAATAAGAAAACTTTATGACGAAACAGAGCATTATATCCTTGAGCATTGTTCATCAATTGCAGTTTGAATTTTAAAATGTGTTTTTCCATAGGCATATTTATTTAGTGTAGAAAATTTTTAAATCAAAATTTTCAATATAAAACTTTTCATTTTGCACAGTTGTCTTTTTTTAAATATTCTTCCACATCTTATAGTTATCTGACCTTTGAATTCTTTCTACAAAACTGCTTATATAACTAATTTATTTAGTTTCACTTCATTTTCTTTACTCTTTATCATTACTCTTATCATATTATATTCTTTTTTCCAATTCAATAATTTCTTTAAAAAATTTCATTCAAAAAATTTATTACTTCCCAATATATACCCTTAGTATGATAAAAGTGGTAATTATGTTGCTCACATCTTAGAATATCTTGTAATGAGTTGGTTGGATAGTCAATTGGCTAGAATATCATCAAGGAGAAAATTCTATAATGAGTTGGTTGGTAAAATCCCCCTGAGTATAGGTAAGCAATTATATGAAGATTTGGATAGTAAATTGAGTTGCGATTAAGCGGCCTACCCATAGTTTTTTAAAAATATTTCTGGAATTAAATAAATTTATTTAATGTTTTAATTATTTTAAAATTATTTTCAATTCTAAAGGTAAATACTTTTTATTGAAAAAGGTTAGCAATGGTGAAAGAAAAATTTTAGAGCTTATCAAACACACCCAAAGTAAGTGACCACTTACAATTTTATGATAAATCTACAACAATAAAAAATACGTAAATCAAAATAATAACATGTGACCTAACTAAATTTTTTTTAAAAATGTAGTAACGTATAATATATATATATAGAAGAAAACTTAAGAAAGAAAATTAATAAATGTACAAGTAAATATTATAAACATAGATTTAAATGAAAATAATTTAATTTATTGCTAATATAGTTTCAATAGAATAAACATATATTTAAATGAAAATATCAATAATATATAATGCATAATACTAAGAAATATTATTTAAATGTTAATATGTTATACATAATATGTTTTATAGGATTTAGCTTTTATGAAACACTCCTACGTAATCCTTTCCATTGTCATTTTAATACTTAATGAAAAATTCGCTTCATTTGGTATAGTAATTATCATGAAAATAATTATATTTCTTAGTATCAGTATATATGATCCCATGTACAAATGTATAAAATTGATATAATAAAATAATTTAATGTAAATATCAATTTTACAATTTATTTTTAACATTTAAACTATCTGAAATGTTATTACTATATAGATAAATGATTCTATGAATTTTTTTACATTTTAATACATATATGAATGAATCTAATCATTTTTTATAATTTATATATGAATATATAAATTTTTAATAAATATGGCCCATAAATATTTTTTCGAAAGGCAAACATTACCTAGGTTAAAGAGTCATTCGTACTTTGAATCTCATGCATGCATATATTTGATTTAAATTAAATTTGATCTCGCTAATAAAAAATAAAGTTAAATATAACAAATGGAGTTTCATGGAGCATTAAGACATTAAAAGTAATACTAAATATGTGAAATAGGTTATATAGAAGCAGTCCTACTTTGTATGAAGGGTATGTTTGGTTACTTATAAGTCTTTGCATAGTTATTTTAATATTTAATTATTTCTTCACACATTCTTATACAATTGTTATACTTTTTAATATCACTATCTATAAACATAGCATATGTATTTTAATATTGTTATATTTACTTTTCGTTATTACTTCTTTCATATCATATTATTTTCTGTAATTTCAAAACTTTTATATTAAAAACTTTATATCATATTATTTTTTTTTATTTCAAAAACTTATACACTACAAAATTTTCATTTAAAAATTTTATTACTTCCCAAATAAGCTTAGAAAATTCATAGATTAACCCAAACGGTGTTTTGGAAATCAGGTTGCTCATGTATGGACTATAAAAAGCAAGGCCTAACGTTGATTTTTGTTTGGCGTCCATTCCTTTTAATCTTTAGTCCTTTTTTTAATAGTATATTAATCTTGAGTCTCGAGTGACTGAATGAGAGGCAGAGAAAAACAGGGCAGCCGAAATGGCTGAGGATCCTGTAACAAAGATGGTGTTAGACATAGTTGTTGACGAAGCCAGCTCGTGTCGAGATGTGCATGTGGAAGCCCGCAATCTCAGAAATGATGTGGAAAAACTGCGATCCTTCTTGGGGGCTTCCCACACAAGCAGCCGCCGCTGCCGCCGACGCCGCCGCAACGATGCTAGTAGTAGTACTGATCATGACATCAGCGAGAGATACTCGTTGAAGCGGACGAGAGAAGCTATATACGATGCTGAAGATGTGCTGGACAAATACTCACTTTGCTTCGAAGACCAGCCGAGCCTTCACCGTGATCATCACCTTAGTTTCCTCAGCTTTCTGCGCAAAAAGGTGCGCACCCTCACGCAGCTTGGCCATCGTTATGGAATCGCCGCAGAGATACGGGAAATAAGAGCCCGTATCGGCGACATCGTAGAGAGAAGAAGAGATGACCAGCTCTCTGTGATGGAGCTGGAACAGAACAGCAGTGCGCCTGATCCTCGGCTACTTGCGCTCTTCTTCGCAGAATCCGATCTGGTGGGGATCGACGAGCCCAGGGATGCGCTGATACGGATGATGCAGCTGGGTTTTGGAGATGATGATCAGGACATCTGTCATGATCTCCTGACCATCTCGGTAGTGGGCATGGGGGGTCTGGGCAAGACCACCTTAGCAAGAACGGTGTACGAGCAGATGAAAGGCACGTTCCAGACCTACGCCTGCGTTTCCGTCTCCCAGTCCTTCAACGTCCCGGACGTCTTTCGAGCCATGATCCTCGAGTTCCAAAAGGCGAAGAGGGAGCACCCCATCTCCAAATCAAGGACGGAAGTAGACGCAATGACCCAAGTGGAGCTGATCCAAGCGCTACGTGATTACCTCCAAAACAAAAGCTTCCTCCTCGTTCTTGACGACGTGTGGGACGTAGATGCATGGAAGGCAATAAAAACAGCACTGCCTGATGAGCAGCAGCAGCAACGGCTTAGCAGCAGAGTGATACTCACAACACGCCATAGGGACGTGGCCATATTCTGCTGCGATCGCTTCTACGATTTGAAGCCTCTCGACGGGGAGAAGGCCAGGTCGCTTTTCTGCAGGAGGGCCTTTGGAAGCAGCGACGAGGACGCTTGCCCTCATTTCCTGTTGCCGCTCGCACGAAGCTTCATCGCCAAATGCCAAGGTCTGCCTCTCGCGCTTGTGGCCCTGGGCAGTCTTCTTTCGGTCAAGCCCCTGAGCTATGCCGAGTGGGAGCTCATGTATCGCAGTCTCGGGTCGGAGCTCGAAACCGACGACCATCTCAAAAGCATGAAAAGCATTCTCCTGCTCAGCTTCAACGACTTGCCTCACTACCTCAGAGATTGTTTTTTGTTTCTCAGTATTTTCCCCGAAGACTATCCCATCAAGCGAATGAAGCTTATCCGGTTGTGGGTTGCCGAGGGGCTGGTACAGACCACGGAAGGCAGGTCGTTGGAAGAGGCTGCTGATGGTTACCTCAACCAGCTCATACGGAGGAGTCTGGTTCAGGTGACGGGTTTGAAGCATGATGAGACCGTGACGACTTGCCAGCTTCATGACATCGTGCGTGATATAATTCTCACCAAATACAGGGAGGAAGGCTTCTTTGCATCGTTGTCGTCAGTCCTGCAGCCGCGGGACTTCTGCACAGTCCCGTTCTCCCATAGAATCCGCCGACTGTCCATTTACAACAACAAAGGTGATCAAGCTATGACATGTGAAAGTTACAACAGGTTAACCACCCATCTTCGATCCCTGTTTGTTTTTGGGGTGGATGGGCCCATTCAAATATCGTTTGCTGGTTTGAGATGGTTGAGGGTGGTGGACCTCGAGAATTTTCCCATGGAAAACTTCCCTGTTGATTTAACACAGCTGTTGCTCTTGAAATATCTGAGTTTGCAGAACACGAAAATCAAGCATCTCCCCAATTCAGTGGAGAAGCTGAGGAGGTTGGAAACGTTGAATCTCAAGGGAACTTCTGTGTGTGAATTGCCGGTTGGGGTTCTCAAACTCAAGCACCTGCGCCACCTTTTGGCCTATAGGCACGAGTACTACATCAGCCTTAATCCTTTTAACTGTATATCTGGTGTTAAGGTCCCTGCAGGGATCGGGAGCCTGAGATCCCTGCAGAAGGTGGGATTCATAGAGGCAGAGAACAATGAGGTTGTGACAGAGCTGAGGAAACTCAGTGAACTAAGAAGGTTGTGTGTTAGCAAGCTTAGAAGAAGACATGGGGTTGATTTCTGCGCTGCCATTGAGAAAATGAGGCACCTCCAAGCCCTCGACGTGATTTCAACAGAAGAGGATGCTCTCGAGCTCCAATCCCTCTCATGTCCTCCTCCCAATCTTCGACGGGTATACTTATCTGGGCGTCTGGAGAACATACCCGAATGGCTACCCTCCCTCCAGAATCTGGTTTCCCTTCGGTTGTGCAGGTCTAGATTGAGGGATGACCCGCTCAAAGCCCTCCAATCGCTGGCCAATCTGGTGGAACTGGATCTAATACAGGCTTATGAGGGAGCAGAGCTGTTTTTCAAGAGTGGGAGTTGTCCCAAGCTCAAATTGCTTTGGCTAGAGATGAGAAAACTAAGGCAGATAAGGGTGGAGAATGGAGCAATGCCAAGCATAGAAAAACTTACTGTTACGCATTGTGAACAGATGGTGGAGGTGCCATTGTGGCTCCAACAGCTCACCAACATCAAACAGCTTTGCGTGCCTGGAATGCCGGAGGTTTTTGTCCGAAGTCTATACAAGGAGGGAGGAGGAGAATTGGCTGATTATGTTAGCCACATTCCATCTATAGAACGAGAATAGCTAGCTCTAGCTAGCTAGATTACTGTACATGAGCATAGTTGCATATCACCTACACACTAGAATAGCTGGTTATAGATTGCTGTACATATTTATACCACCTAGCTGTAGATTACTGGATGCATGTATAACACCTACAAACTAGAATATTGCTGTACGTATGTACACCACCTACAAACTAGAATCGCTAGCCACACATTGCTGTACGCATGTATATCACTTACAAACTAGAATAGCTAGCCACAGATTGCTGTACGCATGCATATCACCTACAAACTATACGCATGTATATCACCTGCAAACTATTGCGGCTGCTTGTGTGCCTCCGACTAAAAAACATATTTTTTTATTATTTTTATTTTTCATGGGTAAGTAAATGTAGATAAACTAAATTTATAAACTAAGTTTTAGCATTTTTTTATACTTTTAAATATTTTTTGGATTTTTAAACAGTGGCGTTTTGTTAATTTTGAGAGATTTTAAAAATTACGAAAATGCCACTGTATTTTAAAATAAAAAATACTTAAAAACATAAAAAAAGTAAAACTTAATTTATAAATTTAATATACTTAAATTTACTTACTCATGAAAAAAAAAATATTTTTAGGCTAGACGTAGCATCCGGCCCCAAATGATCAGCCATCGAAACAAGAATGGCTAGCTATAGATTGCCGTATGTATGTACACCGTCTACAAAATAGCTAGCTGTAGACTTCTGTACATATGCATACCACCTACAAACTAGAATCGATAGCCACAGCTTGCTGCTGTACGTATGTACACCACCTACAAACTAGAATCGCAAGCCATAGATTGCCGTACGTATGTCCACCACCAACAAACTAGAATAGGAAGCCAAAGATTTCTGTACGTATATAAACCACCAGCAAACTAGAATCGCTAGCTCTAGCCACCGCTGTGTGTCTCTCGGAGATATTTATGTGCGAGGCGTGCATGCACTTGTACAAATATATATTTATGGGTGGACTTGTGCATGTTATGCATGTTTTAAAAAAGGTTAATCCCATATATGCACAGTACTACACGTTTAATAACTTCCGTACCACTCGGTCGCCATCGTTCAATTAATCATCTACCGAATGCTATTTTTGAGGCAAAATTCTTTAAAATGGTCGGAGTACCTCTACCTGGAAATTTAAGTAAGAAATTAGCTACAGATCTCATCGTCTGCACCCATTACCCTCAGATGCGTATGAAAAATTTTATGGACCGTCTTCATAGCTTTTCTTGGTGCTGCCGGGCAAGATTTTTCCACCGCCTCATTGTCTGGGAGCCTGATCGCCTGCTCCCGGGAGTAGGCAACGTTCCCTCTCCCGGGAGCTTATACCCATTTTTTTTGAAATGTTTTTATAAAAATGTTAATTCAGGTTTATTTAACATGTTTATAAGTTTTTACCATTTTTGGAGTATTTTTTATATTTATTTTTTATTTTTGAAAATCAGTGGCATTTTAGTAATTTTAAAATTACTAAAATGCCATTGATTTTCAAAAATAAAAAATAAATATCAAAAATACTCCAAAAATGGTAAAAACTTATACACAAATTAAATACACATATATTAACACTGTTTAGGAGAAATTTAAAAAAAAATAATAAAAAAAATGGGTATAAGCTCCCGGGAGCAGGGAACGCCGAGAGCAGGAGATCGGACTCCCATTGTCTGCAGCCAAGATTTTTAATTTGATGGTACTTCTACACTGTTTGAACTAGAGATTCGCATGGTTTGAAGCGTGAGACACCCACGTTTACACGGTTCAAATCGTGTGGCACTCTAGAGCTTGCAGTTTTATGAACAGTTTTGCCCGTTCTTCACTATTTTGTCTCGAAACTTTGTCAACACATTCTAGGTTGCCTTGATCATCATTTTAATTCCTTTAAAATCATTAAATCATATGTGGTTTTGATCATTGAGCTGTGAATTTCTAGAACAAATGTACTGTAACGCCCCATTCATAGAAATACTCAATAACTAATCAATGGGGGCTACACATTCTAAGAAAAATTCGGCAACATCTCCCCTTAATATACAAGGGGTAATATGGAAACATGACCTGATAATCATAAACATTTCAATTCTATATTTATATACTTACATCTTCATATAATAAGG
>JAXCLR010000063.1:11220936-11254815 GCA_035584095.1 Annona squamosa | reverse complement strand
TAATTTACCGAAGAATTTTTAAGAACCCAATTCACCCCTCCCCTCTTGGGTTTTGCCATTAACTCGGGACCAACACAAAGAAAAGAGAGCAATTGCATTAAAAGTCACTCAAAACTCAAATAAGTCTACCTCCTCATCTCACAACGATGATGAAGACATTGCTTTGCTAACTTGTAGATTTCAAAAGTTTGTAAAGAAAGAAAAGAACTTCAAAGGTTTCAAAGAAAGACCTCGAAAAGAGAAAAAGAAAGATGTTACAAGATGCTATAGATGTGGCGGTATGAGACATATGCAATCTCAATATCCTACATCGGAAGAAAAATCAAAGGAGAGTTAAGTAAAGAAGAAAAGATATGAAAGTCAAAAATTCCAAAAGCCTAAAAGAAGAGGAATGTACGTGAATGAAGAAACTTCATTAACAAGTAGCTCCTCAAATGATAATCTTGAAGTAGCAAATTGCGCAATAATATGCTGCATGGTGCAGATTGAGCAAGAAGAAACCTTATTGTATTTAAACACATCAGAAATTTTAGAAGAGTAAATCACTTCAACAAAATGTACAAATAATGAAAAGGTAACTTCCAAACTTGGTTATTCTAAATCTACTCACTCTTCTATAGAAGAGTGTCTCAAATGTGCTGAATTAGAAGAATTACAACAAGCGTATGATTCATTATATGATGAAATCAAAAAACTAGGAAACAAATTATCGTTGAAGAAACAATAATATAATTCTATTATTATTGTAAATGAAAAACTAGTAAAAAGAACAACAAAACTAAAAGAAGAAAATAAATTGCTATTGAAAGAAGTAGAGAAATTGAAAAGGAGAATGAATCCTTAAATGAATCATTAACTAAGTTCTCTAATCTAGGAAAGAGTGTGAAAATATTTCTGAACATGACCTTTCAAAATAATAGAAGAGGTCTTAGATACTCCACATTTGAGCAAGGAGAAAGCAGCAAATCAAATGTGCCAAAATTTAGAAAAAATCAAGGTAAAGATGCACCCATTTACAAACAAAAAGGGAAATAAGTCATTTGGATGAGAAGGCCAACCTTTGAACCACAACATACTTGAAGATCTACTCCTAGATTACCAAGGACTTGTAACTTTTGCAACAAGATGGGTCACAAAATTTATCAATGCAACTTTAAGAAACTATATGACCATGGTGCAAAATTAGTTTGGGTTCCAAGAAACACCATATTTGGGCTTTCAAGAATGAAACAACAAAGATTAAACCAGTTTACTAACCCAAATAGACCCATAAAATGGGTACCAAAGAGATAATCTCTATTTGCTCATTTTTCAGGTATGTTTCAAGGCAAAGGCAAACAACGTTTGGTTCATGAATAGTGGTTGTTCAAGGCATATGACTGGAGAAAGAAGTTTGTTTCATAAACTTAAGCCTTGCAATGATAGAACTGTTGCTTGTGGAAATAATGAGAAAGGTAAAATCAAAGGTAAAGGAAACATTTATAGCATTTTAAATACATGTATGGAAGATATATTATTTATTGAAGAACTCAAGCATAATCTGATGAGTATTAGCCAATTATGTGATAAAGGGTACAAGGTTGTATTTGAATCATCTATATGCAATGTATTTGATGGAGAAAAAATCATGTTTAGTGGAAAAAGACATGTAAATATATATTTGATTTCATGTGACAAGCTAGATGGTCACTGTCCAATGGTCATTGACAATGATCCATGGGTTTGGCATAAGAGGTTTGGGCATATAAATATGTCAAACATTAAGACCTTATAGAAAAAGAGTTTAGTAGAAGGATTGCCAAAATTGAAATACGACAAAGACAAAATTTGTAAGGCATGTCAACTGTCAAAACAACCAAAAATGCTTTTTTCTCTAAAAAGGAGATTTCCACCACTAGACCGCTTGAATTGCTATACATGGATCTATATGGGTCATCCGATATTTTAACCATTGGTGGAAAGAAGTATGTATTTGTAATAGTTAATAATTTTTCAAGATTCACATGAATAATTCTCTTAGCTAGTAAAGATGAAGTTTTCTTTATGTTTGTAACTTTTGTAAACTTTGTGCAAAATGAAAAATAAAGTACTATTATGACAATTAGAAGTGATCATGATAGTGAGTTTGAAAATAAACGATTCATAGAATTATGTAATGAAAAAGAAATTCATCACACATTTTCTGCACCAAGAACTCCATAACAAAATGGAATGGTTGAAAGGAAAAATAGAACCATACAAGAGATGGCTAGAATTATGCTAAATAAGAGTAAATTGTCTAAAAGTTTTTGGGGCGAAGCTGTAAGTACAGCATGCCATGTCTTGAATCGTGTAACCATTAGAGTTATCTTGAAAAAGACTTCATATGAGCTATGGAAAGATAGAAAACCAAATATTTTATATTTTCATGCCTTTAGTTACACATATTATGTTTTGAACAATGGTAAAACCAACTTGGAAAAACTGGATACCAAGAGTGATGAGACAATATTCCTTGATTACTCATCAAACAATAAAGCATATAGAGTCTTCAATAAAAAGAACCAAGTTGTAAATGAATCGATATATGTTGTTTTTGATAAATTTAATCCATGCTCCAAAAAAGAAGGTGATTTAAGTAATACAGATGATGTCACAATTAATCTTGAAAAAATGCATGTGGAAAAGCAAGAAGAATCCATGGATAAAAAGGTAAGTGAGGTTAATGTTTTCTAAAAACTACCAACTGACTTGAAATTTAAAAATGACCATCCAATTAAGCAAGTTATTGGAAACATATATGAAGGATTAAAGACAAGAGCCTCAAGACATAACATAAACGGCTTATTTGCTTTTGTGTCTAAAATTGAGCTAAACTCCATTGACCAAGCTCTTGATGATGAAAACTGGATCATAGCAATGCAAGATAAGCTAAATCAATTTGAAAGAAACCAAGTTTGGCATCTTGATCCAAGACCAAAAAATTGTGCTGTCATTGGCACAAAATGAGTCTTTAGGAACAAATTAGATGAAAGTGAACTTGTGGTGAGAAACAAAGCTAGGTTTATGGCAAAAGGATACTCACAAGAAGAAGGAATAGATTTTGAAGAATCCTATGCTCCGGTTGTTAGATTAGAGGCTATTCGTATTTTGCTAGCTTTTGCATCTCACATAAACATTAAATTATTTCAAATGGATATAAAAAGTGCATTTTTGAATGGTTATATAAATGAAGAGGTGTATGTTGAACAACCACCTATATTTGAAAAGAAAAATCAATCTAAATTTGTATACAAATTAACCAAAGCGCTATATAGATTAAAATAAGCTCCAAGGGCTTGGTATGAAAGATTGAGCAAATTTCTGATTGATCATTATTTCCAAAAAGGAAAGGTAGACACCACTCTGTTTATCAAGTATAAAGAAAAAGATATTTTGATTATTCAAATTTATGTAGATGATAGTATTTTTGGTGCCACTGGTGAGATCCTTTGTCAAGAATTTTCTGAGCTTATGCAGAAGAAATTTGAGATGAGTATGATGGGGGAGCTGAATTTCTTCCTTGGACTACAAATTAAGCAACTAAGCAAAGGGATATTTATAAACTAGTCCAAATACGTCAAAGAAATGTTAAAGAAGTTTGGTATGAAGAATAGTAAAGGGGCAAACACGCCTATAAGCTCAACCATTAAAATTGACAAAAATGAGAAAGGTAAATCTATTGATTTAAAGTTATATAGGAGCATAATAGGTTCTCTGTTATATTTAACTGCCTCTAGACCCGATATACTATTCAGTATTTGTATGTATTCTAGATTTCAATCATGTTTAAAAGAATCAAATTTAGTAACTGTAAAAAGAATTTTTAGATATTTAGTAGACACTACCAACATAAGACTTTGGTATCCAAAGGGTTCTAATTTTGATCTAATCGGCTACTCGGATGCGGATTTTGCTAGTTACAAGATAGATAGAAAATCTTTAGTGGAACATGTCAGTTTCTTGAAAACATGTTGGTTTCATAGTTTTCAAGAAAACAAACTAGTGTTGCTCTATCTACCGCGAAAGCTGACGCCAGGAGCTATTGTGCCCAATTGCTTTGGATGAAACGACAACTTAGGGCTTATGATATGAAATTCAAAGATATACCTATTAGATGTAATAATACAAGTGCAATATGTTTGACCAAAAATCCGGTACTGCATTCTAGGACCAAGTATATAGACTCAAGACACCATTTTATTCGTGAACATGTTGAAAATCATGAATTTGTTTGGAATATGTGAAAACTGAAGATCAAATTGCAGATATTTTTACCAAACCTTTAGCAAAAGAATCATTTTATAAAATTAGAATTAATATGGGTATGATTGAGTTTGATTGGAAAAACAATAAGATAGGGGGAGTAATCTTAGGAAGTCCAAGTCGAAAGGCCAAGTCGACTCCGGTCATCCCAAGTTGACTTCGGTGAAGTCGACTCTAGGAATTTGACTCCGCAAGGGTGAAGTCGACTTCAATTAGGGCAAGTCAACTTCAAGAGCAATAGTCTGTCTTCCCGCACAATCTTCTTCTTCCTTCTTCTTCTTCTTCCTTCCTTTCTTTCTTTCTTCCCCATTTCTCTCTCACGCCAGTCCCTCTCCTCTCTCTCAAATCCCTCACCTCTCGAGCTCACTCTCTCCCTCTCACTCCTCTCTCTCTCATTTTTTCTCCATCTCTCATCTTTCTGCTTTCTCCCATCTCGAGCTCTCTCTCTCTCAGTCATCTTCTCCCTAAATCTCTCAAATCTTTCTATCTCTCCAACATTATCTCTCAGCTTCTCTCTATTTCTCAGTCGCTCTCTAAGTTTCTTTCTTAGGTCTCTCCACTTTCTTTCAACCTCCCATTTGCAAAACTCATTTCAAAAATCTAAATGGCATCCAAATTGGCTACCAAACTACCCAAATTAGCCGTCTCTAAACCATCCCTAAGGCTAGTACCCAGACAATCTAGATCTCAAGTTGATGAGGAGATCCCTAGGAGACAAAGAATTCCATCTAAGCGAGTCCAGGAATAACCATCTACATCTACTGACCATCGAGTTTGATTCCAAGCAGGAACTCCAACCACCTCAGCTCCAAGACAAGAGGAACCGGAGACCTCTGACAATTCCGGAACTGGGGTAGAAGGGAACCCTAACTCCAAAAGGCCAGGTCCTCAAAATGCCAACAACCTACTTCAGGATCGAGCAACAACATAGTCGATTCTACAAATACTTCTACGAGCGTAAGATTTTTGTCCCAAAGATTATAGATTTCAAATTTTTGAGTGATTATGAGTTTGGAATAGAAGAATTACTGGATTTTCAAGGGTGGTCTAGGTTGTTAAAGGTTGATGATCGAGTTTATCCCGGATTGACCCGCATTTTTTACTATCTGTGGGATCAAGAATATTTTAGCGCATCTATAAAAGGTACCGAGATTTATTTGGGCACAATAGGGGCCCCAAATCAAGATCAGGCTTTTATGCAACTCGGCAGCATCTTAGGGGTTCCATTTGAGGATGAACAACTACCCACCGACCTATCTCTAACCCAAATGTACAATTAGCTCACTAGGAGCAATAAATGCCACCTTAAGATCAAGTTTCTCCATTATATGGATTTATCTCCTAGGTTAAGGGTTCTCAGGCTGTTGATCGCCCATTGCATTTACCCCAAGGGAGGAGGCAGAAATCAAGTGAATCCACAAGAGGCCAAAATTTTATGGGAAGTGGCAGACAAGGTTAAGGTTAGCCTTCCCAGACTTTTCCTTGAAGCCTTAGCCTCCAGAAAGGACAACCCACAAGGGGTCTTGCTGTATGAGACATGGATTACTAAGATCCTTGAGTTTTTTTCACGTGGACATCGATGGTAAGCCATTCGAGGTACTAAAGCCCACAAATGCAATCAACGAGGCTTTACTCCAATGTATGAAGATTAATGTTGATCAGTTTAGAGAGGAAAGAATCAGAGAAAGGATGGGAGAACCAACTCAAGAAGAAGCTGGGGGGAAGCAGCCCCCACCATCACCGCAGCCACAGGCGGCTCCATCTCCACCACTTGAAGTCCCAATTGAGCCCGCATCGCCTCAATCACACGGATCTTGTTCACCACAACCACAAGGCTCGGAGATCCCAGATTTGGCTCTACGACCACCTTCTTGGGACACTTCGGTGAATGCTACATGACAACATTTGGGGTAGCTAGAGGATAGGCTGACCTCACAGATTGCCAAGGTTCTCAATGTAGTCATGGATATGCATACCAGGCAGGTTCGTATGGATCAGGAGCTCCGAACGATCCAATATAGACTTGCATCAGGAAGCGGCCTGATTCGATCTATACCCGACCTGGATCCCCATGTGAGTTAGTCAGTACAACAAGAGACTACACCTCAGCCAGCATCGTCATTTTATTCATATGCCCATGTGCGGCCTACTCCACCCATCCATCAGGCTCCATATCCAATATCGACATTTCTATTTGCAAAATCTCAGATTTTTTATCCCTATTTTTGATATATTGACAAAAGGGGGAGAATAATTGAATTTCTAGTTTTTAAGAATCGAGTCATGGGTTGGGAAGTTTGTATATAGATTTGCATCTGTCTTTGCATTTTGCATGAAATGTATTGATTATATATGAAAAAGGTTTGTTTATGTTCTGATAGAAATGGTCGAATGAATGTTTTAAGTTGTGATCTATATGATATATGCAATTGTTGAAAATAAAATATATATGTTTATTCCATTAAGTTTGAAATGCAATGCAAAAAACCTATGATTATACTAAAAATACCAATACAAGATAAAATGATATGTTTTAAAGATATTGAAAGGTATAAACTCAAATTATTTTTGTCAATCACTAAAAAGAGGAAGATTGTTGGAATCGATGGCAAAATAACCAAAGTTTATGTTTTGATGATTAACAATTCAATTTGAGTAAGATTTGGTTAGTAACATGTTTTATGAAATGTTTAAGGATATAGAAATGAAAAATATGAAGTCTAACAGGTCAAGTTGATTCCTAAGTCGACTTAGACATCGACTTAAGTCAAGGCGATCCCCAAGTCGACTTTGGATGCGACTTCAAACAGAAAAAATCTTCTAACGCTGAATTTGGGCACAAGGACAGGCGAAGTTGCAATCGAAGTCAACTCCACCTGCGACTTAGGTGAAGTCACAGACTAAGTCGACTCCAGTATTGATTTCGAAGAACCCAGAACATCCAGCACTGAATTAGGAAATTCAAAAAGCGAAATCGCATACCCAAGTCGAACGACTTGAACGAAGTTGGAACCCAAGTCAACCCGAACATTTGACTTGGAATAGAAATGGAGATAAATCAAGTCCAAGACAAGAAGAATGACATGAACAAATTAAGGAATACTCATTTGGACATTTCTATAAAATCCAAGATTCAAGCATTTCAACTTCAAGACATGACGTTAAAAATTTTCAAGAAAAGATGATAATACTGAGTTCCAAATAAAAGAAATTGGTGGAAGAACAATTAATATGAAGAACATCAAGCAATCAAGGTCGTTTCCAAAGATTTTAAGTTCATCAAGCAGGTATAGAAAGTGAAATCGCATCCGAAGTTGATTTCACTTGTGACTTGAGTCAAGTTTAGGACCAAGTCGACCTAAGGAAGAACTTGAGAAGCTTGCTGAAGACCGAAGTTACACCCGAAATCGACTCTAGTCTGCGACTTGGGTTAAGTCGCACCCGAAGTTGACTCATCTACGACTTGATTCGTAACGGTCGAAAATATTCGAACGTTGGCGTATTTAATGCGCGCCACCTACTTCCAAACATTCGAATACTCTCGTTATTTATATAAGGCATTCAAGACAGACGTTGGGGGTAGCTAAAACTTCATTGATTAAGCACAACTCCCATCTCTAAGAGCATTAAGTGATCAAGCCAACATCTAGTAGAAGAACTCTAAACTCAAACCGTCAAGAACTGCTTGCTGAATCGTCTAGTCTTCTTCACAAGTTCTTCTCCGTACTAAATCTGCCTCTATACAACATTAAAGTATAAAAACTTTCTTTATTAATTTTCCTATTGTATTGTACTTGATTTAGTATTGGTGACTAAGATCAAGTGAAAGCAAAGTAGTGTGTGATTAGAGTGATACTCATCACCTACTTGCGCTAAGTCTGTTTTAAACCCCCTAGACTATGAATCTAGAAGAGAGTAGAGGCTCTATTGTATTTGGTGAAATACATAGTAGAACCCAAGTCACAACGGTGTGGTCTTAGAGGAGTGGAGTAGGGAAGGTTGTCCCAAACTACTATAACTTGTGTGTTCTGTTTGCTGCTCTTAAATTTCTGTCTTATTTGCTTCAACGGGCTAAATCATAACAGGGGGTGTATCCAAGATTATCTAAAAGAATTTTAAAAATCCAATTTACTCCTCCCCTCTTGGGTTAAGCTATAAAATTGGGACCAACACAATAGAGAAGAGTAGTAGGGTTTTCATTCATTATCGAATGAGCATGCAATAATTAAGGAGAGGGCAAGTAGCAGGGAAAGGAGTTGCTGCTACACGTAATTGCCAGAAATGAAGGAGATAAGCTGCAATAGTGAAGTGGTGAAGCTGTGCACATGTTGTTACTAGAGATGACGGTGATAAGCAGCACCAAAGAGGCACCGATACTACTGCCAACAATGTGAGGAGATGAGAGATAGTGAGGTGACGAGGTAGAGAAACAACAAGAATAACAACTGCAAGAAGAACTGAGAAATGGGTTCGTCGAGTGACTTTGAATTAGGGCAAACATTAGGGAAATATTTATATCTGAGGTAAAATCATCATTTCATCTATGGCTAACAACTCCACTAACAGGTGATGGACCGTTTGGGTATAAGTAAAAATATGATTAAAATATATGGATATGAGAGATATTTTTTAAAATTCATGCATGTAAGTAGAATTGTGGGTAAATTTTGTGTGTGTATAAGGAATTCACCTTTTTTGTTAATAGACCTATATTAATTTTGCTTCCCTCCCCAAGATCTTGACTCTAGCACTACGTGCATAGGTGATGGCTTATGCATGGGTTGTTCATGAAATCACCTCTTCTTCTCTCCTTTGCAATATAGATTTTGAATTATGATTTTCACATATGATAGTCTACCGTAAACATTTTGGAAAATTTCCAAATTGCCTTCTCTACTTTGATGGTTAAGATTACCCTCATATTTTTCAGCGCATTGGATGGATTTATTTGCATTAATGTTAAGTGCTTATTAAACATTAGATCTAAACCCATAAGTGAGCTGTAAAGTAAGTATAGTTCTAGGATGAATATCCAACAATTAAAATATTTATCTTTTGTGTGACCCTCAAAATTGTGCTTAAAGTAGTTTTGAATAATATTATTAAATAAATAACAATAAAGAAAATAGATAGATCTAATTCCAATAAATGGTGCAAATGAAGACCACTTAAGATGGTTTAGTGTTTGTTCAAATGTGGATCGTTTCTAAGCAATCACTACTTTTTTACTTCGAAAATATATTTTTTCTTAAATTATTATGCTCTTTTAATTCTTGTATAAATATATTTAAGTGAAACACTAGCAAAGAAGATTTAAGTGACTTTGTATTTTGTGCATAATTTTATACTTTTTTAACAATTGCAACCTACTTAAATTGAAAGTGGCATAAACTTTTTTTTTTATAAATCTCAACATGCCTAAATTAAGATTATTCTTAAAATTATAATTACATAAAGAATACTAACAAAATTAGATTTCATTTAGTCACCAATATGGCATGAACTTAAAGTTCCATGGTTCAATTTAATGGAGCTAATTACATTGGCTTGGAACTCAAAATAAATATAGATATAAAAAAGATATTAAATTTTCTATTCATGTATAGGAATAATGGAATAGATATATAATTTTGTAAAAATGATTTATTATGTATTATCTTGATGGGATGCACTTAAATAGTATGCAATGAACCAAGTAAACCTAGTACATTTGTCATATATGCTACATTCAGGCAATTATAATTTACTAAATTTAATTTATTCATTAATTTTATTATCATGAACATTTTGAGTAACAAAATCATCGTAATTAAAGCTACATATTATTTAAAAATTTGTCAACTAGGGCATAACTCCTGATTTCAAGTGTCAGCAGGAGCATGGTCTTCAATGTAATAAAAAAATTTAGAATTATTTGAAAGTAATTCTTTTTTCTTTTTCATTGGATGTATATATTAGAACTCAATTCAGATATTACAATCAAGCCCAAGGGTGATAACACACTTACATCTATCATATGAGAAGACAATACACACTTGATTAGTTAATAAAGGAGACAATACACACTTGATTAGTTAATAAAGGAGACAACCAACTTCCAAATCATAAAAATGAACACCGCAATGAGAGTTTGAACTTAGGTTGATGGCATGCATGTCGTCGCACCTGAGCATTGAGCCACCGCCTCATGGTCATTTGAAAGTAATTCTTAACTCATGGAAAAATAATGCACAAATTGTAAGTTAAATGTAACTAGCATAAAATGTTTATCTTAACTAATTTTTGTGTTTATCTACAACATTTTTTATTAGATTGAATGAATGACATCTGCAATGGCCTAAACTGAGAACCAAAGCTTTTGCCCTAATTTTTTATCCAAGTCATTTAAATCTTTAGAATCTTTACGTATATTGAATAACACCATCTCATAAAGGTAATCATAAATAAATTTGTATTATTACATCTAAGCAATTATGTTTATAAAATTATTAAAATCATGCCCACATTAGTAAAATATTTACATCCAAATCAAGCCACTAATTACGTAAAATAATAAATTAGGTAAATTCATCACGCCACCGCCATCTCATTGGCAATCATCCACTCGGTTATCTGAGAGCCAAAGAAAAAAAGGTTAAGCTCACAAGAACTTAGTAAGTAAGATCATGCTCTGCGAATAAGATCATAAGAATATATTATTTTCTATATATTAGGCTTTTAATATATTTTATATACTATCATCTTTTCTTAGAGGTACTAGTTTTTAAGTTTGGGGACTACCTTAAGGATTTAGAACCTTAAATTCCTTAAGATACTCCTTTATCCCCAAAATCAAATTTCTAGGTCTCGTTTGGTTAATCTAGCCCTTCTATTAAATTCAGAATGTCTCGATCCATAGGAAATGACTTCTAGATTACTGAAATTAGACCTCTAGAGCTTAATTTACGTCAATGTGAAAATGGACACACCAAATGGTGCCAGTGTCCCTCACCGCCGGTAATTTTGCTCGACTAGGCTTCTTGGTTGCCGCGCTTTGGGCTTTGGAATCTAGGCTTCCCTGTTACGCTTCCACCTGAATTTTAGCTCTAGGCTCTAAGCCCTAGAATGTGCTAATGGATTTTCTCCTGCTCCAAGCCTATTGCAACAGACTAGGTTCATTTACCATTGGGCTCAGGCTAGATCTAGCTCAGTACTAAAAACCCTTTTCCAGCTTCTAAAAATTATAGAAACTCTTGCTACTTCTGATTTTACAGAAAACTCCGTGACAATATAGGATTTTCAAAAAATTTCTAAGAGAAATTGCAAATACCCGAAAAACATAAAAATGGGTAAAGAATTACATTCTTCCCAAACAACGACTTACATGAGAGATATATTAATAATATTTTAATATTATTTTCATATATACCTCCTTTAATTCTCTTAAAGTCATCTTAAATGCATTAAAATTCCTCTAATTAATAATTTGGCTAACATATTTAATTTTAGGTCATCCAAGCTTAATATAATGTACATAAATATACACATTAATTTATTTCACTCAAAATAAATTATAATTATATCATTTATGCTTTCCATCTTACCTAAAGTTATCTTTATATTGATAAAATCCTTAAATTATTGATATTTCATCCCATAATTAATTTAATGTAAACAATATATTTCTAAACTAATTATGAGGCATCCACTTCTTATGCAACATAGCATATAATATCTCACATTATCTCAGCATAATAAACAACTATGAAATCATCTATTAGTACAAACATTAATATAATCATGTAATAAATCCTCATTAAATCATATCATAATTAAAGGCTCAAGGCGACAAAATCCCCTTATCTTAATGAAGAAAATAAAACAGGTCATTTGAACGGATTGGATTTTCTATTCCCTTTCTCTAACAGCAGCGTTTCTCCTATTTTCTTTGGTATTCATCTACGAACTCCCCTTAAAGTTTATTTATATATTTCACCGTCAGTTTCAATTTTAAATTTCAAACTAATGGGGCCCACAGAGCTCAAAAAGGCAAAATTTTTCTTTATTCATTTACTGGGACATGATCTCGAGACCTCCTCTACTAAAAATCAATACTTTAACCACATAAGTATCTTGAGCTATTGAGTTAAATACTTCTAACATTTTATATAACCTAACCTATTCTACCTAAGTGAGCTTCACTTATTCATGGCTTATTACTTGATCAAATGGTCAATAGTCAAGATGTCACCTTCGTGGACATGTCGTCATTTGAATGGTCAACTTTTATTTTTTCCTAATTATTACAACATCCAATATAATTCACCCACGGATGGCGGTCAAATATAACAAATTTAACCATTCACTTGAAGTAGTTTTCTTATTTTGATAAGGAGACTTTCTAAATATACTATAAATTTTCACACCAGTTCTTTGTATGTCCATGAATTTTTTAAAATCTTCTTTCATACATGTTTCTTAAAATTCCTTCCATATCCATATCCTTAATGTTCTACGTTTGCGTATTTTATTTTTATTTATTTTTTATATTTTCAAAATGCCAAATTTACCCATTTATCGTAAATCCCTCTGACTATTGACTTGCTGTGGTTCGCTGCTGTTGAGTGTTGAGGTAGAATACAGACCGTGGGTTAGTTGACTTGGGATATGGTGAGCGTAGGTTCGGTATGTAGTGGTCATAGGAGATCATAAGACCTGAAAAAATGGCTATGGCGAAAGGAAAATCAGTGCAATAGGACTATCCAAAATCCAAATTTGAAAATTCAAATTCTCAAAATCCAGAAGCACGAAACAAGCAACAAACCACTCCAGCAAAGGTTAGGAAGCAGCCGCAACAACGGGAGAATGACGACCACAACAAGATCCAAGATACGCCAGGCTAGAAGATGTTCGAAAAAATAAGAGACTATCTCCATTTTTCATGGGTTTTCGCTGGATTCATGTTATAGGGCGAATTTTAGGCAATAGAAACACTACATCTTTGCTGAATTTCTGCAAATCGACCACAGAATTCTCTAAAAGAGAGCTAAGGAAGTGAAGGAATCTGTTTCAATCAACTTAAAGATCTGCAACAGAAGATCAACAAGAGTCTCTTGCAAACGGCCTTCTTAATAACCTTCTCCCACACTTCGGCGCCGTCTCTGATTTCAAGCTTCAACCAAGTAACCTTTGGCCCATTCGGTTTAACCCAAGGCCATGCTCTGTTTCTTCCAATTGTTGTCCTCCCCAAAAATCCGTCCATGAATCCATGATTTTCACATTTAATTAGCAACTGTTGTCGGCAGCAGCCAGGGGTGTTAATGGTACCCATCAACACGCTTGTGCAGCGGATTTGGGTTGAGTTTTTTGAATAAATGGATTATAAACCACCAACTCGTTCAATTATTTAATTAAACAAATAGATTGAAGCTTAAATTTTATAGCTTGTCAACCCGTTTAGTAACTTGTTTAACTCATTTAACCTTTTCAACTCGTTTAACCCATTAAAGTTCTATATACATAAATATAAACTCCCTGTTTATTTTTCCTCATTAAATTTTCCTCCCGCCACTAAATTTTCATTTTTTCCGCTGCTACCTTAGTTCCATTTTTTAGTTACTATCCTATTTTCGTTCCTACTCTTGTCGCTTTTGTTAAATCATCGTCTGTCAAAGTTTAGGCCTTCGGATCATTTGCTATACGATTCGTTAACAATCCGCCAACCTGTTTATTAAATAGGTTGTAAATGGATTCGGTTTGAAAATTTTTAAATAGATTAACAAATGAATTACGGTTGAAATATTTTAAATGAGTTAAAATTAAGACTAGGCTTCAATCCGTCTAATTCAATCCATTAACACTCCTAGTAACAACACTATCAAGTAGTAGTGATAGAAGGATATATTTTTCATTTCACTTGCGGCTTATAGTCATCCATAGTTTCCACCCATTGATAGATATGAAAGGAATTTCATGGAAAATGCAGCACTTTGGAAGAAATTTTCAAAAATACACAAGTATACAACGAATTAATGTCAAAATTAGTGGGTATATTCTAGAAGATAATCCATTTAATTCGGCTAGTGCGCATTGTGCATTGACAGTTTCATTTTTTAATTCGTTGTCACTAATATAGAGGCCCAAAAATAAAGAATTCAATTTATGTAATTTTATAATTAATAATTTTATCTAATATTCTTCGAATTTAAAAATAAAAATCACTGTTAGCAGGTAGAAAAGTGATTTTCGGTCTTTAAATTTAAAAGTATTAAATAAAATTATAAATTATAAAGCTGTATATATAAGAAGCACATATGTTTAGGTATATATATTGATGAAAAAAATGTCTGAAAAGATGAAAAAAATGTCTGAAAGGATAAAAAAAGATCGTTGAACTAGGTGTTGTGGATTGGAGGCAAAAACATTATGAGATTATTCGGGTATGTTTGGAGAAGGGAAAAAAATTAATGAATTTGTTATTTAAATAATTAGGGTAGTAATGTGATATAGTAGATATAAAAACTAGTACCAGACGTGAAAAAGTTGTCTTAAATAAAGGAATTGAATGAAAAATATGAATATGAACAAGTCCCGGGAAAAAGTGGGAAGAAGATATCATGACAATGTCATGATTATTCACTTTTTACAATTAGTTTTATTTGTTATTTTTCTACATAGACATATTTTTTAAATGTATGTAATTTACGTGCAAATTTTGTCATTTTATAATATTTTTATATTGTTACTTTTGATCTTTAAAAATTTTTAATAGGAAAAATGACTTAAATGCTCCGAAATTGAGATTTTTAAAAAATAAAATAAATAGATATAAAACCTTGTAAAATGGAAAAAATTAGGGATATATATTAAATGTACTTAAAGTGTCGTTGAGAAGTAATAAAACTTTTAATAAAATTTTTTTTGCGTAAATATTTTTGAAGTAGAAAATAATATGATATGGTAAGAGTAATGATGAAAAGAAAAAAAAATAAAGTTAAAATAAATATATTAGATGTATCAATAATTATGTAAAAATTATTGAAAAGTAGAATAACTATATAAGAAGAAGTGAGAAATAATTAAAAATAGAGTAATTATGAAAAGTAAAAAATTTTAAATTAAAAAGTGTTAATTTGAAAAGTTTTTTTTAATAAACAAACATCCTCTTAAGAAAATATATTTATGAAAAAATAAAATAAATAAATAAATAAATATAATATATTTTAACTTTAAATACATCGTAATCAGTACAATCCGGACTCCAAGGAAAATCATCGTTGAGGCAGAGACAATTTTCACTGCATCCTAGAAAACCAGAAGCTTGCCTAAACGCACCAGTCGTGTCTAAGACAAATAGTGCACAGAAGGATGATCGCTGGCACGTTCCGAACCGTTAGTTCGCGTCCGACCCATCAACCACTTGTCGTCGTGTAGCCTCCGAACAAGATTGCCTGAATGGAAAGCATCTCTGCGCGCGGCGATATCGTCTAATCCTCAAGTTCTCAATTTATCACCCAGAATTAATTAACGGAGACATCCAAAAATCTAATCCCTGTGCTAATTAGTGCTATTTCTCTTAGTATGGAGATTCATCAGTCCATTAATTTTTCCAAATTATAACAAAAACATATGAGCTTTAAATTCCGTCCTTTCCTCTTGTCGTATGTACTTAGAAACCCACCAAATTTTAATTTTGGTGCAACAGATGTTCCTATGAATTGCAAATTTCCATTGAAAGACACTAATAAATTCTTATGCTTCCAATGTTTTTGCATGACGTAGTTTCTCATGCTTCATATTTTGAGTTGGTGGAATCTTTAGTCACTTGACGTGCATTAACTATCCTCGCCCGCCAGAGTATGGATACCTTCGTTTCCAAACCTCTCGTTGTCCGCCCGGCTGCAACAGTGCAACGAAAATGAAATCCTATGTATGTTCACCACCATGAGTTTACAACAGCTCAGACAAAACATGAGATCGATCGTTGCAAGAAAACATGAGAAACGGATTCTGACTAACAAATTTTGGGATTCGGATGGTCGAGATTTCCATAAATTTGCGGCTAGATTGCGAAATATTGGTAAGAAATGGTAAACGCGCAGAAATGTCTCCAGGAGATTAGCCATGATGGAATGGAAGAAGCGAAACAACTCAAAGAACTGTTCTTGGAAAAACAAGCAGCTTCTCTCGCACTCTCCGCTAACCTCTGCATTCTTTTTCTCGAGCTGGCATCTGGTTCGAATCTGCAAGACTCCGAGATCCGCTGGCATCGAGCTCTAAATCCGAGGCTTTTTCTTTCTGAAATTTCGATTTGTCTGCTGCTGCAGGAATCGCTTTTCTTGTTCTTTCTTCTCTCTTTTTTTCAGCCATGGCACTCTTCCATCCTGCTTCTTCGCTCTGTTTCAATGGCTTCACCAGCGCGAATCCTCACCGTCCGATGGAACGTTGCACAGGATCGACGCCGGCGGGGGCGGCTTTCAGCAGGAGCGGCGTTGTTGGAGCGATCGCTGCTGCCGAGCCTTGCTGTGCTCCGCTGGCATGGCCTCTTCGTCGGAGGAGATGGGAAGGTAACGCTTCTGTTTTCTCTCTTAGCTTTGGAGGTTGGATGAATTCTGCTCTCGATAGTTTCCACAAACTACGATCTTTCCAAATCTCATGGCTGGGAGCTTGGGATGATGGAGGTCTTAGGGGTTTGGGTTTATTGATCTTGTCTCCTACTGAAAGGGCAGTCTGTGTCAATTGGAATTGGCAGAAATGAGGGTTTTGCGTTAAAAAGCATTTCCATTTTTGGGATGTCCTTGTAAATTGAGCTTTTTGCTTTTAGTAAGATTTCACTCATGTGAATTGTTTTTTGATAGTGGGCAGTCCTAAAGCATTTTCTGGAGAGAACGGCCCGCCGGATGCGAATGAATCCCCATTGGTAGTGTGCTTTGGCGAAATGCTGATTGATTTCGTACCTACTACGAGTGGGCTCTCGTTGGCTGAAGCTCCTGCGTTCAAGAAGGCCCCAGGAGGTGCCCCTGCTAATGTGGCAGTCGGCATTGCTCGGCTCGGGGGTTCATCTGCCTTCATTGGAAAGGTTTCTTCGAGATATATTTTCACCCATTGTTTACCATGTTCTTCAATCACCATCCTTTTCTGCTTAGTGTCGGCTCAAATTCTTTAAGCTGTCCGTTGTTCGAAGTTGTTGTAATGATGGATGTGAAAACATTCAAAATTGGTTTTCTAGAGGAGAAATCTACCTCAAATGTTCGATAGAAAACTAGCGATTATATTTCATGATCATGGAGTTTTATCTGAATTTGTCTATTTTTATTGTCGGGAATCGGGGTTCTTGCTGATTCCACTTAGGGGCTTTTTGGTTGGGTGAGAATGGGAATGAGGAATGAGAAACGAGGAGTGCAAAAGGTCAACATTGTTAATTACTCAACTACTCTATAGAGATTCTTATTTGGTATTCAGAATTCACTGATCAGTGTCTTAGTGCATTGCCTCTTTGTAGAAATCTATACTGATTCTTGACTGTGTGAGGCAACTGTGAGGTATTCACGGAACGAGCAGTGCTTGGCTGCTTGCGATGGTTGGCCACTGTATTTATTTATTATTTAAATAATATCACTTCTATTTGTAGATGCCTTGCAAAGTGATTGGTCTGTTTCAACTTGATCATCCTTGTTGGGCTGTTTCCTGATATCTGTTCTTCTGTGGTCTACAGCTGCTAGTTAAGGATGACTAGGATACTGGCTTTTTAGATCAAGCGGTAAGATAATTTGAAGGATGACTCCATATATATTCTCAGTGGGGTAATCGAAGATAAATGAATAACTGGAGTTTGAAACCAAATTGGAAAGCAAAGGACGAGCATCAGCTCTAAGGATTGATGAATCTGATTAGCTAAATCCTGCCTGAAAGCCTCATCTTCCAGCATACCAAAAATTAAAGGAAAAGTTGCCACTGTACCTGCTGTAATCATCTTCGACATGATGATATCAATTAAATACAATAGTCTGAGAATTTCCATGAAGATCTTTCTATAACCTTTGTTTAATAAATTTTTATGAAAATTGAACAGACCTCAATAGCACTAATAGATTATCACTAAAAAATGATGGATATACACTAGTCACTTTGTTTTTTACTGGGGTTCCTTTTATATCCCCTTTATTTTGAACAGTATGAACATTTGTGATCTTCTTCTTAATAAAGGATGAAGTATTCTGTTTAAATTTCTTTGTGCACATGATAGGCCCTATATAATTTTGGGCACAGATCCAATATAGCCATTTGCATTTAGCTTCAATCCAAATGCAAATGGTTGCATGACCCCCTTTTTTTAGATTTTTTGGCGCTAACATGTGGGCCACAAGCATGTAGTACTTAGATATTTTAGAATATTTGGATATTGTTTGATTTTCTTGAATATTAAATATAAAAAATCTCATTTTTCAAGTGTTGAGCCGCTTGAAAAGCGGATTTTTTTCTCAACATTAAAAAACAAATATTAAATAATATCTGAAAGTTATAAAATTTCATATTTAAGGAGTACATGTGTGGGCCCACATGTTAGAGCCAAAAATTCAAAAAGGTCATGGCAACATTTGCATTGAAGCTCAATGTAAATGTTGCATTGGATCGGCACTGTATAAGTTTTCATACAATTCCATAGAATCAAGGTTTCTCAGCCCCAGAACAGCACAGTTGCTTTATTATTCCTGATAATCACTCAAGTCAATATAATTTCGATGAATGGTTATCAAGTGTCGAAACTGCAACCATGAACCATGGACCATGAGTCTGCATCAGGTTCTTCCTTTTCACTTCTGTTTCTTGTTCGCCATAATCTTGAATTTCATTTGTTCCATAATCTATCTATAATTTTTGATTGGATTATCTATAACCTTTTTTTTTAAAAAGGTTAATTTACTCTTCATCTTGGTTTCTGTTTTATTCAGGTGGGTGAAGATGAGTTCGGTTACATGCTTGCTGATATTTTAAAAGAAAACAAGGTAAACAATAAGGGGATGCGTTTTGACCCTGGTGCTCGAACTGCTCTTGCTTTTGTCACACTGAAGAGCAGTGGCGAACGTGAATTCATGTTTTACCGTAACCCTAGTGCTGATATGTTGCTTGAAGAATCTGAACTTGATCTTGATCTCATTAAAAAGGTACGCGAATTTGTGAACATTGTGTCACAATGACAATTACTGAAATAGACAATTGGAGTGAATTTTGTGATCATTTTTTATTTGTATAATCCTTGGCAGGCCAAAATTTTCCACTATGGTTCAATTAGTCTGATCACAGAACCCTGCAAGTCGGCCCATATAGCAGCAGCAAAAGCTGCAAAGGATGCTGGTGTCCTTCTGTCTTATGATCCCAACTTGAGACTTCCTCTATGGCCATCACCAGAGAGTGCAAGAAAGGGAATATTGAGCATATGGGAGACTGCTGACATCATTAAAGTATGAATCTGTTGAAAGTGTATTTGAATTGTCATTTGTATTATATGATACTTTTTCATGTGTTTCTACTCCGGATCTACAAACACATGAACTCAATGTCTTCTTTTTGGTTGTTGTACATTTGAAACAGATAAGTGAAGAAGAGATTTCATTCTTGACTGAAGGGGAAGACCCATATGATGATGCTGTTGCCTGGAAACTTTTCCATCCAAATCTCAAGCTGCTCCTTGTAACCGAGGGCCCAGATGGGTGCCGGTACTATGCTAAGGTAAAGTTCATCAAGTGGCACTTCTGCTAATGCCGTTTTGAATTTCTGGATCTTTTTTCTTCATTCTGCATCCAGTTCCATGCATGGGATGTACCAGGTCCCCTGCTTGGAACATGTATTTTTTTTTTTTTCATGTGGCTTCAGGGGTTTATGTATGGAACCATAAAAAATTCTGGCAGTTCCTGCAGTATTGAAGGCATTGTGTTCACTTCAGGATGATTTAAAGGTACCATAGACGAGAAATTTTGAGTTTTTGAACCATCAACACGTGGTTCAAGTGACATATGTAAGTAGAGGTTTGGTGGAATCCTTCATGGAAGATGGCATCTCAAGAATATTGGCTACGTTACCAGTGATCCGACAACCTTATTAAACTGACAACTTCAGAAAGGCTGAGCCAAAGGCAATAGAATAAACACAAGAAGTGTTTGATCTACTTTGTTCAGCACTGTGCAATGTGGACACAAGATGTAAGATAATCCAGTCGACTGAACTGTTTAACTTGAAATGTGTGTGCAGTTACAATTATTGCTTGCCATTTGTCCAGCATTGTGCCGAGAAACTAGTACACTGATTAATGAAGAACGAAAACCCATAGGGTAAATGGTGGATGAAGGGATAGATCTTGCGTTAGATACTCAAGTAAAATTATCAATGAAACAGTGTCCCAGGCTTTTCAACAACAAAGAATATGTATTTTGACACTTTACCACGTTACTGTGTCGACTTTTCAACAATGAATAATATCTGTTTTGACAGTTTTTTCTGTTCTTGTAACATTTTTTGCATTTGTTCTATTTTCGGTTAAAATTTTCATAAGCTGTCCAAGCCTTTTACTTGCATTTAAAACATTTCATTATTTAAAGATCTTCGATGGTCAAGGTTGTTATCAAGTCCATAAAACATCATTATGCCGCTGGGCATATCCCTGGTTGTTGCCTTGTGGCATTCATATAATGAATCTCAGTTTTTGCACACAGGATTTCAGCGGAAGGGTGCCAGGATTAATGGTAGAACAAGTAGATACAACCGGTGCTGGCGACGCTTTTGTTGCAGGCGTACTATCACAATTAGCCGCAGATATGTCTTTGCTTAAGGTATTGATTCCACTAGAACTTAATTTATTCATAAGAAATTTGTCATTACAATATATAATTTTAAAAAGAATTTCTTTTTAATATCCACAACATTTATATTTAATTCCTTTTGTACCCATGATGTTTCACAAACTTCTGCCATAAAATTACTTTCATACCTGCCATCCAAACAGCCATTATTTATCCCATTGAAAAATGATTTTACCCATTAGAATTATCTAATTCAAATGATTGAGCCCTAATATAACACTCACACATTTGATGTCATAAATTAATAATTTACCATCATCAATTGAATCATATTATGGCTTAATAATTTCAATCAAGAAATTTTGAAGAGGCAAGATTGTCTTTTGAATGAAGTAAATAACAATGTCTTAACAATATAAGAGGAATTTGTGAAATATTGCTTTTGTATTAAGATTTTATACGTAAATATGGTTGGCGCAAAATAAATTTTCCGTATTTACAAAAATCCCTATCCATGTTTCGTGTTTACCTACTTCAGGATGAAGGCAAGCTAAGAGAGGCTCTGAAGTTTGCCAATGCATGCGGAGCACTGACTGTGATGGAGAGGGGAGCCATTCCTGCTCTACCGGCAAAACAGAGGGTGCTTGATGCATTGCTTCAGCTGGCTGCATAGGTCTTATATGATCTTTAATTCAGGAAGGTTTCGATTGAGGTGGGCTCTGGCAACAGCATGCTTTTAATCGTAGTGTTGGTGATGTCCTTGAAGCTTAAAATTCTAGCCATTACTCGGTAGCCATTGATAGTTCGCCCATATGAACTTGGATCTCAAGAGTCGGTAGGTTTTTGTAGAAACGTTGTAGATTGATATCGCATTAGAAATAAGGTCGAGTAGCCATGCCTCAGTGGTAACCATACTTCACCATCGTCTGTTTATGGGAGTGATCACTGGTTGGGATATTTAGAAAATTATGTAAGAAAAATTAGAATATTAATTAGATATTTGTATATTGGTATTTGGATGTTGTAAGAATGTCTTAAGGCTTTCTTAAGGCTTTAGTGTAATACCAATTGAGATAATGTAATATATAAATTTCCATTAAAAAAAAAAAAAGAAAGTGTCGAGTAGCATTTCCCTATGATAGGAAAGAGCGCTGTTTCGTTTAAAAATCCTAGTTTTTGCCTAAGCAATGAGAAACCTTGGATTGGATTTCTTACCAGGTACTAGTGCCTCCAGGGACAACCAAGCCCCTAACGGTATTCATTTCAGGCTTTGGGAATTGTTTCGAGCCCAATGAACCGGATCTGGTTATTTGCGTGGATGCCCCCTTTTCTGAGGGTGAGAGGGATTGAGGCTTGCTTCCCTCAGAAAATTGGAGGAACAACACAAACAACGTAAAGAACTTTCTCTGCTCTGTTATATGTAGTTTTGAATTTCACCTATTTTTTATTTTTATTTGATTTTAAAATTTGAAAAGTTATGATTTTTTAGAAGTATATTCACACATTCAGCCTGACTTCAACTTAATTATAATAATGACAAAGTATGATTCTGCGAAGTTATACTTTGGTCACCATAAACCTCTTATAAGCATTTATTTCAAATAATACTAATAATTAAAATATAATAAAACTTGTGTCTTGATAAAAGTCATCTTAATTAAATCAGCCAGATGCGCCAGAAAGAAGCTGAATCCACTAGTTCCAAACTGAACTGCTAAAACATCGAAGTCGAAAGGAGTGAAGAACTGGGGGGGAAGAAAAAAATGTCTGCTATTGACATTTGCAACCTCTACGCATCTCCAAAATGAGTTTCTCTGAAAACTGTCCTATCTTGGGATTTGAAACTAGTCACAAAGAGTCCCCAAAATGTCATCATCCATGAACAGATGGTACCTGCCCACACAACATTCCTTCATTCATATATTCAACAGAAATTGAGCAAGAGATTAAACTACGAAGATTCAGGGGAGAAAGAGAGGCAACAAAATGAAGAAACGAGATGACTGGTATCAGTATTACTCTTTATTATCAATCTTCACTTGGGTGCCGCCATATTCAGGCAAGAGAACCGTGTCTCCTTCTTTGAAGGGCACAGGTATGTGCTTCCCATCCCTGTCCCGGCCTCCAGGCCCCACCGCCACCACTTTACCCGAATTCAGCTGTCAAAATCCCCCATTCAAGGCCACACATCAAACAACTACGTAACAGAGGGAGAAAGAGAGAGAGAGAGAGAGAGAGAGAGAGAGAGACCTTCGTAGTTTTCTCAGGGAGTATGATACCGCTGCTTGTTTTGGAAGGAGGAAGGATCTTCTCCACCAGCACCCTATTGAAGCTCGGAAGAAGACGCTTTGCCATCTCTCTTTCTCTCTGTGTTCGTCAATCGACCCACCGTCTGGCTTAATAAGTGCTTCTGTGGTACCTTCTAGATGCTAGTGGAATGGCACGTGAGCCAGAGTAGAGAGGTTTAGGGTTTTAAGAGCGTCAACGTCGTGTTCGTGGGACGGATGATGATGGATTCTGGGCTCCCCGCTATCATCAACTTTGTATTTTCTCTTCGTGATCCTTCTTTCTGGCCCAGCCCAACCTATTTCCTGAGCAGAGTAGGTAATCTAGCATATGTAGGTCATCTAAATTGTTGATATATTTTGGTTTCATCGCTAGTCCAGGGGTGCAATTTAATTAGGGTATTTATATGTATTCACTTATCTTACTCCAATTTAAGTATAGGAGTGGAACTCAAGTCGGGTTGCATAGGGTTTAGGTTAATCATAATCCTAACTTTAATATTAAAATTCGGGTTACAGTTAGGTTCAGATAGGATCGATATTGATTTTGGTTTTGATTTCGGGTTGAAATTCAAGTCACTCTCAAACCGACATAATTTGAAATCTACTCATATAAATGAGGAATTCTTCGAACATTATTCATTAATTATTGCATTTGTAATGAATAATTCTAAAATATAATTTTAATCATGATAACTTATTCATTCGTAAGTTACATATGAATATATTTATATAAAAATATGATTTCTTTTATTTTGATAAAAATTAGTCTTTTAATTAAAAGAAAATGTTAAGTATAATTAATATAATAAGTTTACCATCAATAATCAAGGTAAGAAAATAAATAAGATTAAATGAAATCACTATCTCAATAAGTATTAATAAGAGTGAAACTTATATATTTCATAGTTAATTGGTATATATTAAATAATTTTAAAGTGTTGGTATATTTGTAATTATATACAAATTAAGTTGATGTAAATGCAATAGAGTCAACTTTTTTATGGATAAATGTAAATGACATTTAGGTTTTAGAATAAACGTGTTATAGTTTAAGTAGGTTATAATTATATAGAAGAATTTTTATTATAATTATAGTGAAAATGTTTAACGCATAGACCAATATAATTCTATTAACAAATTAAGGGGAATATTGGGTTCAGACAAAATTGGGTTTTGGTACTAAGTTGATGTAAACCGGTATTAGTTTTAGTTTTTCCAGTTTGGGTTGAAATTAGATCTATTTTGAATAAACTCTCAAAAATAAAAAAATAAGCTTGGTTTTGAAACTAGCTTAGGTTAGGTGTTTGATCTGACTTGATACTAAGTTACACTCCTATTTGAGTAGGGTAGAAAAAAGCTACCTAAGGTATAGGTAGGGTAGAAAAATTAACCATCCCCTCAAATAAAATAGAGCATATAAGTTGGGTGAACTAGGGGTATAAATAAATTGAGTCAACCCATGAACCCGCTCGTCTTGCCTGTTAATAAATGAGTTAAGGTTGAAGTTTTTTAATAAATGAATTATGATAGGTCAACCTATTTAATTAAATAAATGGATTAAGGTTAGACATTTAGAACCTATCATCTCGTTTATTGATCCTTGAACCTATCCAACCCATTAACCTATTTATAGTGTTATATAAACATATCTCTAATTTAAATTTCATTTTCTCTCTCTTTTTCCTCTCCGCCATAGCACTCATCTTGTATTAGATGAGGTAGAGTTTTAAAGATATTTTGTATTGGAACATTCGTTTCTAAAATAATCAGAAATTTTTTCGAGTTATCAGAATATATTTTTTGGCTATCAAGACTTTGCATTGACTTGGTTTTGATCTATTTGTATATATAGTTATATATGACTTGTTAAAAATCCATATAATCGGTTTATTAAATGGGTTATAAACAAATTAAGGTTGAAGTTTTTTAAATAAGTTAATAAATGGATTAGAGTTATGATTTTTAAAATGTGTTAGGATTAAGATCAGGCTCTAATTTGTCCAACTTGATCCATTAACACTCATAACTAAAATTGACTAAGGTGGGTAAATAGTATTGTACATTAAATGAGTATAAGGTTACAGAATTATTATTATATATATACTAAAGGAGAAATGAAATTATCAGTTCTTAATATATATTTGTTTCGATATATACTACATGTTGAGAAGCGATCCTGTTAGCTTGCGCTAAGTAAATATCTCACTTAGCCTACCTCAAAAATCTTATTTAAAACAACTTTTTTTTAAATTTTTTTCTTTGTGCACTTGTGTATTTAAACATATTTAACATATAGACTAAGTTTTACTATTTTTTGATATGTATATATACATTTTTAGATTTTTAAAAATAAGAGTATTTTAAATACATATATACACATAGATGTTTACAAATCTTAAAAGATAGATAAAAATATTCAAAATTGGTAAAACTTGGTCTATATATTAAATACACTTAGATAAATAAGTGCACGAAGAGAAAAGTAAAAACATTGTTGTAAATAGGTTTTTAAGGTAGATCAAGTGAGACATTTACTTAGCTTGGGCTAACAGGATCACTTCTACTATATGTTTTGTTGGAATTGTTATATTATTGATATTGTTTTGTTAGCATATATTTGTTTTAATATATATTATATATGTTATCATTAGAGGTATTAAATGAACTGATTTGATTTGGAATCAAAATCTTACCAAACTAACCTTAAAATAAGTAGGCAGGGTCCATAGGAGCAATACCGACATCGATAGAATAGGATAAACTACTAATAAATAAGATATATGTAGGATACATATAATAAACGAATAGACACAAGTTCCATATCTATTTTAAACACCTTCATTTTCCTTCTTGTTGGCCATTCAAATGCGAGTTACCTCTTTTGCAGAATGGTTATTGGCTCATAAAGATTTGAATGTTATCACAATCATTTCACTCTTAATTCTTAGATTTATGGAGGTCCTTTACAACTGGCTATGTAATTAATTACTACGTTGCTGGTTGCATGGGAGCTCTTACGTTGTTCGCTCATTTACTTATTTTTTATTTTTTTATTTCTTATAAAACTATTCTCCTAAGAATATTTATTTAATATATCAAAGTTCTATCATTTTTTTGTTCATAAAGTTCTATTATTTTCTAAAATGTGTATGCATTTACTTAATTTTGTTTTGATATTTTATGCAACGCGACAACTTGATATTATAATGTGGTACATTTACAACCCTCACACATGAAGGAATTTTTCTATAATACCTCGACGTTCAGAGAGGAAATCTCACAATCGACGTTCAGAGAGGAAATCTCACAAACCCGTCATTGAGGAGGAAATTGTAGAAACTCTCATTTCGGAGAACTTTTTTAAAAAAAACCCCGTTTCCCACCGCAGAGGGGGATGAGAATCGAACTACTGATTTTGGCCAAGGGAAGCATTACTCTTAAGCGCTAGCCGCAAGTGGTTGTATTTCCTTAATTTCAAACATAAGTATTTTAGTCATTTTCAACATTAGAAAAAGACTAAAACACCCTTCTGAAATTCGAAAAAATGTATGCACTTTTAAAAATGTTAAATTTTGGTACATGAATTAAACAAACTTAGAATAAAGGTTTTCCAAAAAAAATTAAAATTTTTTAATAGATTAAAATATAAGTGAATGGCTTCCACACAGCTAGTCGCATAGTACCATCCCTCCAAAATCTACAGATATGCCTCAAACTCGTTGCCTGTTCTTTTACATGCTTCATAACACACCTTGTTTTTCGACTGGTCGTTACTCTCGCATCCATTTCTTCCTTCCAAAAATGCCACCATGCCCTCTCTCTAGATTGACGAGGATTTTAAAATATGGTTGATTAAATTAGCAAAAAAAGTTCAAAAGATAATTATTTGCATCCAAATAAAAAAGTAAGATATTTGCATTTATGCAATTTTTTCATTTACGCTAATAATCTGTAAATGTTTTGCATCTATGTCAATGTCATTAGCAGCTGTTAAGCACTCCTTTGTGGAGTTATCTGCCGGAGTGAGCACGTCTTCAAAATAGATTACGTATATGTATATATTAAAATAAAAATATTTCATTTGTATATAGTATAAAAATAAAAATATATTATACAGAAATCAAATTGATATTTAATTGGGAGAATATTTAAAATTTTTTATATAGTTTATTAAATAAAAATATATTATGTAGAAAGAAAATTGTTATATTTAATTCGGTAACTATTTAAAAATTTGTATATGGTTTATTAAATAAAAATATATTATATAGAAATCAGATCGATATGTTTAGTTTGGGGAATATTTAAAATTTTTAAAAACATTTTACAGTATTTTCTTGTGCTTTTTATTATAATTCAGAAAATTAGATTTTAGTCACTTGTCGTGAATATTTTACGTAATATGAAAGACATCAAATTTGTGTTTATTGTGAAAAGCGTTTCTAAATATTTTTTGTACATTTTAAAATATATTTGTATATAAGCATAATTTTACTTATATAAATAAATTATTCTTTATTTGTATATTATTTTCTTATAATGATAGATATGTTATATAATATACTAAATGCACATATTTATTTACCTAATAAAATTTTATGATATTTACACTATTATATATTTTTGGAAAAAAATTTCTTATATCCATCACTTTACTTTTAAATTTCTAACATATTTATATTAGTTCGCTAATGACTCTTGTACTCATAATATTTTACTTTAAATTTCTCATAAACCGAAGGAGGGGTGTAAATTAGTTGGGTTGACTCGGGTTAGAGTAAACATAACCCTAACCCACCTCATATAATATTTAAACATATTTTGATTAATTAAATCTATTTTAAAATATAAATTTATATAAAAGAATAAAAATTAATCATTTCTATATGAATACTTTCAAATTTATGACTTATCCAATGATATAAGTGTTAAATAATATTTTTTAAATAAATAATGTCTAGTAGTAATGTAAGGCTATTTATTAATAATTTATTATACTATACATTAATAAATGAAATCAGGTCGGGTTGGGTTGAAAATATTCATCACAAACCAACCTACTTTTGAAATCAAGTCAGTTCAAATTGTGTTATAAAATATTTTTTTTTCAAAATGTCTAACCCAACTTTATTACAAATCGGGATGGGTTAGTCGGGTTCGTATTGAAACCAATCCTATTTACACACTTAGACCGAAGCCTTCCATAACATTACAACCCATCATTAGCTGCACTTGGAAGAGGCAATTATACCCTTTCAAATTTCCGGCCCTAAAACTAACAACAGATTGCTTCTGGCGATTGAATCCATGGTGGTCATGGTTGCCGGCAGGTTGGATGGAGGCGGTGCATTCCATGTGTGTGAAAGGAACCGGCAGATGGAAAGAAGAGGGAATGGGTTTGAAGAGAGAGAGAGAGCGCTCAGGGAGTTCTCAAGAGGGAGATAGTTCAAGACATATGCAACTGTTATTCAGAGATGGTTTCAGACAACAAAATAATAATAAATCAATAAAAAAAACAAACATCATAGGACACAAGATTCGACTTGTAACTAACATTAATCTTGAGGAGTTTTTTTGCTCTCCGATTGTAATAGCTTTGGGGATTTAAATCATTGACAAATCAGATCACTACACTACCCTTCATCTTAGTTTTACCTAGAGGGCGGATGCTCTTCAAGGCTTCTTGTTTTTCTTATTAAGACTACAAACGATCATCTCCTTCCGATAGTGATCTCTGAACACCCACACCAACATCTTCTTTTCATATAACTAGATATATGTAGTTATTTTTCGAGACCGATTTTAGTGAAAACGTTTGAACATTGGTTGAATGTGAAAATACCTACTCTGCCGTCTATTTAAAACTTGCAGCTGAGATTTGCAAGGACAAAATTGGAATAGATTTTTTTATTACACTCCTGTAGAGAGAGAGCGAGAGAGACTGAAGCCCCCCGTTTCTCCCTCTTCCCTCTCCCTCTCTTCTCTCCCTCCTTCCTGCTTCATCCCTCCTGCTCTCTACTGCCGCTGCTCCCTCCCTTTCCTCTCCCTCTCTCTTCTTTCCCTCCTCCTTGCCTCATCTCTCCTATTCCCTACTATCGCTGCTCCCTCTCACATCTCATTGCCCGCGATCTTAGGTCCCTGGTGTTGTTGCTCCCTCCCTTGTCGTATTGCCCGCGATCGTCCACCGTGCTTGAGATCCGGCCGCAGTCCAAGTAGGAGCCATCTCTTTCTCCCCTTTACCTCTCTCTCTCTCTCTCCCCCCCCCCCCATTCTCCCCATTGATCTCACACTCTCTGTCTTTCTTGTCTTCTCTCCATAACTCCATCTCATTACTAGTGCCAATGTAACCATTTTCAAAAAAAATTAAAAATAGGAAAACGTAGGAAATCCTGCAACTGATAAGATAATAGAGATCCACGTGGACATGTGAATGGATTCTCCATCCAAGGCCTGCAAAAGGAGATTCGATGGAACAGTTGTGGACACTTTTGATTGCATTGATTTCTCCAGTGGAACTCTCGATCTCGCTGGATTGTATATTTTGAGATGATTCTCTTTAATTTCACGAAAATCATTCAAAAATTTTCATTTCGTTTTGCATTTATATCGATTCTAATCTCATCTAGCAGGTGCAATATTATAGCAAGGTATTATTTGCCATACATTAGATTGACCAAGGGTTGGGTTTTTTTTTGATGACATAAGCAATGGGTTTTGTTCTTCGATGGCGACAATAACGGGGTTTGTTCTTTGATGACGTGAACAACATAGAAGATAAGTTTCATTAAATTTTGGGGAATTTGGGCTGGGGAAGATCCAATGCAGAAAATTTCGCCTTTTTCTCCCATATTTTTTTGCCCTTAGAATCCGATGCTTAGAAATGAATGGTAGGCAAAGCAAGGAATGATAGGAAAAAGATTTTGTCAAAGCAATCAATCATCGAGAAAAGTATGCGGCTAGTCTATCAAAAAGAAAAGCATATATGATGCTATATATATAAAAGAGAGATATGAGACTTGAATGCAAAAACCTTTGCTTAAAATTAACGTTAATTTCATTATTTTTTGATTTTTTGGTAGCTTTCTGAGCTTGCTAATTAAGGAAAAAAGTAATAAAGAAATTCTACTTGCTTATGTATGTGCAAGTCCTTCAAACTTGCATGTATATGCATAAATTTTGTCAATTTGTAATTCCTTAATTTCTTCTCTTCTAGCACTAAGCGAGAATCATGAGTATATGGTTGTTTTGTTATTCCATTCTACTAATATTTATTTTAACTTTTGGGGGAAGATGAGTTTTGATAGAGGATGGCTTTCGGCACCACCCTTCTTGAATGGTGGTGTGTTTTGATGGTTGAAGGAGAAGACAGATTTTATAAGAGAAATCAAGAAAAATCGGCAAAGAATTTGAAAAAAATGCGTTTAGAAAATTTGTAAAGGAATTTATGCCTAATTTAATTAAATGTGCATTTCCAAAGCTCAACTTCTAAATCTAAAAATTGGGACTGTTTTTCCATTGGTTCTTGCTCAAATATATTATTTTTTTATTGTTGGAATCATGATCTATTTGAGAGAATTGAAAATGTGTTTATCTATTTTTTGGCCTTTGTGACCTAATGGTTGAATATGAAGAGGAAGATGGATTTTGTATGAAATATGAATGGGTGCATTGTTATGATGAATATGGATAGATTTTTTCCTTGTTATTTTGGTCAATTTGTTGGTTCTAATTTGGAAAATTTGATTGAATGACTGACATTGTTCCACATCTGGCACTACATATTGAGGAGATCAAGGTTTAAGTTGCTAAATAAGGATTTGAGTGTGAGAATTGAAAAATTTGATTGAAGGATGGTTGGGCCAAATTGTACTAGTTATTTTGTTTTGTGTTGTTAAACTATGGGCTCTTCATTAATGTTCTATTCACTTGCAATCTTTGGAATTTCTGAATTTTTCATATTTTTGACATGTTTGTTAAAATGTTTTGAAACTATTGAAATGTCTCATGTGTTATAGTTAAAATATAGCTAGTTCTGCTCATTATACACCTAGCTTTGCAAAATTTTCGTAATTGGAATCTGTTGAAAAGAAATGGAAGCATGAGACATTGAGAATGACTACTTAGTACATGGTTGTAGAGAGTGACTTGCCAAGAACTTATTAGTTTGTTAGCTCATGAATATTTCTTTTATGCTTATAGATTTTTTTTACTCACTTAACTATATGCAGTTTTCAGATCAATTAGCTAAACAACAAAATAGGATGTAAAGGAGCTAGTACCTTTCTTGGTTGCCCATCGAAAGTTCATATTCCCAGAGTCTGTTCATTCCATTTATTTGAGTAATGATTCAGATATATTCTAAATATTATTGGTTGCACATGGATGTATGGTTTATTTGGGTTTTATTTATGGATATGAGTAATTGGAGATCTTTAAAGGTTATTTCATTCTATATATTTGTAGGCAATTATTTTATCCGATGAAAATCATATGTAATAGGTATTTCCAATCAGGCTGGAATGAAACATTTATTGGCGTTATTTTCAGAGAGTAATTTCCTTCCATTCATTCATAGGCGGTTATTTTGGCCAAACGGTTCCACCAAGTTCCAATTTGTAAAAACCTTTTTTGAGATTAGATAAATAGAAACAAACAGGGTCTTTAAGGAAAGTCATTAATTAAATCTTATATGGATTTTTAAAAAATTTCTAAAAAATCAATTCATTACTTGAGATCAAATATAAATAAATAATAAAGGTAAGCAATATGACACCCAAAAAAGACAAAAATATTTTAAAAATATAAAAAATGGAAGCATCGAGAAATTTTTTTGGATAACAACATTGGCAAATTTTAAGGCAAAGTAAAACTATGAGATCCTATTAGAGAAAGAATCTGAAAATAAAATGATATACATGCTCTAGGCTATCTAATGGAGGCTTATTGCTTGATGGGCAAGATAGGAAGATGGGATGTAAGAAATAGTAATTCAATTTTCTGCCAATCCATGTACCCTTATCTTTGCCTTTAGAAGACAAGAAATTTTCGTAATTTAAGATTAACAATGTAAGAAGTTTTGTCATAGAATTTTTAATTAGTGCAAATGATATATGGAGCCAAATGGAATTTGTGTGAAATGAATTTAATGCTAATTATTAGGCACGTAGGAATTTTGAGTTCATTCTTGTTAAACCCAGTAATAATATATGATACATAATTTTTCGCAAACTTGAAAACCCTTATTATTTTAAAATTTTTAACCATGCTTATATAGACTTATATATAATTTACAAAATATTTTGTCTTAATTAAATGAGCTTTTTGACTTGTATAAGCCTATTAAAGTGGGGCCAAACATGTATAAAAAAAAAACTTAATAGGAGTGACTAGATAAGTAGTAAATTGTTATCTTATGCACTTCACCGCATTGACTCTTCTTAATTCATATGTTTATTACATGTATCTTATGAAATCTACTTACAACTTTACCATACTTTTTGTTAAATTTAAAATAAATTATCATTATTAAATTATTTTGTGATAAATAATATTAAATTATTTATAAAAGAAGCTTTATTATTAGTAAAAATAAACTATATGTTTAATCTACGAAATATTGAATTTAGTAAATGTAGCTAATTTTTTAAGTAGGCTTTTGGTATATGTAGTCATCGCTTTGGCAACTTGATGAGCAAACACAATCATTTTTTTGGCAATAAGAAATAGCAATAATAAATTTAGTTTCTAAATAATAATAAAAATTTAAGCTTCAAATATATTAAAAAATTAGCTTTTAAATAACGACAATTTTGGGACCGTCCTGTTGGAAACAATCATTGAAATTGAATGAAAAATACCCAAACCATGTATTTTGATGATTAAACAACACAATTTGAGTAAATCTTAGTTACTAATATGTTTTGTACAGTGTTTAAGGATATAAAAATAAAATATGCAAAGTATGACAGATCAAGTTGATCTCCAAGTCGACTCAGATATCGACTTAGGCCAAGTCGATCCCCAAGTCGACTCCAGCAGCGACTTCAAGTGTTGATTTTTTAGACAGCATTGAAATTGGAGACCAAGAGCTGCTGAAGTCGCAGATGAAGTCGACTCCACTTGCGACTTAGTTGAAGTCGCAGACCAAGTCGACTCCAGCATCGAATTCACAGGACATTTTCCTTCCAGCGTTGAAACTGGTGAACAGAACTGCCGAAGTCGCAGATAAAGTCAACTCCACTTGCAACTTGGGCGAAGTCACAGACCAAGTCGACTCCAGTATCGACTTCACATGACATTTTCCTTCCATCATTGAAATTAGAAAGCATAGTTGCTGAAGTCGCACATGAAGTCGACTCCACTTGCGACTTGGGTGAAGTCATAGGCAAAGTCGACTCCAGCATCAACTTCAAATGGGCAGTGCAAATTTTCAAAATTTCAAGTTGAAGGCCAAGACGACTTCAAGATAGACTTGAGTCAAATTGAAGATGAAGACAACTTAAATTTTTTTTAATATATATATAATCCAAGTT
>JAXCLR010000063.1:11206266-11220836 GCA_035584095.1 Annona squamosa | reverse complement strand
TTATATAGATTTTATGAACAACCTATAAAATCCATTAAACCAGTTCATTACAAATTGATAACTCTATAAAAATCATAAATCATGTATATATTAGTTCATGATTTTGCATTATCCTTGTAAAATTTGTATTGCCTATCTAATTTGTAAAAATGAAATGTCATCAATCCTATTTCAGGTGTTAAAACTGTATAACTGATTTATGTTATCAGACGAGTACGTAGCAAAATCATATATTCTATACAATTTGTAAAATATATAAAATTTATCAATTGCATATGCACTGTTTCTGTAATACTCGAATAACCTGTAAAATTTATTTTATGGAAAAAATGAATAAAGATTACTAGTATAAAACATTATCCCCATGAATTGCATAAAAACTGTAAAATCTATAAAATCTATAAAATTGGTCAAAAATGCTAAATTATATGTGAAACCCCAACCTATGTAGGACTCAATGGGATGCATTGAACATATATACATGATTTATATGTGATAAAAATGAATTTTGAAAGATTTTTATGAATTTTGTCATATTTTGAATTAAGGTTTCTATTGGAAACAGTGATTAAAAATTTAATTGCCAGAGCCCAAAATGAGTCGGTATGACCCGTGGGGTTTAATGAGAATTTAAATGTGAAAATATAATATGAATAATCATGTTAATTACCATGATTTAATTTATGAAAATTAAAGTGTAATTATGAAATTAAGGTAAAAAATAATGGAAAATTCCTAACTTGATGCCTACAAGGTGGATTTCAATGAAATTTGAAAAATAAGCTTACAACGGTGGGCCCAATCTTACGAATGAATTAGATTAAGGGAATCATGATGGGTTTAGGGTGATAATTAATTATTTTTATCCCAAAAATCCAAAAGATAAATTCAAGTAGTCATAACTTAATGTAGAAATGTCGGTTTGAGATGAAATTTGAAACGATGAAATAAAATTATGAAATCTATGAGATGAATGGAATGAATTAAACTAATTATCATGAAAAGCTGGTTTCTTGAAGATTAAGTAACAAGTTGCTTAAGAGCTAAGTAAAGAAGGGTAATTATGGAAAGTAAAAATGGAATTTACTAAAATGCCTATGAGGTTACTTGGGCACCAAGAAAAGTGATTTATAAAAAGAAAAAAAGGAAGACCAAGGGCTGCTGCACATTCCAGCAATGGGGGGAGAAGGAGAGAGAAGGAGAGAGAAGAAGAGAGAAGGAGAGAGAGAGAAGAGAGGAAAATAAGAGAAAAATGGAGATTTTCTCCAAGGGCAGCAGCTAGGGCACATCCAACCCAGCAAGGAAGAGGAGAAAAGAGGAAGAAAGAAGAAGGAAAAAGGAAAGGAGAAGCTCGGGAAGCTCGGGGCAAAGAATTGGCGAAATCGGGTAAGTACCTGTTGAGTTAAGCTTTTCAATTTTTGAGTTTTATTCTTGATATTGGAATCATGGTTTTGAATTATAATAAACCTCTAAATAGAGATTAATAATATTCTAGAATTAATTTTGATTGAGGTTTTTGTATATATATTGAAAAAAATACAAATATTTTGAGCAAAACCTAGAAGAAATGAGACAAGAATATAAAATATGAAAGAAATAGTTAATAGTCACATTTTAGCATGTAAAATTTATTATAAGACTCATTATGGGGTGATTAAGGAACTACCCAATTTTCCGCTCAAAAGGATAAGCACGTTGCAAATTAAAAATCCGGAAAAATCAATTTGGACAAGATTCAATGGGTGGCAGGATTAGCTAAAACAAAGGATTTTTAATAATTTTTATATAAGGAATTTTGGGATAAAAATATTACAAGATATATAAGACATATTTAGGATCACATAAAAAATAAATATTAGGGTTTCATGTGTATAAATATTACCAATAATTTACGTGATTAAGGCTGTTCGAAAATGGATGCTACTGTCCAGCACAGTAAAAATACCAAAATAAATATAAATGTTTAATTTTTTATTCTGAAAATATTTATTTTGGTTAATTCATGTAATTTTTAAGGTATGATAGAAATTTTAGATCAAAAATACTTTATGTGATATTAATTCAAGATTTTGAGATTTTAGCACGCCTGATTTTAGCTTATGTGGATAGTTGGAGAAAAAAATAAAAAAGAAATATGAAACCTATGTAAAAATGATCCAAAATTATATATATGTTAATACCCTAAATTTTAATTAATAAATTTTGGATTATTTATTGAAAATTCGTATTGATAAATCTTTTTAGGGTTATGTGTCGAAAGACACGTTAAACGGGTGAAAAATAGGTTCCAAGTTGTTGTTTTGGAAACCTATGATTAGTGGATTTAAATTACATAAAAATAACCTAAGTATAGTGGTAATTAAGGATAATTATCATGCTAAAACGTGGATTAAATTGCTACCTTAGAAAATTTTATGAAATGTCTCATGTATGTGTTGCCAAATGGGCATATGTGAAGGAATAGATATGCATGAATGATAAATGATTTGTGAAATATGATGTTGTGAAAAAATGCATGAAAATATGATAAATTTTGTGAATATATTTTTGTTTAGAATTGCATGATGTTAATCTCAAATTTTGAGATTAATTAACGAGACTTAAGGCAACAACAGGTGCTTAAAATTAGCATCAATGTGTGAATTTTGGAAAATAAGAGAAAAATGGCTTAAGGAAGGTAATGAGATATTAAATAATACTTATTGGATGATTATTATGTGATTGAATAATTACCCTACTTATGAGACTAAATGTGATGTGTAATAGCCCATGTAATGCACAAGTATGTGCTATACGGGCATAACGACTTGAGAAGTTGAAGGAATTATGTATGTTAATGAAAATAGGTTGGAAAACTAAGTTGAATGCAAGCAAAAGAAAGTATATAAATGTATATCATTCTTATATGTATAGGCAAAGGCAAAGGGATAAGCAAAACGGAAAGCTAAGCAAGCGAAGTAAACAAGTAGCTTTCTAAATGATTTTAATTTTTATTACAAGGTATTTAAGGATGGTCATTCATTGTCTATATGCGTATTGAAATGATTATTTTTAATAAAATAAATGATTGCTTATGGTTTCACAATTATGCATGAAATGTGTTGAAACATGAGTTTATATGATGTTTCATTGAAATGATGTTTAAAGAGGGATGGTGTAAAGAATTCTCAACATGAGAATGACAAGTTCCATGTGTAAGGAGGTATATAATGCCGAGGTAACTAAAGGACATGCATGGAATGAAAATCAAGTAGGCTAGTCAAGATAGTAAGTGGACAAGGAGTCCCCCTTGACGTTGCCAAGTCGGTAAGTCTGGCACTAAGGATGGAAATGATCATGTCATGGAAAAAAGTTCCCCGTGCTAGCGTACCCTCACATGAAGAATAACGTCATCAATGGAAATAATGAATTTGCACATCCAAAGTTTATGAAATGTGTATGAATGATTTATAAAAATGTTTTTACTCAACAGGTAGTTGATCACTTGACAAGTGTCTCTACTAAAGGGAGAAAAATGCTTTTAAGTAAATATGCCTTTAAAATGAATTGCCTGTAAAATATAAGCTTGCTTATTAAGTTTCGACTCGCATTTTCATTTTTCACACCCATAGACAGGTGAAAGAAGAGACCTGGCAAAGGAGTAAGAGCCATAGATGGAGGAAATGGGAGAAACATTATAAGTTTCACGTTTGTGAAAAACTTATGTTGAATAGTTGTAAATTTACCTTGATGTTTTATGTTGATGACTACGGTTAATATATGCAGTGACATCTGATCTATGAGATGTTTTAAAATATGTTATGACAATCATGTCTAGTTATGACATTATTAGATGGAGATGAACTAAATATGCATAGTTGAGAAATGGAAGGAGATAAATTCCTTTGAAAACATAATTAATTGGATAAATATCCATTAAAACCCGCCATGAGACAGAGCAACAATCCTGATCACGTTTACCAGTCGAACGATCTTGAGGTAAGGTTGTGACGCTTGGGCTAGGGCATTATATTATATCATTTGTTCAAATTTATTTTTTAAATTAATCTATTTTGAATTTGCAAATTTTAGGCATATATTGATGATTATAATTTAAAATGAATATCATTCAATTTAACATCATGGATCACTCATCATCCATAGTACTTTATTAAAATCATATGATTAACCATAGAAATATATACACCCCAAAGTACTATAATTAATCTCACCTACCCATACTCACACTTTACCCGCAATGCTACTCTCATGGTACGAAATTATCATATTACCCTCATTGCATTTTATGCAAAAGTGCAAACGTTTGCACTAACACTTGCCTCTTATTTTTCCCAGGCTTTCTTACAATCATAACCTTGAGGGAGGGGTAATGATTCTGAAACTCTCGGAATCCAAATCTAGACAAGTCATGTTCATGCCCCTAATGAAGGAAGTCCATGCCCAAAGATGAACCGTCTGTAATGGCATTTGTCTTTTGATTAGGTGAGGTTTGTTTTCGTTGGAGGAGGCAATTGAGGTTGTAATATGTCACAATCAAATTCATCACAAAGAGTATTTATTGGAGCCGATTTTAATGGAGATAGGTGAATCTTGTTGGTGCGATTATGGGCTTGCTGGAAATGGGGCAAACTGCTTTCGTGGTTGTTAATGGGGTTTTATGATTGTTTGGATGATTATATTGCTAGACTGGTACTTCCTGTTGGCAACTGGTGGCGGTCATGACAGCTGTGGCAAAGGTGCCAAGGAAGAAGAGGAGAACATATATTGTCCAGGGCAATTTCAGAATTAAAATAAAACTAAGCACAAATTCCACTTGTACTTATGAACTTTACTCTTAATTCGTTTATAGTAATGAATTTTGAATAATAACAAATACATATTTATTTTGTCTAAAATTTCATTCATATCAATGACCCTTTTTTAAATGACTAATATGCCTAAACTCAATAATAATTTTAAGCTAAAAATTCACATTTAAATGAATTTTTGTACTATAATAGTTATAGAAAATTATACTTTTACTAGTATAAAATCATGGCGTTTGAATATTTTTTATTTATAAATTCATAATTACGTGATGAGTTCAAACTTGGTCTAGAGCTTGGCCAAACGAAATTAGGGACTCAAATTATCAAAGATAAAAATTAAGTAAAAGAGACACCAGATTTCCATGAAAAAGAGTAATCTATGGATACATGATTATTCAAAAACTATAGAGGTTAGTGTGGCTAAAATTCTACTATTTAGAGTTTTTGAAATACATTGAGCTAAGGATCCAATCTTTAAAAAAATTTCCCTATGTGTGGAATGCTCCTTTCTCAAGGAAGTTTCTTGGGCTTTGAATAATGTTATGTTGCTTTTCTATAACACTTGGCCTAAGGCGCCTTGTGCTAGGGGAGGATTTGTAATCATCCGTATGATGTTATGTGTTTGCATTTGAGTGTTTAAGCATAATATGAGACCTGATATGTGTAGTCCTGTATGATTGAGTTAATTTTGTCCTTGATTTTCCTCAATATTACTTTTAATGCTTAAGTGGTTTCTTTGGCTTGAAGATTGTGACATTAATAAGATTCCTTAGGCAAGAAGCTTTATTGCCATGATGATGCCATAATGTTACTCCGAGTCCAAAAATTATTTTGAAACTAATATGAGAGAGAAAGGCTCAACTTCTAAGTGGGAGTCATACCTGAAGCTATGATTGTATTAACCTTTTGAGATTTTGACAATCTATCTGATGTCATCACAGTGTCGACAAGCTCTTCTAGCTGATGCCAATCCTTGTCACTTATCCCTTATGGAGGTGTGGTTTCTTGAAGGCTTTCATAATGATGTGCTCTCCATATTTGGGCATGGAATTATCTTGTATTGATTTTCTCCTTATTTTTTCTTCAACGCACATTTCTTTGCTACATTAGGAGGGCCTATTTAGTTATAAATTGGTTAGGTTAGCCCTAAACATCTCATCTTGATCAATCCTCGTAAATCTTCATTTCTTTTAATGATTCCTTTAGTCTTGGAGTAGCTAAGGCTTACTGTCTTTGCTTTCTTTATTTGATAGGTGACTCAATATGCATTTATGGCAAACTCATTATTAATATATGTGGAATTCAAGTGCACATGAGCCTTATTGAGTTTTTAAGACTTTTTCTTTCGTTTCCCAAGAGATACTTTCCACTCCTAAAAAGGAGTTGATGCATGCATCATGGGAATGTTTTTTTTATTAACAGTTTCCTTTCTTTTTGGCTTTTTATTGCATGTGGCTTCGCTAGGAAAGTTTAGCATTATGATGACTTCTCTTCCCATTTAATACAATGAGGGAGATTGTCCGCTTATAAATGCCCCTTTAGAGGGCTTCCAATCAGTGTGCAATGCCTGCTTACTTTGCTTGTCTCGACCATTTTTCATGGCACTTAGATGTGATAATCGTCATTATAGTGCCCTTCTCTACTTTGAAATATGGTGACACTTTTCTTGGTGAGATGATATGAATTTTTCATCATGGATAACAAGAATGGTTCCTTCGAAGAGGAGAATATATGATCATTAGAAGTCATGGGTTTGTGGTGACAGAATTGGGTCACTTTACAGCTTGGTTCAAAAAATAATGATTCCTTAGAACCTATAATTGGCGCTTGACTCCTTGGGGTGGATTCTGTGAGGAAACTCATTGTAGCTTGCAAGTCTTATTGGAAATTTTTGGTTTGTGGAGGGACTCATTGCATTTGTCAGGTCATCTCCAATGCTTGTTTTTCTAGTAGTGCTCGCACATGTGCCTCCATATGTTGCTTGTTTTTAATTTTGTTACCCCACATGCTTTTCTTCCCGTCTTGCTCATTTCACATTGAGATCCTCCATCTTGCTCTATTTCCTTCTTCTTTAACTTTAATATAAGCGGGAAGGTTTGAATCTCAGTTCCCTTTGTATTTTGTTTGGTTGTATTCAACTCTTTTATAATAAAATTGATGTCTTCCTTTTAGCTTTTGAATATTAACCCTAATTTTGAGTGCTTTGATTGCTTTTTGTGGTTGTTGTGTCCTCCAATCATGATGGATGACTAATTTTTTAGAGCCCCTAACCCGAGTGTTACATCCCGAGCCTTACTCTGGGATCATTATTGACTGGTAAACGTGATCAGGATTGTTGCCCTGTCACACAGCAGGATTTAGTGGATATTTATCCATTTAACCATCATTTCTTAGGAGTTAGTTTTATGCTATTTTTCATCAAGTGCCAATTTAGGCCATTTTTGTCTTGATATACGTATATTATATCATAGATAATCGCAGTTATTCATGACATGTTCAACATTCCTTGACACTTGTCTATAAAGCACATGTTATAGCATAAATAATGTATGAACATCAAGACAGCAATATCAAGTCATTTTACAACCATTCATAGTAAGTGACACATATCAATAATCATAAAGTTTTACATTCCTCAATGCCCAATTTGTGCTCCTTTGCCACCATCTTTCTTTCACCTATCTATGGATTTGGAAAACAAAATGTGAGTCAAAATTCAATAAGCAAGCTATATATTTTTCAGGCAACTCATTTTGTAGGCAACATATTTTGTTTAAAATATCTTGAAAAGCAAAATTCTACCCACTTGTAGGTATATCATGAAAACATGTTCCTTATACCCATCACAGGCACATCATGAATAATGTAATGCAAGACCATAAAACATATTCGTCAAAGGATAGAAGCTAGCTAGGCAACCATCCATCTCTGTTTTCTCTCATCTCAAGGAGGGTGCTGCCAGCTTTTGACTCATTTAGTGACTTGGTCACACCAAAGGGGGACAATATGTCCACTTACATCTTTAAGGAGGACCTAATGCTTTGTGCACATGAACTGTTCATAAAATTCATCTTTGACATACTAGCATGATTTTTCATTTATGAATTCATAAGTCATTATTTTTCATAACATTTAATAAAGCAATTATTCAAATCATATTGCAATAAAAGGATCATTTTAACACATATTAAACTAAGGAATAACCATCCTTAAATACCTTAGAAATAAATTCAAATATCACTTTCTAAACAAATCAAAGCAGTTAGAACATCATTTGTAACCATTATAGAAAAAGTTAAGAAATAAAAATCTTGTAGAAAATTGCTTGCTTACCTTGATCATATTAGCTTTCCTAATCGACATTTTCTTTGCCTATACACATAAGAATGACATAGTGTTCATATAATTTTTTATTTGCTTGTATTCAACATAGTTTTCTAGCTCATTTTCATTAACATACACAACCCTCTTGAATTCTAAGTCGGGTGCACATACATAGCACAAACTTATGCATCATACCATCCATTACATCACATGTTTAATACCTATATGTAGGGTAACATTTTCATTACTCACATTTATCATTTTTCACATATTTTTCATAACTCACACGTCATGCTCATTTTAAGCACTTAGTTGACGTCCTACCTCATATATTAATCCCAAAATTTGAGATTATCATTATTTATCAAAACAGCAACATTATCATGCATTTCATCATATTTTCATGCATTTTTGCATTTTAACAACCCACATAAGTCATTTATCATTTATTCATGTCTATCTCTCCATTCATGCCCATTTTACAACACAGATTATGTGTTTCTTAAAATTTTTCACATCAGCAACTTACTTCCTAATTCATTATGATTAAACTCCCTAATTAACACTTCATTTATAGTATTTTTATGGAATTTTAATCCATTAATCCTCATTCAATCTTTGAAATGTTCTTTATGAATCATATTCATGACCCATAATTAGAGGTAGAAAACTTGGGTTTAAATGATTCAAAACTCATGATAAACTTACTTGAATTGAATCAAACTTCAACCCAAACTTCTCTAGCTTGAATCCCTTTCTTTCTTTCTCTTTTTTCCTTCTCTTTTTTCTCCTTTTTTCCTACTCCTTTCTTGCTGAATTTGGGACATACAAGGCTGCCTTGGTTTGGGGGTTTTTCCTCCTTGAACTTTCTCTCTCCAACCTTCATAGCACATGGACGTCCATACCTTATATAGCTTGGAATTTTTTCCAGCTTTTTGAGCCCACTTGCCACATTATTTAAGGGTGAATTAAGGCATGTTTATCCCTTGTTGACATGGCACATCTAACTCTAAGTAAATTAGAAAATTATCCTATGTAAAAGTCCATCAAAATCTATTGCATTGATGGGCCACTAAGCTGTCCACATTGGAACGTCCCTTGTAGCTACCCTTTTGCAATTTTTTCCACAAAATTTAGCTTTAATTTATGGTCATTTATTTACCCTAGCTAGTAGCTCACTTAGATACTCATTTAGCATCTTAAAAAGATAAAAACAAATTAAGCAACAAGGCCCTTGGACGTCCACCTCATGAAGCCTACCTTGCTGTCCACTATTCATCATGTCCACATGGATTTAATTTTAACATCTTTTTGCCACAATTTTCTACTCTAATTTATGGCCATTTACTCACCTTGTCTCCCTAGATATCTTAGGTATAGATTTTATATATAAAAAATCACAAAAATCCACATTTTGGGGCCCTTGGACGTCCATGGTGTGCCATATACATATGCCTCCATTGAGCCAGCCCATTAGCTCTTTAAATCCAGCATTTATGCATGGAATTTTTCATGAATTTTTCCATTTTAGGAAATTCACAAAATTCCCTTGAAATTACCTCCTTTTGACATCTCTTTTATGCTATTAATTATATAATTAATCTCTTTAACTTTTACATAAATGCAAAGTTACTTTATGGCGCATAAAGTCAATGCTACATGCCTTTTTCCATTTAGGCATATTCTCACAATAATTAGCTTAATCCAATCCTTCCATAGCATTGATCACATAATTTGAATTGACCATTTCAAATTTCATCTCAATACGACTTTTCTATTTCAAGTTATGATCATTTGAAATTAACTTTTGGATTTTGGATGAAAATAAGTAATTATCACCCTAATCCCATCAAAATTTTTTTCATCCAACCTATCTATAATATTGGGCACAAAATTATGCGCTTACCTTTCAAATTTTATCTCAATCTGCCTCACAGGCGTCAAGTTATGAATTTTCTAGCATTTTTCAACTTAATTCTATAATTATCATTCTAATTTCCATTAATCAAATCCTGAAAATTAAATTAATTATTCATGACGTACTAATACTTTCTAATCCTCATTAGGCCATTGTAATCATATTGACCAATATCGGATTACTGTAATCATCATTCATAACTATTGACTCTAATTGCAATAAATCATCAAAATTGCAAATAAAATCATTCATAATTCAATTAAATCATACATGAGTCATATTTATGTGTCCAATGCATATAAATGAGCCCTATGTGGATCAGGGTATCACAAAGTTTCCCTTCATTTCTTCCTTCAAGTTGCATATTAGAGGATGCCTTGGATCGTGTCCACTATATAGCTTATGTAAAGCCCTCATAGAAAATTATTGCCAATTAGATAGTTTTGAACAAGATACTTGTGATCAATTTATCAAGGTGACTCACGCTCTTTTATATTAGAATGGGACGTAGGAAACATGTAGAATTGGAATTGATTGACAAAAAAAGAGTACTTATGGAAATAAAATATTAAAAAGTGTAAAAAAGACTATAAAAAATTGTTTCCTATGCATGCTGCCAAATAATAAGGCTAAATTTGGTTTCAGGCTTAGTTAGAATAAATTAGCATTCAAATCATTAAAGATAAAGAATGAAGTAAAAAAGACACTAGATTTATGTGAAAAAGTGTGAACTATAAATATAAGATCATCTTAAAACCACAAATCCGGTAAGGTTAAAGTTCCATTATTTAGAATTTTTAGAATATACTAAATTGAGGATACAAAGTTATAATTTTTTTCTCTACGTGGACCCCTTTCTCAAGGAAGTTTCCTGGGCGTTGAATCCCTGTGGGGTGCCCCCTTCTCATGGGGATGTTGTACTACTTTTATACAAGGCTCGTTGTAGGGTGATACGGGGCCCAACCCATGGGAAGCCTTCCCCATAAGAAAAAAAGGAAGTAGGAACATTTTGGTAATTTTACAATGTGAGTATATTTGTTTAAAAACGTGAGTATGTTTGGTTGTTTGATAAAATTTGTATTATATATATACGAAATCTCAATCTATTCCATTTATTTGTTGGATCAACTGCTAAAACGTATGTGGAGATAATTTTTCATTATTTGACATTTTTAAAAAATATATGTGTACAAAAAATTATTTTATAATAAGATTTCATTATAATTAGTAAAGTTGAAAAATATATTTTATATAAGGAGTTATGTTATATTATTTAAAGTTCATGTAATTAATGTACTATCAAAAATAATAATTTCAATATTTATTTATGAATTTTTGAAAATTTATTAATATTTTTTTACTTTTCGAATATAATAGAATTTAACAGCATTTAACAATATCTAACTTTTGACATTAATAAGTTAATCCTAATTTTAACACCTTTAACATGATGCTAAGCCCCTTATAAGGTCATTTATACCTTAATTACAGAATTTGAAACCCAGATAATAGGATTTAATGAAATTCACCTTATCTAATAACGTCTAATAGCATCTAACAGCATCTAACGATATCTAACGACATCTAACAGCATATACCAATATCTAACTTTTAACATTAATAAGTTAATCCTAATTTAACACCTATAATATGATGCTAACCCCTTTATAAGGTCATTTATATCTTAATTATAAAATTTGAAACCCGGATAATATGATTTATTAAAATTTACCTTAACCTAACAACATTTAATAACATTTAACGACATCTAATAGCATCTAACAATATATAACAGCATCTAACCGGATCTAACAAACACATGTAATATATACTTAGCCCCTTATAAGGTTATTTATACCTTAATTAAAGAAAATGAAACCCAAATAATATGATTTAATAAAATCCACCTCAATATAACTATGTCTAACAGCAACTAACGATATCTAACAGTGTCTAATAGTATCTAACAACATCTAACTTCTGACATTAATAAGTTAATCCTAATTTAACACATGTAATATGATGTTAAGTCTCTTATAAGGTCATTTATACCTTAACTACAGAATTTGAAAGCTGGACAATATGATTTAATGAAATACACCTTAATCTAATAGCGTCTAACAACATCTAATAGCATCTAACAACATCTAACAATATCTAACAATATTTAACCGGATTTAATGACATCTAACAGCATCTAACTTTTGGTATTGAAGTTAGTCCAAATTTAACACCTGTAATATGATCCTAAGCTTCTTATAAGGTTATTTATACCTTAATTATAGAATTTAAAATCTAGATAATATGATTTAATAAAATCCACCTTAATTTAATAATGTCTAACAATATATAATAGCATTTTAAACTCCTTATAAGGTCATTTGTACCTTAATTACAGAATTTGAAACCCATATAATATGATTTAATGAAATCCACCTTAATCTAACAACGTCTAACGACATATAACAGCATATAACAACATCTAACAACATCTAACCAGATCTAACGACATCTAATAGCATCTAGCTTTTGATATTAATAAGTTAATCCTAATTTAACACCTGTATTATGATCCTAAGCCCTCTATAAGATCATTTATACCTTAATTACAGAATTTGAAACCCAAATAATATGATTTAATGAAATCCACCTTAATTTAACAACATCTAACAGCATCTAACAGCATCTAACAACATGTAACGACATCTAAGAGCATCTAACCAAATCTAACGACATCTAACAGTGTCTAACTTTTGATATTAATAAGTTCATCCTAATTTAACACTTGTAATACGATCTTAAGCCTCTTATAAGATTATTTATGTCTTAATTACAAAATTTGAAACCTATGTAATATGATTTAATGAAATTCACCTGAATCTAACAGCGTCTAATAGCGTTTAACAATATCTAACGACATCTAACAGCATCTAATGACATCTAATAGTATCTAACTTTTGATATTAATTAGTTAATCCTAATTTAACACCTGTATTATGATCTTTAGCCCCTTATAAGATCATTTATACCTTAATTATAGGGTTTGAAACCCAAATAATATGATTTAATAAAATTCACCTTATTCTAACAGTGTCTAACAGTATCTAACAATATCTAATGACATTTAATAGCATCTAATGATATCTAACAGCATCTAACCTAGGGGTGTTGATGGTCATCGTCAACCTATCAACCCACTCGTCCAAACTATTATAAATGGATTTGGTTTAAGATTTTTGAATAAAGGGGTTATGATCCGCCAACCCGTTTAACCATTTAATGAAATAAATGGATTAGGATTGAGATTCTATAACTCGTTAACCCATTTAGTAACCCATTTAACCCATATAACCTCTTCAACTTGTTTAATTCGTTCAACTCATATGACTCGGTTAACTTATTAAAGTTTTATATATACACATGTAAATCCCTTGGTTATTTTTCCTCTCTAAGTTTTCCTCAAGCCACCTAATTTTTATTTTTCCATTGTTGTCCTAATTCTATTTTTTTGTTACTGCCCTATTTCCATTTCCTGTACACCGAAAACACCTTATGGTCTCTCCTTACGAGATCATCATCTATTAGAGTTTAGGCTTTAAGATTATTTTCTATACAAACCATTACCAACCTACTAACTTGTGTATTAAGTGGTCTGTAAATGGGTTAGGGTTGCGTTTTTTAAATGGGTTAATAAACAGATTATGGTTGAAATATTTTAAATGGGTTAGGATTAGGATTAGGTTTCAACCCGTCCAGCCTGATCCATTAACACCCCTAATCTAACTGTATCTAATGACATCTAACAACATCTAATTTTCGATATTAATAAGTTAATTCTAATTTAACACCTATAATATGATCCTAAGCCCCTTATAAGGTCATTTATACATTAATTACAGAATTTGAAACCTAGATAATATGATTTAATGAAATTCATCTTAATCTAACAGTGTCTAACAGCATCTAACAACATCTAAGACCATCTAACGAAATCTAACATCATCTAACCAGATCTAATGACATTTAACAACATCTAACCAGATCTAATGACGTCTAATAATATCTAATTTTAATATTTTAAAAATATTTCACATAATTTGTGTATTTTGCAAACATTTAAATAATTTTAAAATTAAATAAATATATAAAGTTATAACTAAAAATAATAAATAATTTAAATTAAATGAAACAAAAATTTACATAAATATAAAAAATGTAATAATTAGTATATATATAACTTTTTAAAACTAAAATTGTAATGAAGTATATTTATTTAAATTATATATAACTATAATTTACATTTAATATATAAATATTTGTTACTTTTTGAGATTGGTTAAATAATCAATTTATTAATATGCTTACAGTTTATATTACAAATTTAATGTATTAATATACTACTTGTGATTTATTGTTACTAGAATTAATAAATTTAAAATAAAAATAAAAATTTATTTACTTCAAGTGAAATCATTGTAAAATTATCAATTTAATAAATATTTACATTGAATAAAAAAATT
>JAXCLR010000063.1:11176002-11201405 GCA_035584095.1 Annona squamosa | reverse complement strand
ATGCACATATGCACTATACATTCCCTAAATGTCGTGTCCATATATGTTATGTATCCATTAATATCGTAAAATTCTTATTAGCATGTTTGTAAGTTACCTCATAAATAGAGAAAAGTTATAATAAAAAAATAAAATAAAATACCTGGTCCTCACACTAATTTAGCTCATTATAAAAATAGAAATTAAAAATTAAGCTGTAGGGTTTCTACACATAGGAGACTCATACTTTATTAGATGATTTAGGCCCACAAAATCTTTATAAGATCACTTTAAAAATTAGACCGCTATTTATGATAGTGTATATATAATTAATATATGTGTGTGTCCAAAATTCCAACATAATAAGTCAATCATCCAGCAGTAGTCCAGCCACCCAGTAGCCGCACTTCCAGCAGCCATTATTGGCCTCCTCAAGCAGTGGTTTCCAGCGGCGACAAATCAAAAAATTAGTAGTGACAGATCGAAAAAGAGATCGACAGCGACAACCACGTTGGGTTATTTATTTATTTATTTATTTTACCGAGCATGAATTAATTGACTTGAATGCAGTACCAAATTCAAATTAATTCAACACATACCCATCATATAAAATTCTACGTATGAATGAAGCATGCTGAGATTGAGTATTTTGGTAAAATACATCATATAAAATAAACTAGATGCTTTTCACATGATATTTATGGATTCGGGGAAAAGCATGAATCTGAATAAGAATAAACATAATATTAGGGCATTAAGTTGAATCACATGCATAAGCTATACATGTGATGTATGAACACGGCATATATCATAAACCTTTGATGCAAGAAACTAGAACCGAAATAGCAGCATAATTTTAAGATCCGATTAAATTAAAATTGAGGAAATCTTCTCAATGATTTAACATGAAGACAATTCTGATACCACTTATTAGGAAAACTTTATTGATTAAATCCATAATCATCCCAGGATCCTCCATGCTAAATCATTAAGAAAAATAAAATCATATGCGAAAGCGTACTTCAATCCATGAAAGCAATTATTGTTGAATCTTGTGGTTTCTAGGTGTTCTAAGTTAATGCCCTAGAGTTTTCTGGAGAAGGTGACTCTTCTTTTCCAATGATGGAATGTTAGAAAAGAAATCCTAATAAGTGCATAACTTGAAGACCACAACCGTTTATATAGAAAGTCTATCTTTCGTATTTCTAATTTAGCCCATCATAAAAATAGAAATTAAAAATTAGGCTATAGGGTTTCTAAGCCTAGAAGACCTATACTTCATTAGATTATTGAGGCCTATAAAACCTTTATAAGATCATTTTAAAAATTGGGCATCTATTTATGATAGCGTATATATAATTAATATATATGTGTGTTTAAAATTCTAACAATATCCCAATTGGACTACATATAACAACCCTTAGTAAGCGGATCTGCAACTTTAGAGTTTGTCACAATATGCTTTATAGACACTTTATTTTCTTGAATCATTCCCTTAATAGTCAAGACCATCGCTGAACTCCTGTTATTCTTGGAATATTAGACTACTAATTTATTGTCACAAAATAACTTAAGTGGTCTTTCCATGATATCTATATTTTGCAACCCTGTGATAAAATTTTGTAGTCATATTTCATAATTTGATGCCTCATAATATGCTATAAACTCTGTTATCATGGTTGAAAAGCTATAATTATTTGCTTAATACTTTTTCCTAATATAGCTTTTCCAACAAACAGGTAGATATAGCTTGAATTGGACATCAAACTGTATTTGTATTTAATAAAGTCAAAATTTGAATACCAGATGATCTCTAACTTATCTGACTTTCTATACGTAACATATAATGTTTTATTATTTAAAAATGCTTTAAGAAACTGTTTGGCTGCTTATTAAAGATCCATTCTAGAATTACTTAAATATCTGCCCAACATCCCAACAATGTACATAGTAGCCAAATGCATACAAGACTGAGATTTAAAACTTGAGCATAAATTAAACTTTCCACTGCTAAAGTATAGGACTCTTGTGCATTTCCTTAGATTTAAGATCATTCTTGGGATATTAATTTAGACAAAATTAATTTTGTCTCTTCTAGAAAGGAAGTATTATTTAATTTACAATCATGCATACCAAGTATCTTAAGTACTTTGTTAATATAGGTCTTTTATGATAATCCAAAAATACATCCAGAATAATCTTGATATATCTATTTACAATAGTATATGCAATCATCAACCAAAGTCATTTCAAAACCGAATGAGATGACAATTTAATGAAATTTACAATACAATTAATAGAAAACTTGCTTGAGTTCGTAGATGGAATTTTGTTTTAAAAACGGAAGGTCTATTATGAATATTATCTTTACATCTATTTACAATAGCTCAAGGTTAAAACCATTACTAAAACCATTTATCTTGAATGAAATTTTCAATAAAATTGGAGAGATTTTTTTGTAATCTATGTCTTCTTTTTTAGTAAAGTTCATAGTGACAAGACAAGCATTATGCCTTTCCATATTACCCTCCTTCTTGGTTTTAAATATCCATTTATAACCAGTCAACTTTAAACCTTTAGGTCATGGAACAAGCTACCAAATCTTCATTGTCTTTTACGAACTTAATAATGTATTTATGACATTAATCTACTTTTTACAGCTTTTACTTTGCATTGCTTGACAGAATCACCTTCCACTATTCCAATGTTATCCTGATGTATTAAAAAAATCTGGTGCAACCATCAGAAGCCTCATTCTCTTTTCTCTAGTAAATCTCTTCAATGACATCCATTCTTGAGGATGTTGAGCTTAGTCATCAGGAATAACCTGTTTATTAAAGATGTCTTAAACATTTCTCTTTAAAGACATAGTTCTTAACTTTACCTCCGTCAAGGTCAATATCCTCAAATAACTGACATTTTTTACCTCAAAACAACTGAATATGGGATCATAGGATTTATATTCTGAAATTGTTCAGCATATTTAATAATATTCAAATTTAAAAAAGACTAAATTAACTATTTTCAAATGAATAAGAATGACCAAATTTATTCAATGTAGAAATAGAAACCAAATTCCATTAAAAATTGTACATATATCTCTTTCGAATTCAATTAAAATTGAGTTTTTAATAATAATAACGTAAATATCCATCTAGCTTTTATAGTATCTAATTTGTTATCGCCTCCATCGATGAATTTTTTATCATCATTTAACCTTTTTTTAGCAACTCAAGAATAGCAGTACCAAAATCTATTTATAAAAATGTGTCTTGGTTCTAAGGATAAATTAATTACTTAACAGACCAAGTAAAAAATGTACCCTTATTGGTGCATTTCTCTTCTATGCGTTCAAAAGTCTGTCAAAAGTAATAGCTAAATTACTTATTTGGTTTATTTTCTGTTGGACTACCTCTAGTTTCCTTATCATTTTTCATGTCCTTTATAGATACTTGCCAAGTGAGTACTTTTAGTCCTTTCTTGCTTCAACCTACTCTCCTTATGAACACAATAAAAATGAGCTTATTAAGAGATTGTTTATATTTTTGTTAGTCACAAATAACTTTAAACTGACTAAATTGTGTTTAGAAGAATCAAAACTAAATGCACAAGCAAATTCGCTTTAATCTTAGTGTCTTTAGTTCCAAAGTAAAAAGAGACAAGTACTCCCTTATGTTTCCTTTGAGCTTATACCTTATTGAAATCAAGTTCGACTGAATCGTACTCGTTTCAACTTTATTACTTTTAGAAAGTAATTATTTTTTTAATATAAATTTTGACATTAGTTACCTTTTCAGACATGATACCTCTTTGAAAATTTTCAAAATTTTATACTTTACAATCATAAAACTCATGCAATTTGAACAATCTCGCTTATCAAAGTTCTCATTTTTCCTCATTGGAACTTTTTACCGTAAGAGTAGTGAAATGTTCAATCCTTAGTATAAGGTTTAGATTCATAACACCAAGAATGATCATAATATTTTACTTTCATTACTTCAACATGAAAATAGAATAAATGTTGGAAGATATAACACAAGCAGATAAATTAACCAAAAATTAAACAAAATAATATATTCACATAAGTTTTATATAGAACTTTAGCAATTCAAATAACGGTAAAGCCTATCACAAGATACCTAACACAACATTAATACTTAGTATTTAGATAATAGTATTGATTTGTAAGTGGTAATCTTTGTGCAATAATCAAATATTGATAACAAAGTCCTGTCAAATAATAAGCCTTTCTTCTGGCCGACTATTGTTTACATGGACTACCTAATAATTATCATATATTTATCACCGTATGTGTCTATGTAATCCGGCCAAATATTAACCTTCCTCTGGGCCGATCAAAATCCGCATTAATTACATATCCACAACATTTTGGTGTAGTAATAAAAAATTAATAATAAAATTCTGTCAAACAACAAGCCCTTTTTTTGGATGACTTGTTATTCACATGGAGTACCAAATAATTGTTACATATTTATTACAATAAGTGTATACGCAATTTGGCCAAATATTAATCTTGATTTGGGCCGATGAATATTCTTATGAATTATATACACAAAATTTTCTTAATATTTTAAAAATAAATTAACCTACACGATAGAGGCTACTTTAGTAGCATGTTGTTTTAATTAATTTATTTCAAAATACTAGACATCTATAAAAAAATACTTGTATTATTATTCAAATTTAATAAAAAGTCCAAATATTGAATTTATTTTTGAATTACAAACATAAAACTTTTTCATGATAATGGGTCAATTTAAATTTAAACATCCAAAAATTCAAATTGAATTTTGTAGAACAACAAGTTAATATGAATTAATAGAAAGCAACAACTCATAGAAGCATGAAAATTATTCATAAATTGCCTTCTAAATTCCTATAAACTAACCATGTGTATATAATTCAAAAATTGTATGCATTTATATAAAATTCATAAAATTGACATTTCTAGGCTTATTTGCTTAATTAGACCCTTCCATTTGATCCAGAATGTCTAAAAACATAGAAAACTACTATTTGATCATTAAAAGCGGATACCAAAATCATAAAATATATTAAATTTTATTTAGATGGCTTATAATAGGCCACGTGTCCCTCTGCTAGCAAGAGGCTATTTGGGCTAGGGCTGGATATTGGGCTATATTGGACTAGATTGACTGGCCTGGGTTGAACCAGATGGGCTACTAAGGCCGAATGGGATACTGGGTTTCATTGAACTGGACTTGGGATAAAGTTGGGCTAAAACCTGACTGGGCTGGCTTGGGTTTGGGCTTGGAAACTAGGCTCCTTCCACCCAGGCCACAGGCCTACCTATGTCCAAAAGAGGCTGACTATGGGTCCAAGCCCAAAACTAACTCGCAAAAGTTATTTGACAAAGGCATGTTTTTGTAATTTCCATTTAGCTATGGTGTTTTGTGTAAAATTGTTTTGGTTCAAGTGGTTTTGTGAAAAAGTCTATCTCTTCTTCTCAAATTACAAACCCTAGCCCGATGCCCACCCAATACCGCCGCCACGTCCAGTTGCCTTGTCACTGCCTTGATGACAAGCTGCTGCCCCGACACCCAACCGCCCTGCCGCCATTACAGGCTTCTCTAGCAGTAACATGCCGCAAACCAGATGGGTTTTCTTGGCATTCCCTTCCCGGCATCTAGCTGCCATACCAGCGATTGAAAAAAACCCATTACCTATTGTCTTCTCCGGCACGGCTTCGAGCAGCATCTTCCCCACGTCACGGCTATTGCCGCCGGCAGCCGGTGCTGCTGTCACTGCTGCCTACCCCACCGCCCAAGTCGCTACCCATTACTAGTGCTGCCGCCGCTGCCATGTCCAGCCGCACCGGTGCTCCGCAGCCAGAAACATCCATCCGGTCGCCATTCATCCAGAAGTAGTCCAGCCGCCTAGCAGCTGCACTTCCAGTAGCCATGATCGGCCTCCTTCAGCAATGATTTCCAGCAGCGGCAAATCGAAAAAGAGACCAACAACGGCAACCATGTTGGGTTATTTATTTATTTATTTTGCCGAGCATGAATTAGTTGATTTGAATGCAGTACTGGATTCAAATTAATTCAACACATACCCATCATATAAAATTCTTCGTTTGAATGAAGCATGCTGAGATTGAGTATTTGGTAAAATACATCATATAAAACAAACTAGATGCTTTTCACATGATATTATGGATTCAGTGAAAAGCATGAATCTTAACAGAACAAACATAATATTACGACATTAAGTTGAATCACATGCATAAACTAAAAATATGATGTATGAACACAACATATATCATAAACCTTTGATGCTAGAAACTAGAACCGAATTAGCAATATAATTTTAAGATTCTATAAAATTAAAATTGAGGAAATCTTCTCAATGATTTAACAGAAGACAACTCTGATACCACTTGTTGGGAAAACTTTATCTCCACTTGTTGGGAAAACTTTATCTCAATTAAATTCATAATCATCCCAGGATCCACCATGCTAAATTACTAAAAAAAAAAAAAAAACTATAAGTGGAACCATACTTGAATCCATGGAAGCAGTTGTTCTTAAATCTTGTGGTTTCTGGGTCTTTTAAGTTAATACTCTAGGGTTTCTTGGAGAATGTGGGTCCTCTTTTCCAATGATAAGATGTTAGAAAAGAAACTCTAATAAGTGCATAACTTAGGGGCCAAAATCGTTTATATAGGTAGTCTATCTTTTATATTTCTAATTTAGCCCAACAAAAAAATAGAAATTAGAAATTAAGTAGTAAGGTTTCTACGCATAGATAACTCATATATTATTAGATGATTTAGGTCCATAAAACTTTTATAAGATCACTTTAAAAATTAGGCCGCTATTTATGATAGCGTATATATAATTAATATATGTGTGTACAAAATTCCAACATAATAAACCAATCACTCTTTAAATTGATCATCTCAACCTGCATTTCAAATGAACATTGCAATCTCAGCTGCACTTTCGTAGCCTCCATCAGCGGGGAATCGGCGTCACCCTATTTGGCCCAACACTTTGCTCCAAGACGAGCACGGTATTGCAGCGAAAGTAGTAATGTCATCATCCATTGCTGGTTTTGCATCGACATTAAGCTTGTATATTCCTGGTTCCGTTCTTTGCCAACGTGTAGGACTGATTTGTAGCATGTAGTCCCTATTGATTAACAGCTTTACATCATTGTGTTGTTCTAGAAATCCATACACCATGAGTGGATATCTACAAAGAAAAGCCTTTTATCCTCTGCATAAACCTTGTTGTGCGAATTCCATATCCTCCAACAAATTAGGGAAAAGTAACTTGTTATTTCTTACTGCAACAGCCATTCTCACAAGAACATAGGACTCTCCTCTTAAGCAATAAAACATGGAGTGCCATCAAGTCACTTAATTTGTCCGCTGGCATTTCCAAAACACATGAACTGCATCTCCTGATTATAATAGTGTGGGCTATTAGCTGTAGCAAATGTGGGCTGCGTTTCGAGGATGCGAATTATAATAGTCACGGACTCAGTGGACAATTAAATTTATCAAGGTTAGAAGTGCAACTTGGTTTCACGAAATTTGGGTTTGCTTTGATTCTAATTCTAATCTTATTTATAATATTTATAATATTTAAATTATAACCTTAATCCTATTTATAGAACCTAAATCTAATCATATTTATGTAAATCTAGTTTGGGATGATGCTTATATTGCATCTCAAATTAACAAATTTTCGTTTGAGAGAAAAGTAGAAAACTGACAAATTTAAGTTTTCGTGCGAGTAACAAGTCATCTAGAAATAATAATACATAGCCTAATTAAATCAAGAAAAATATGATAATACAGTATTTTTTAAAATAAAATCTTATCTTTTCCCAAAAAAAAAAAAAGATAAAGGAGATGCAAGTTGCACATGTGGCCTTGATCTTTTTACATTCAACCAATAAAAAGGACTTGTAACTCACCTGGTATTTCATATTGCATGGACAGCACCATCTTACCAGGAACAAATCGGCATTAGATATAATATTTAGAAGGCAGCAGTGACTCAGAGCTGAAAAGTTTTGAAAAATCGCCTGCTGTGACTGGTTTGACAAAAAAAATATAGGCGGCCAGTGAAGATGGTCCAGCTCACCTGGACTACCAACTATCGTACATGAATAACCAATGAAATCTTGTTCACATGACCTTGTGTGACTTTGTCACTTACCTAGAAGGGTTTTTCAGGCTAAGAAAAAAAGGACTACCACCCAAGTTCATTACTTTTCTTTTTATTTTCTCAATTTGAAACGTGGCATCAAGCGTGATGTTTCCTGTAAATTTTTACATTTTATTATTTTTAAATATTTTGTTTCGAATTTTAAAAATAAAAAATCCGTTTCTGATGTTACACATATATAAACACCATGATTAGGCCCACATAAATATATAGAAATTTATAAAAAAAAAAAAATTAAATAGTGCAGTTCACCAGGTTTACGGGCCTAAGAAAAAATGTAGATATCCAAGACTAATCAGCATCTATCTTTGACTGAACATTACATGAGTTGCAACATTTCCACCGCCTGATTTTTGAGCCAGGTATTCATAGTGGCCTCTTTTTTGCTAGCGTAGCATTGATGGTAGAGCCGAATGATAGACCAATCCAAAATCATATTTTTTTTTAGTTTTTTTGAAATTTCTTTTAATAAACATGTTAATCTCGTTGTATTTAATTTATAAATCAAGTTTTATCATTTTCAGATACATGTATATATTTATGTTGAATTTTTTAAATATAGGAGTATCTAAATAATGTAAAATGACTTAAATACCCTTGTATTTAAAAATTTTAAAATAGATATATAAACATATTCAAAAATGTTAAAAATTAGTTTATAGATTAAATATAACTATATTAACATATTTGTAAAAAAAATTGAAAAAATAAAATTTTCTGTTAGTATAAAATCGCCAGATTTCAGATTCTTCTGAGGGCGTTGGTGCTCAATGGTAAAATGGGCATGGTGTCAAGGTGGGTTACATTTACAAGTAATATTCATAAATAGTTTAAGAGAGCTTTTAAATTTTTTTCTCATTGGTTTCTAGGGAAAAACTTGGAATAGGTCCTGATCTACTTATTCAAGTTGCTACATTTTTCATGATCGTGCCTCATCAAGTTGTGATTTTTGAGCAACGATCTGAAAAAATATTTTTTGACCAGTCTAAAATCATCAAATTTTAGATCGGTAAGAAAAGATCATTTCGGACTATAAACATTCAATCTTTTCATTAGTTTTATTATTGCATATATTATCAGGAACCAAAAACTCATTTAAAACTCAGTCCAATCAAGTTTCGTATAAGAAATAAATTTCTCGACCTACCGAATTTTTTTTTTTCAAAATAAATGCACAAATTATAGATTAAACATCGGTGAAACCAAGGTCACTTTGTGGGAACCTCTTAAATTGAGGTCATTTTGATGTTTAGGTCAAAATCCAACGAGTTACATTATTGTTTGATATAATTCATTTTATTGTGCGAGTAAAAATAAGGTTAATTTCAAGTTTAGGAAGTTGTGCAACATACCTACTTAAAAATATATACCTTATAAATTATGAAGAAATCCTAAATATATCTATAAATGCCTTGTTTATATAGTTAACTAATTTTATTATTGATTTTACATGTATCTTGGATGACACCTAGGTAGATCCTTAATTTAGATAAAACATAGTTTCTTATTCAAGAAAAAAATTTTAAATATAAAGAGCGAAGGGGATTTCACATCATGATCAAGATGAACTAAAATAGTGGGGTTCCCACCAATTTATTGATGATACTCAATACCACTGAAGTAGGATCCAATCATCCAAATAAAATGTTCAACTAGTTTAAAAGAATATCTAGATATGATTTTATAACATTTTAATACTTTATTCAATGTATTTAGGTGAATTTCAAAATTTATACAATTTTATAATTTTTTAAGAGGTGTCCCATGTAGGACTCCAATTTAGCAGTTTAGTTGAAATGGATGATATCGAATATAATTAATGGAATGTATTTTGTCTTATGATCAATATTGGGCCCAAGCATGACAAACTTTACATTTCATTTCTTTACATCATACTATATTGAAGTAGTTCCCTTGCTATTAAAAATTTTTTTTTTTGATAATGGGCTTACTAGCCTCTTCTTAGGGCCATTCCCATGCCCCATCAAATGCTGGCGGAGTGGAATAGGAGCCCTTAAAATTTATTGATAAAACCTTATCTTTATACAGAGATGCGATATAAGGTGGTGGGGTTCCTCGCTAAGAATATTTAGTTTTAGCATCCCTTAGGGAAAATTCAACTGGACTATGAGTTGTGGAATTCTCATCACATTTTTCAAAAATTGAAGCATACTTACTAATCTTCTCAACCAAAAAATTCAGAATAAACCAGAAGGCCCCATTTCATTTAATGGAGTAATCAATAGCTACGAGTCGATTTCCACAACAAGCTTTTAGAAGTGCAACTTAGATAGCCATCCAACACCCATTACAATTTACTACCTTTTATCAATAATTGGTCAATACTACCTTTCTCAATTTGCATTATTGCAGCCACAAAACCATCTTCTTAATCCCTTATAACAACTCCCATGCCTATTCTACTCAACTGCAGATTAAGGCCTCATCTACATTTAGTTTCATCACTCCCTAATCAGGTTTTTACCTACCTAGATGCACTCATCTAGGAGTGTGGCCCACTATCTAGAGAAAAGAGGTAGAGTTATTGAGCCAGATGTACTTTATTGATCATTTTAACACCTCATGGAATATTGGATTGAGCCCCTCCATATATAACCTCTTAAGCTAAAACTAAATTCTTAGTAGATGCAAAGGAAGAGGAGAAGTTACTATTTATTCAAGCTTCGGAGGTCACTAAATAGCTCTCATAGATAAAACAATAGGTCTTGCAAAAGGAACAACTCAATAGGCATTTTTTCGTGCCCTTTGTAGTTACACAGTACCAGAACAAGTGGAAGTTGTCTTCCTCTCCATTACCACATAACAAATGTCTTATTAAGGTGTTGATTCCCTTCTAGCTAAGTTTGTTTTTAAGGAAGTGAGTCTATCAGTAGCCTCCATTTGCATATCATAACTTTCTTAATAAGTTTAAGTTTCCATAATGCTCAAAGGACATTGGAATCTGTCCATAAGCCTTGACTATCATTCATCCAAACATAGGCTAACTAATAATTTAATTTGACATGAAATAGGCCACCGGGCTTTAAGTGCCAAAAGTTACAATCCTTGTCAATTGGAATTATTTTGTTTTGCCAAATAGTGAAGTCAACTACCTTGACATTGTATTCAAATATCATTGCAATCTCTCCACAAGTGCACAGGTCGTAAATTGTAGAATATAAAATATTGATCACACAGGAAATTTGGGACTCGAAATATTATTTTTAAACACTTATACAATTATGAAGAGAATGGATTAGATAAAAGAAAGAAAGTGAATTTTAGAAGCGTAGAATGATGATTAGAAATCAAGACATGAGAGTACTTAAGGTCTAGAGTTTTACATGTAACAACTATGATAGTTATGTGGAGTGACTATTTAATCTAGATATTAAGTGTTAAAAGAGAACTTCCCTAAACTATCCATGCACCTTCTCTTGAAAACTACAATGCGTACCATAATCTTCTTCACTACATATTCTCATAGAATTAAGTCGGTTAGAATCTATTAAGTTTTATAGAAGTTCATTGAATTCCTCAAGATCATCATGCCTATTCTCATAGTCTTAAATTTTAAAGTTTAATATCTTAATTATTGTATATTAGATTTTCACATATTGGTTCTGTCACCTAATATATGTAATCACACCATAATGTAGATCCATGCACAAGTAAGCATTAAGAACACAAGATATCAAATTACAAACCACTATCCATTATAAATAAATTAAATTCATAATATCCATTATATTATACACATGATACATCCTAAAGTCTAAATTAATGATTTAGCCTAGCATTTTTAAGATAAAATCCAAAATAAAAAATAGATTAACTCAAATCCATCTCAAACAAGACAATTAAACTTAGAAAGAAAAAAAAGAAAGTTTATTGATTAAAAACTTCAATGGTGCGTTGAATGCTTTAAACAACTCACCACCTCGCTCCCTACCTCGTACTTCTCACATTCTCTTGCTCCGAGACTTCAACTCAAGCTCCAACAACCTTCTAGAATACCTTAAAATGTGTATAAGGGGTGTTTATATAGAAAATAGGGAAAGATTTGCACACAGTTAGCAATGGATTGGGATTTGCACATCCGGAAGCTAACATGGCTTGGGCTATGTTCTAGTCATGCATAGGTCATGCACAATTTTGCCAATTATTTGCTCATTTTTACCCAGTTTCATATTAAAACTTCTATGACATGTTCAAGGTTGAATTGATCATTGATTTTTCTCATTTTAATTCTTCAAAATCATCAAATCGAATTAGTCCTGATCCTCATGCTTTGAATCCTCTCAAAATAGACATGTATTGCGCTAATTTTTTTGACTTTGCATGACTCAATCTATCATGAGCCATTTGTCTTAAATAAAGCTAAATCTATCAAAATATGACTCAAATCATTTAAATCATTTAAATCATTCAAATTCTCATTCAGTTAATTTCTAAATTAGGCATTATAAAAATGCCTTAACAAATACTAAAGGAAGTGGTGCCACTTTCTTTAGAACTTTTGGTGCATAGCATGCTCTAAGAATTTTATGTTCTTTTCCAATTTTCAATCTCCATTTACACCCCTTTAGTAATAAAATTTTGCCTACGTTATTCTTTTCTAAATAAAGGAGTCAATTTTCCTAGTTATGTTGTTTTAAATTTCTATATTTGGGAAGTATCTCATAAAAAAAGGTTGGCATAGAGAATTGTGATTTATCAATAATCTCCATGCTCGTTTTGCTAGGTGAGCAACATTAGAATCTTGCAGGTACTTAAATCCCTTTCCCCTTTATTGCACATTTTATGTCATGCCACCCAATTGATCTTGTGTTTACAATCTTTCCCCAATCAAAACGACTAATCATCCTTCAATGTCCCTACATAGCTTCTTTAACAAGCAAAAAAGATTGATGACATAGCTTGGAATGACTTGAGCCATTACCTTGATCAATACCTCCTCACCTCTAAGATAAAAATTTGCTCTTTCAACTTTGAAGCCTTTTTCCAAACTCTCTCATTCATATTTCGGAACACAAGTTTGTGATTTTTTTATATTAAGAATTAAATCACCAAAAAGTTGATTGATTTTCTCATTGGTATACATCTTTTTATATAGCCTTGAACATATGTTCTAAGGCACAATCTTAGGCTTAATTTTAGGCTATTACAATCGATTAGACTGATTTTCTCATTGGTGTACATCTTTTTATATAGCCTTGAACATATGTTCTAAGGCACAATCTTAGGCCTAATTTTAGGCTATTACAATCGATTATAGTCAGAGAAATTAGGAATCAAATAAATCAGAATAACTTAGCATCTTTATAATTAGTCTGTATAAAAGATATGTGTAAAATCATATTCTCCTTTGATACTCTCCCTCAAGTTGAAGCATGGAGTGTAGAAAATCCGAAATTGACTAATAATTTATGGAACCTCACATTCAAATGCTTTAGTAAATATGTCAGTTAATTGGCTTTATGAAAAAATGAATTGAGGGATAATTTTTTGATTAATTTATTATTGGATCAAATAGCAATATATTACAATAGGTTTGGTTTGCTTGCGGAAGATTGAATTAGCTACAATGTGGATGATTGTCTGATTATCATAGAACAAAAGAATCAAAGGAGTGAATTTGACTTGAAGATCACGTAAGAGCCTTAGGAGACATATGTTCTCCTTAGTAATTGTTGCCATGTCTTTGCATTTAGTTTCAATGGATGAGCGAGAAACTACTATTTTTTTAGACCACTAAGAAATAGATGAATCACAAAGAAAATAATGTACCTAGTTTTAGATCTATTATTGAACACCTTGTCAATTTGTGTCACGATATGCATGCATAAATAAGAACTATCTAAAGAAAATAAAATTCCCTGTTTTGGATTGCCTTTTAGATATCTCAGTAACCAATATGGTACATCAAAATGTGGTTTTCAAGGTGCATGCATGGACTAACCGAGAATATATATTGCATAATTGATGTCAAAATGAGTGATAGTGAGGTAAAGCAGTTGACCTCCCAATCGACGATAGTGCCCGAGATCGCTAAAAATCATACTAGATTCAAGTGAAAGTTTATGTTCTTGATGCATAGGAAAAGAAACTAGTTCACAACCTTATGAAACTATTCTCATCTAAGATGTCAACGATGTACATACGCTAAGTTAAAATAATCCATGTGAAAAAGAGTGCCGCTTCAATTCCAAGGAAGTGCTTGAATTTTTTCAAGGTCCTTGATGTAGAATTGGTTATCTAAGTAGTGTTTCAGCTTAGAGATACAAATAGTATTTTCCGATGATAATGATATCACCAATGTAGATGGGAATAATAATAAATGATCCTCTATGCTAAAAAATGAACTAAGAATGATCTTCACTTGATTTTCGATAACCAATTTCAAGAGGAAATCTTGTGAATTTGTGATACCAATTTTTGGACGCTTGATGCAGTCCATAAAGAGATCTTTGTTGTAAAAAATGCCACTATCCTTTCTGAAAGTGCTTGTAAAATCTTTATATAGACCTCTTCCTCCAATTATCCATGCAAAAAGGAAAATTTTGTATCGAGTTTGTGCAGTTCCCAACATCTAATTGAAGTAATGACTAATAAATTATGTACGGTAACTAATTCGGCAATAAGTGTAAACATTTCATGAAAATCAACACCTTCAATTTGAGCATAATCTTTCACAACAAGTCATGCCTTGTACCCATCTAGATCATTTAACTTTATAAACCCACTTAGAGTTCTCGTTCGCCACATGGTAGTAATTGCAAAGTCTATGTGCAATTATCCTCTAAGTTAAAATTCTTCTTTGGGATGACATCCCTCCAATGTGCATATTGGATGACTCGAGAGAATAATTTTGGCTCATTGGTGGATGAGATGGATACCATCGAGTTGGCTAAAGGAGTGGTTGAGTGTAGTGTGGAGTTTAAAGATCCGAGAGGGGGGGGTCCTATAACATACTCATAACTAGATAATAAGTGAGAAATACATCTTTGTCTTTTCCCTAAAATAGTTGGAGTTGTTAGTGCAATAGATCTAGTTCACTAATTAATACTACCTCAACAGAATCAAAAGGTCACACTGTGACTGCTAACAAATTTGATGCAATTATCTAAAATCAGTGGTTGACAATGGAAGTGGCTTACCTGAAGGCTTGAAAAGTACAAGTTCATGTGTAGCACACTCATCCACAAAGAGGCGTGATGAGGGCTTCATGGCCACAAGCGGAGGAGCTTGCTATTAGTCCAATGTTATGGTTGCACCCAAATTTGTGACTAAATAATCTACAAATGAAAAAATATCTTAAAAAAACTAAACATCATGAGAAATATAGAATATCTTACTCTCAAGAACATAAAATTTGTAACCCTTTGTACATTAGGGTAACCAACAAGAAAGCCTAGTTTGGTGTTTGCAGCAAACTTGTCATATGCGAACCCAATTAAAAAATTACAAGAGATATGCCTTGATTTTTTATTTGTGTTTTATATGAAAGACTCCTGTTGCTCATTAAAATCATTCACCATCGTTAAAGATTAATAAGACCTAGAGAAAGAATTTATTTTGTACAGATCCCATATATCACAATGAAGCAATTCAAAAATATGCATAGCCATATTCATACTAATAGGAAAAGGTAATTATGTTTATTTTTCCTTATAATAATCATCATAAAAAATATAGTCCTATTGTAATAAAAGGAAATGGATAAACTAAGAACCAAAGAGAGATGATTTACTAGCATATGCCCAAATCATTGATGCCATAAACTCACATCAACTAAATTGTTAGCAATCAACAACTTGTCACTTTCATTGCCTCTAAGTAGTAGAGGCAATCCCACTCTTTCCGGACTTTAATCAATTCTTCGAAGGTAAGACCTGAATCACACAAAATCCTAACCAAAAAGTCTATGACCAATTCAAATCATGTGTCAATTTACTAATAAATAATCAATTGAAACAAAAATTTTGAACTCCAAGGACTTGTTCAAGAGTCAATCTCTTCCCAAGATCAATCCATTCCAAGGTATGAATTGCTACCGTTTTGTGGTTAGCAATGTGCACTAGTGGAATATTAGGCCATGACTTTTGATAGTAAGCTTAGATTATGAGTTATGTGGCTTGTTACCCTTGTATCAATCACTTATTCATTGTCTAGCTTACCGAACAATCAAAAGTTGCCATATATGTAAATGGAGTTCCACTTAGACGAACCATAAATTGTTACTGTTAGATAGAAGGTAGTCCAGGAATTTGTGACATCACTTCAACCATGGTCATAGCAATCGTCACTTCTAAATAGGCATTTGGAGCTAAATGATTGTCCTTTTGGTCTCCCTGTAATTTGGTTTGCCTATCTCTCCACTTACTTAGTTTTCGCTAGTCCATTAAAATCTTATCATCTAATAACAGTGTGATTTGGTGAGGGTTGTTTTCCTACAATGCATCTTTAGTGAGTTGGGATTCGCTTCCATAGTAGGGGGCATGATTTGCAGCACGAAATGTTGTTTTTCCTCTTATGCAACAAGCGACAAAAGAATTGGCATTTTTGTCATGCACAAACCCAGAAAAATCAACCATTGGGCTTGACGCATAGAGCACACAGACCCAGAAAACGTCCATTAGGCCCATGGGCTATAGGCCCCATAGGGTGATATTGTCCGCTCTGGCCTGGCATCTTAGCCGCACGGCTTTAAAATGCATCACACCATATTGAACTTGAGACCCACTTATAAACTACCAGGAACTTTCTCTCATTTTTCAATGTGAGATTCAGTTCTAGGCTATTACAAGCCTACCGGCTTCCACCTAATTCGTCCCCGAACCACAATCCAACTCTAGGCTTCTGCTTGCAACCCTGACTTTCACTAGTTCAACTCTCTGAACCACATCTACTAGAGGGGGAGCCACTTTGATATCATCTGTAACCTATTGGTCTAGAAAAGTGATCCCAAGCAATGTATTTAATGTAATTTTCCAAAATCAATCACATATTAATGAAAAAATTAATTATTATAATTTCATAAAATTTTAAAATTCTACTTCCACAAGTTATATTTGCATTATTACATCAAAGTATAAAGAAAAGAAATTTTACTAGTTTCATTCTCAATACATGCCTTTAAAATAAATAAATAAAATTAAATATCCTTGAAATTCTTCATGTAAATCCAAAACGCTAGTGTCCCACTTGATTTGGTACAACTATAAAAATAATGGGTTAATCCCAATATGACTAGCAAGTAGAAAATTATTTGAAAATGAATAATGACCTAATTAGAACTTAATTAAATGATAAAAATAACCATTTAATTTAATATCTCAAAAATTAGGCCTCAAATACAAAATCAAATCCTTCCATTGAGTCAAGAAGCATAAAAAATATAGAAATGGATTATTTGATCATTCAAATCAGAATTCAAATGAATAAATCATAATAAAATGGAATAAACGACCCACATTAAGCCATATTATCATAGCCTTTACTGTAGGTGGGCCCCATTAGAGCCTATCTTACTTAACCCTTATTGCTATAATGGCGTACACGTTAATTTTTCAAATTCCCTAGAAATCAGAAACATAAAATATATATTAAATGCATTAAAGCATCAAAAGCAACAAAAAACATTCGTTGCAAATATAAGATCTAATCCTCCTGTTGCAGTTCCTTTCTCTGCCGAGATTCTTCTCTGACCGAATTTCATCGAAATTCTTGAATTTCTACCGGACTGAAATTCCCACTCCTGGACGTTCGATGAAATTAAAATTCGGCTTATAAATATATTATATATATATATATATCAGTATATATACACTGCAATTACCCATATCATTGATATATAACTTCAATATCCATATATTAATTGCATATCAATGCATTTATAAAAATAAAATGCATGATAAAGTTTCAACAATCTCAATATATGATTTTAAGCATAAAGTTCAAACATATTTATCTGCATAATTTTATATCCTAAAAACTTAAGATTATAAAATAAATATGTCAAGCATAGCATAAAAATTACAACATATTTTATGCATAACAATTGTAAAAAAATAATAATAAATAATTACTACATTGAACTAAAATCAATTTCCACATAAAAGCCCACTTGACTCTGTTGAAGAAAATAAATTTCCTCCTTCTGCCACTCTATTCCCAAACCGTTCTTACGAATACCCCCATCTATCAAATCTCCAACCCAATTTAAAGAAGTCTCGTAGCTTCTAAGGGATATGAAGATAGGAATAAGATAAAATTTATTTTAAAATTAGATTCTATCTCAACAAATCTTATTTAGGATAATCCTATGGAGAGATAAAGATAGAATTTAATTTTAAAATAAATTTTTTCTCTATCTCTCCACAAGATAAGATAAGATGGGATAAGAATTATCCTAAATAAAATTTGTTAAGATAGAATCTAATTTTAAAATAAATTTTATCTTATTCCTATCTTCCTATCCCTTAGAAAGTACGAGACTTTTATAAATTGAGTTGGAGACTTGATAGGTGGGGGTATCTGTAAGAAAGGTTTGGGAGATAGAGTGGCAGAAAGATGAAATTTATTTTTTTCAATAAAGGCAAGTGGGCTTTTATGTGGAAATTGATTTTAGTTCAATGTAGAAATTATTTTTTTTTACAATTGTTATGTATAAAATATGTTGTAATTTTTATGCTATGCTTGACATATTTATTTTATAATCCTAAGTTTTTAAGATATAAAATTATGCAGATAAATATGTTTGAACTTTATGCTTAAAATAATATATTTAGATTATTGAAATTTTATCATGCATTTTATTTTTATAGATGCATTGATATGCAATTAATATATGAGCATTGAAATTATATATTAATGATATGGGCAATTGCAGTATATATATACTAATGTATATATAATATATTTATAAGCCAAATTTTAATTTCATCGGACATCCAGGAGAGGGAATTTAAGTCCAGTAGAAATCCAGGAATTTTAGTGAAATTCGGTTAGAGAAGTATCTCGGCAGAGAAAGGAATTGAAGCAAAAGGATTAGATCTTATATTTGCAATGAATTTTTTCATTGCTTTTGATGTTTTAATACATTTAATATATATTTTATGTTTCTGATGTCCAAGGAATTTTGAAAATTAACGTGTATGCCATTATAGTAGTAAGGGCTAAGTAAGACATGTTGGTCCCGAGTTAATGGCAATTACCCAAGAGGGAAGGGGTGAATTTGTTATTTAAAATTTTTCAACTTAAACAGCGACTTTACCCCGGTTTGGTTTAGTCCCTTTTAATGAAATAAATGGAAAGCAACAAGATAATGAAAGCAAAAATGAATAACAATATACAAGATTTATAGTGGTTCGGACAACCTTCCCTACTCCCCTCTTCCAAGATCACACCCCTTGTGACTTGGGCTCCACTATATATTTCATGAATACAATTAGAGCCTCCGCTCTCTTCTAAATTACAGCTCTATGGGACATATACAATCCGCTCTCTTCTAGATTCTAGCTCTAGGAGCATATACAACATGCAGCACAAGTAAGTGACGAGTCTCACTCCAGTCACAACACTACTTTGTTATTACTTGGTTAGAAACACCAAAATCAAACCAAGTATCAAAAACCAAATAACAAAATTAAATGAAAGAGATCTACACTTTACAGATTTGTGTGGGAAAGTTTCAGCCCAAAGAAGCACTCGTAGAAGTGAAAAGTTGATCGATGTTGGAGTATGCAGCAAGTTGAAGCTTGTTCTTCCACCAAAACGTGTATGGATCACTCAAATGTAGAAGAAAGTGGAATATTGAACTTAGTAGCTTTTCTTTTCTCTTTTTCTGCTCAATCTTACTTACTTTCATGTTTGCTTGAGTGTTTATATATAATGCAATGAGAGATTTGAACGCTAGAGAGAGTTGGTTGGCACATAATAAATGCGCCAACATTTAAATTTTTGAACGTTGCGACCCAAGTCATAAGTAAAGTCGAATTCGTGTGCGACTTTCCCTAAGTCACAGGCAGGAGTCGACTTCGGGTGAGACTTCGGATTTCTACAATTTCCAAGTCTTTTCTTTTGGTCGACTTGGACTGGGACTTGACCCAAGTCGCTGCTGGAGTTGACTTCAGTTGCAACTTGAATTTCTTAGCTTGCCAAGTGAATATAAATTTCTTTGAAATGATTTTGCTTGCTTATGTTTCTTCAACTTAATTGTTCTTCCACTGTTTTACAGTACTTGGAACTGTGTATGATTATTTTAACTTGAAATCATTTGACTCCGTGACTTGAATTATTAAATACTTGAGTCTTGGAGTGCATGAAAATGTTCAAATGTTAGTTCTTGATCTAATTTGATGAATTCAAGAAACTTTGCTTGCTTTGGTCTTGATTTGATCTTTATTTAATCCAAGTTTAATGTCTGGGTCAACTTGGTCTTCAACTTCACCCAAGTCGAATGTCAAGTTGACTTGGTTTGAGACTTTGCTCTTCAAATTCTATGCTGTCAGTCTGAAGTCAATGCTGAAGTCAACTTCGGGATCGACTTGACCTGTCATACTTCATATTTTTCATTTTTATATCCTTAAACATTGCACAAAATATATTAGTAGCTAAAACTTACTCAAATTGAGTTGTTAATCATTAAAACATATACTTTGGGTATTTAGCTTTTGATTTCAACACTTGTTTCTAACAAGACAGGCCCTAATGGGGGTCACCTGCAATAAAGGCTATGACGATATAGCTTAATGTGGGCCGTTTATTCCATTTTATTATGATTTATTCATTTGAACTCTAATTTGAATGATCAAATAGTCCATTTCTATGTTTTTTATGCTTCTTGACTCAATGGAAGGTTTGATTTTGCATTTGAGGCCTAATTTTTGAGATATTAAATTAAATGATTATTTTTATCATTTAATTAAGTTCTAATTGAGTCATTATCCATTTTCAAATAATTTTCTACTTGTTAATCATGTTGAGACTAACCCATTATTTTTACAGGTGTACCAAATCAAATGGGACACTAGCATTTTAGATTTAAGTGAAGAATTTCAAGGATATTTAATTTTATTTATTTATTTCAAAGGCATATATTGAGAATAAGACTTGTAAAAAAAATTTTGTTTGTGTTTTGATGGAATAATGGAAACATGACTAGTGGAAGTAGAATTTTAAAATTTTTATGAAATTATAATAATTAATTTTACCATAAATGTGTGATTGATCTTTGAAAATTACATTAAATACACGACCTGGGATCACTTTTCTGGACTGATATGTTACAATTTCCAAGGATTAGGAGTGGCTCAACTCTCAAGATTTGAGATCTCATATTTATATACTTCTCACCAAGCCCCACCAAAAAATAAAAAACCTTCTCCCCTTCGTGCATGGATTACATTTTCTTTGCCACACCACATTTTTGTCCACATCTACAAATTGCAACTAAATGAACACTAAGCAATTCACCCAAAAGGTTATTTAGCTTACCATAATAAGATGAAATAGATAATTTCTCTTGGTTCAAAAGAGTGATGGCTCATTTGAACTCGTAGATTCTTGGTTCCACTACTAGAGTGAACCTTTCATCCAAATCTATACACAATTTTGTTGCGGTGTTAACATATGCCTTGAAGCTCCTTTGCAAGAGCATCTGTCTGCCATGAAATTAACCACAGAATTACAATATATCCATGGCTTTAAATCTAAGAAATTGTCCTCTAGTCATCCCATCCACAAAACATGCTTTATTTTTGGGATGGAGCACATTCATAAAGTCACACCTCTAGATGAAGTAATCATCTCCACTCTCATTGAGAGGAGTAGCTACAAAAATCAAACTAGGGGCATGTTTATTAATTACCCAAAATTTTTAAATTAAAGCATTTCACTTCCATAACTACCTTAATTTTTAATTATTTTTCACTTATTTTTATACATTTACCCTACTTTTTAGTCTTTTCTACACAATTACTCATAAATCTAACATATCTAGTTTTTTTTACTTCTCATCGTTACTCCTATTAAATACATCATTTTCTCTCATTTAAAAAACTTTCGCATAAAAATTTTTTCATCAAAAGTTTTATCACTAACCCAAATAAACCCTAAGATGATAAGAAGGGTGCAAGTAATATGGAGAGCTGGTAGGAATAACATTTGTAACTAGGTCAAAGATTTGTCCTCCTCACCCTCCATATTCAACAAGAGAGAGAATGAGAATGAAAAGAAAATCTTAGAGCTCTATAACTTGCTTTGGTACCATGAAAATTAAATTAACATTATTATATAGCCTTTCACACATTCTAATGCACAATCGAAGCCATAACTTTGGGATATTACAGTCAAACAAATTAGAAATGAAATAAATCAAAATAAGTTATCTTCCCTATAATTAATATGTAAAAAATCATAATTTCCTCTAACAAATATACTTGAGTTCATGATCTTCAAAATGCAGTGGGAAGAGAGGAAAAGACAGGAAAAAATGAAATTATAAAACATGAGGTAGAAAACCTATATAATGTAATGAGTTAATGCCAAAAAAGTAAAATAAGTTGGCTTTTTGTATAAAAAATAAAATAATGAGAAAAATTACTCTAATTAAGTAATTAAGGTGTCAAATTATTCCAAAAAGGAAGAAAAATATTTTCCACCTCTTTTCCTTATTCTCAAACAAATCGGGTTTTCTTCAAAATAGATTAATCATTCTTTTATAAAATAGACTTATAAATATCCATTATTATATTTCTCTATGTATTTTAACATTTTGCATAATAAACCCTATGCTTCATAATTTTTAAATTTATAAATTGTGCTCTTGTGATTTTCTGACTAAAATAAAAAAGAAAAATAATTTTATAAGATGTTGTGACTCATAAGAGTCACTTTGGCACATTAAAAGATTTTTTTAACACTTTTGGGCCATATAATGTTTCATAAATGTCAACCATATTGAGTCTTTATTCATGAATGTTTGAAACTTATAGTGTTATTTTGTAAAATGTCAAACATAATCTAGAATACAATGTTACATACTTGCAAGTTTTACTTTTGTAAAGCCTCAAATTGTACAATTTTTACAAAATTGTAATTATGTTATGACATGTATACTTTGGTGTTTACAAACTAAGCCTTGTTAAGTTTTGAATCTTTGCAAAATAAACTCTATCTGCTTATGATTTTGAATATCTTTTTAGGAATATTTTTACTAACTAGATGTGAAACAAAATGACTTCCTAAGTTATCTTATATCAAGCACTTCATTTTGCAAAGGTTGAAAATTTAATGAGGTTTACTTTGTAAATGCTAAATAGTATATGCTAAAATACAATCTGTGTATAATTATTAGATAGTTTTGCTTAAAAAAAACTCAAAATGGTGGTTACGAATTGAGATGAGCTGGATTATTGACACCTTAACCCATCTGAACCTAATTTTAAAAACCAATTATATTTTATATTCCAAATTAATTAAGGGTCTTATTCAACTTATTTTTCAAGAAAGCTTGTTGGATCACCACGAGGTATTGAAAATATTTAGAAAGATTATATTTTTAGAGAAAATCAAAACTTGAAAGTGTGTATTATGGAAACATCAAAATATGCTTTTCTAAAAAATGCAAAAGCAATTTATCTTCCACAAAGGTTGCTTGTTAGGCACAAACTAATAGAAGCCTAGATTCCCAATCTTGTTGAAAACCATGTTCAATCCTCTGACATTAAAATAATCACTACAAGCCATGCATAGTCTTCCTTGTAGTGCTCTTCGAGAGGAAGTCTTCATGAGCAATGAGGGGAAAGATAGGTTAGATTCTTCTTAGCTGATCTTAGTGTCAAATTCACTATGGAGTCTTTGAGATTCTTGTTAGTTGGAAAACTCCATAAAGTTGAGTTTCAAATTAGGGTTTTCTCTGTATCAAATGTTCTATAATGAAGAAGGCCCGTTGATAAACAAATTCCAAATTCTAAAGATCTTGAATGGTATGATCAAACCTCTGGACCTTTGTAATAATACCACTATCATCTTAACTATATGGTCAATGAAATCCTACAATAAATAGGTTATAAGGCTACCCTGCGAAGATTTTACACCTTTCTTTTGAGAAGGAGGAGGATCTACAAACAATTTTGAAAGGGCAGTCTTGGCTCTTTGATTGCTAGCTCATTCTTTTTAAAAAGTTATATTTATCCAAAGTAAGTGGCGATCTATGCTAGCCCAACATGGATACATATTGGGATATTCTATACTTGTATAAAAGGGAGGCAATGGGTGGGAAGGTTGAAATCACATTTATTAAGATGAATGAGCTAAAGATGGAAGAAAATAGTGTCCAAATTAAGGTAGATATTGATTTAAGATATCCTTGAAGGTGTGGAATTTTTACAAAGTACTATCAGATGAGAATGAAATGGTTAAAGTTTTAATACAAGAGTTGCCTATCTTTTGTTTTGTGTGTGGGAGATTGGGCCATGCTATCAAGGATTGTCTTTATGTCAAATAAGATGTAAAAGAGCAGATAAAATTAGATTTACCTTATGAAAGTTTTCTTTGAGTTGTTGTCAAAAATGAAGGATTGGAGTTGTGCAAAAGTAGAGGAAATAAGGTTTACTCGTATGTGTAATTAAGGGGATTAGAAAGGGATAAGGGGGAGGTTGAAGGGGGAGGATAGAGGTGCAAATATTTCCTTCAAGTTAGAGCAAGATGCCAGTTATAATGATGGTGGAGAGGACTTATTAATAGTTGTAAGAGTTGCTATCCTACCTAGTAGTGTTATGGGGATTGCTAATAGTCAGAGGGAAGTGGACAAAGTAAGTATTCTTTAAATGGGTCTAAGTGGGACTATCAAGAGTTGAGTTACGAGCTAAAGTTCGATAATAGGATGGGTAGTAATGGAAAAGGACAAATTTGGGAAGTAAAAGGGTATTAAGGGACTGTAATGTTGAGGGAAGAATGATTAAAAGGGATAAACCAATTTTATGAGTGGGGTCACTAGTATATTTAGACATTCTCAAGTACTAGGGAGTTAGTTTGAAAAGAGAAAAGGATGGTTGTTTGAGTAGCAAGGAATCAATATCATAATAGAAAATAATTAAAGCATTGATTATGTTGGGGGAATGTGGCGCCCCGAACCGAGGTGCCTAGAAGCCTTACTCCGGGATCGTTTTGATTGGTAAACGTGACTCAGGATTG
>JAXCLR010000063.1:11147612-11169323 GCA_035584095.1 Annona squamosa | reverse complement strand
TTCAAATTTCACTTGAATCCGCCTTTTAGGCATTGAGTTATGAATTTTTCAATATTTTCCTTCACACTTGACAATTTTCCATCTTTATTTTCATAATTCATTTTAAATCATGCAAAATGATTTTTCATGATATAATTGCACCTTTAAATCACAAATAATTCATTCTGACCTCATGGTCTCATTTAGGCTCAAAATGCTTAATCACATCATTAATGCTAACCTGTAACCCTAATTTTCATAATTAGCAAAAATCATAAAATACCTTCATAATTCCATAAGTCATAAATAATTATCAAATACATGTACAATGCATACATATGGCCTACTTGGGTTAGGGTTTCACACCCATCTACTATTTGTGGATGATGTCTTGTTTGCTAGAGCAAGTAGGGTGGAGGTAAGTAATATGTTGAGATTATTACACTTATATAAGGAATGTACTAGATGGTGGATAAATATGGAAAAACAACACTAAATTTCTTTAAAAATACTTGTAATGAGGTGATCATTATGGTGGAACAACTATTTGGTACTTATGGAAAAGAGAGAAAATTTTATTTAGGCCTACTTGTGTGGATTGGAAGATAAAAAATCAAGGTCTTCCAAAGTTTAAAGGAACACATTTGGAGGACGATTCAAAGTTGGCAATCAAAGTTTCTATCTTACGAGGGAAAGGAGATGTTGATAAAGGTTATGACTTAGGCTATTCCTAACTACACAATGAGTCTGTTCAAGCTACTAAGGAATTTCTATGAAGTAACTAATGTGAATGTAAGTAAATTTTTGGGGGGAAAAAAAGGGCATAGAAAGATCAATTGGCTTGCTTGGAGAATAATGTGTAGATCTAAGGTGGAGGGTAGAATTGGGTTTAGGGATGACTTTACTTATATAGGAGGAAGAGGACTTAGTTTCTTGGTTGGATAAATTAGATGGAAGGTATAGAGTAAGGTTTGGATATTAACGGATACTATAGATGAAACAAGGGGAAGAGGAGCTAGTGCATGATTTAAACAATAGCCACAAACCTGTTCTTAGCTCAATATGGAAGTCAAAGATCCCTCAAAAGTTTAAAATATTTTTCTGACACCTACTAAATGATGCCTTGCCTGCAAAAATAAATTTACCAAGAAGAGGCGCTACAAAAAATCCATGATGTTGCTTTTGAAGAACTAAGAATGAAGATATAAAGCATATGTTTTAGGGCTACCCACATGTCAAACATTCCTTGGAACTTATATCGAGATGGCAGCTATTTCATGGAAAGGAGGGTGATCTTGTAGGATTAACAAATTAAGTAATGAAAAGCAATGATAAGAAATCACTAAATAGATTGTTCGTAACATGACGAATGATATGGTGGTCAAGAAATCAATATCAGAAATAAATGAGTTATCAAATTTTGTGGATGTAACTGATAGATGTGAAAATTTTCTTCACTGATATGACTATGAAAAATTTTGGCTAAAATGGATACATGTTTATTTATAGCCTTGTTGCGTGCTGAAACCTTCTCTGAATGGCCAAGTTAAGATTAATGTAGATGTACGATACAAATACAACATGGTTTGGTATGGGTGGGGGTTATAATTGAGACCATGAAAGATATTACATAACTACCTCTTGCTGGACATGGAATGATTGGGTTGTTCCTTTTTTATTAGAAACCAAAGGTATGTTGTAAGGGGTAGTGCAACTCTCACAAAATGATGTTAATTTTAAAACTGACTCCCTCATACTCTTAAATTTTTTAACTACTCAATACATGGTTAGATCACTTGTTGGGCAAATTATGAAGGAAATTAAGGAATGTAGTAAAAACTTCAAAAGTTGTCCATGTTGTTCATTTAAGTAACACTATGGCCTAGTTGTAGGGGTGCAACTTGGTCCGGGTACCCGCGGGTCAACTCGCTGGGTACCATAATTAGGGTCGGTTCGGTTCTCTTTGGTAAATACTTGTTCCAATTAGGGTAGGGTCGGTTCCAAGAGTTGGGTACCCGGAACCGACCCGAAGTTCACATATAAGATCCTTCTCATCAAAAGTTGCTAGAACCCTTTCGGCCTTTCCCGCTTTTTCCCATTCTTGATTTTTCCTTGGCGTCGTGCATCCCTAGTCTTGCTCTCTCCCCTTTTCGGCATCGTCACTTCCCAGCTCTTGGCTCCCGTCTCCTATCTCCCTTCCGGTAGTGCTCTTCCAAGCTCTCTCTCTCTCTCGCTCAATCTCGATCTCTCTGTTCCTCTCTCGCTCGATCTCGATCTCTCTGTTCCTCTCTCTCTCTCTCTTTCTCGATCTCTATTTCTCTGTTTCTCTATCTCTTTATCTATCTCGGTCTCAACTTGCCGAAGTAGCTCTCCAATGGCTTCTGATGATGTATCTCGAAATCCTCCTCGTCTTCTATCCCAACGTCGTTCCTCATCCTCTATGGCGAGGCCCAGGATGAGCTTATGGCACTGCCACTGGTACTTGAAGCTGTTGATGCAGCGGAGCATCTATGCAACGAAGACGGATAAGATAGGTACAAGAGGGAGAGGAGGCCAATAGGGATCCAGCAGTGGTGGCATTGGAGCTTGGGCGACAGGGCCTGGATGGCCAAAATGAGGGTTATGAAGAGGAAGAAGACATGGAAGAACTTCCAGAGCTCCTTCTGGAGATCGACGACCCTCTTCTTCCGAAAGCATTTTTTTTTACTCCTTTGCGGCTCTTCCCGATCGAAAAAGGGTATCATCTTTCTCTTTTCGTTTTTGATTTTTAATTCACTTTGGTTAAAGATATTAGGTTTTTGAAATCATTTTACAACCATTCCAATGAAAGAAGCAGATGATTTTTTCTTCTACCCTCCTCTTTTCTGGAAATATTGAAACTTTGCTGCTTTTATCGATCGTTGCTCCTACTTTTTATAGATGATGTTTCAATACAACTTCAAGAAGATCACATTATGGATATGTTGCAACTTGACAGTTTGTTCATTTCTATTTACAATTTTTTAACTATCTAAATTCTAGCTTCGCAAATAGTTAGCTTTGGCAACATGCTAACATTATTTTAGTAGAACCGATTTGGAACCGAAACCGGAACCAGAACCAACCTGACCTCAAATAATGTAAGGTAAGAGTATTTAAAAATAGGATAAGGGTAGGGTTGACCACTACCCGGACCTACCCAAACCAAGTTGCACCCCTATCTAGCTGTGGTAGATTATGCTGTGTTGTAGGGTTTAACCAACTATTCTTGGTTAGATCATCTTTCTGTTGGCATATAAATTGCGATGTGTAGTGACCAATGTAGTGTTAAATTTTATAGGAGTTTCTTGCCCAACTTCTCGATCAATAAGGGCTAGAAAGTGTGGGTTGGAATTATTTGTAAAAAGGTGCAATGATAATTTAGGATTTATTTTCCTTTAACACATAATATTCGGATTAAATAAGTATTTCGCGTATCCATTGTAGGCGTCACATGTGAAACCCTAAATCCTATGTGCTCGTATCTCTTGACTTTTAATTCCTCGTCCTATATTTTTAAGATCAACCTTCTTATTTTGTTATTTCTTTCCTTTCACTTTACTCTCTTTGCATTTGATATAAGTGTTTAAAAATGACTTAAGTCTCAAATTTCTTATGGGATTAATATTTTATGCATTATAATCTATAACCCATGCATTTGCGAAGAGATTGCAACACATATCAACATGAGACATTCATTCATATCAACGGTGAACTATTTATAGCCTTTAATTCTTACATGATCCTATCTCCATGACTTAGAGGTACTTTAAAAGTGATGGATGCAAGCATGTATGAGATACAGGAGATTAATGTATCTTAAGTGCAAATGCATAAGAGGATGAGTGAGATACATGCGGGGCTTAGGTTGTAGGCTCCCCCTCAGTTGGAATTGCTTCTTTCTTTTGTTGCTTTACTTTATGAATTTCCTCTTCTCTTGCTTCCTCTTGTAGTGGTGGGCCTTCTTTTATAACTAATTGAGCCGTTTGAATCCGCTCAATGTTTAGCTTCATTCAATGCGGCAGACTTTTATTTATTTTGTTGGTGGTCTTCATCACTTAAAAAGGTTCATCATCGAGGTTGATTTGGTGATGAGTCAAAATTTGTGTGATCCATATTCCATAGGGTATCGCACTCTATTGCTAATGCTTGCAGTGTTAGCCTTGGCAAATAGATATTCCTTTTATTAGCTATTTCCATATGATTCAACCTCTTGAGGGTTGACTATCTTCCTCCCACCTGCTTTAAGCTATATATAATGTGCCACTAATAACCAAAGGACCTAAGCCGTGGGGATAAATTTATATAATGCAGAAACTTCATCCCTTCCACATATTTGTCACTCCTTATTAAGGCATTCCACATTGAGGATGGACCGAAAGTCTTAAGGAGATGCTCTTCATCCCATGGAACTTTAAGAATTCTTTTTTTTTTTTTTTTGCAACCAGTCATGCGATCCCCTTTTAAATCTCAAGTACTCTACAAATGTATCTCTATCATCTATCCTCCATGCATAATATAACTATCTGGTCTGATTTGGGTATATTTTTCCTTCTTCTTTCAATAACTTAGTCCATTCTCAATAGTTCAACATATCTTCAATCTCAAACTCATAGTCTCACAAAAATTAAACGTTAATCATTTTGGAGATGAAGACCTTTTCCAATAAAAGTTCTTGTAAAACCTCCTATGTTATGTTTGAATTTTAAAGCACTCAGGAGGCATTTCTATCACTTTCTTCCTTTATGTTTGTGTTATATTTTTCTTATTAATCATACTTCCTCTTCTCCATTATAATTTTGCTCTTCTTCATCATATTTTGTAAATGAGATGGATGGATCACCTTCATTAAATCAAACCCTACGCTCTCTAGGAGGTTGGGAAGTAGCAGCCTTGTCTCTCAGCCTTTATTGGGAGTCCTTAGGCACCCGAAGATGTTGCCTTCAAAATCCGTGGCCAATGAACTGACATTTTGGAGGGCTTGTTTGCAACTTGCTTTGGTGCCATGGAATGCAATACAATAGTTTTGATGCAAATGAGAGTGGAGGTGATATCTAAAAAATAAGTGATGTGAGCTATGGTTTTAAAAAACTCAAAACTAAGTGGGGAAGTGAGGGAAAAAAGAAAAAACTGGCTCTTGTATGTATATGGTAAGTCAAATTGTCACCTGTTGAGGTAGACTTGGAACCCTAAGTCAGTGTCCAAGTTGACTTCAACCAAGCTAAGTTGACTATGGTGAAGTTAACCTGGGCGTAGCATGGTCGATTTGAACTATTGCTATGTCAAGTTCATTTCCAATATATTTGATTGTTCAATGATCAAAACATTTGTTTAATTGTCATTTTGTGAGTTTTAATGATAGAATTTTCTTTGTTTAGTGCAAGACACTCACAATTGATCAATGTGTGCAAATACATGTGAATTTGGTATAAAACATGCATAATTCTTGGAGAATTGAAGCATGAAGACTAAGACCCATTCAATTGGATTAATTAAAACAATGAAAAATAGTGATCAAACGGCCTAGAACATGCCATGGAAGTTTAAACACAATTCAAGGTGTATCAGTGTCAAAACTCCACACCTAGTGATCAACATGGCCTAAGCCATGTTAGGGATTGTGCTACACAATTAATGCATGTGTGAAACTCCAACTTAGTAAGATTCAATGTATGCATTGAACACGTACATGTGACCTACATATATGATTAAATGAAAATTTTGGATGATTTTAGGATTTTGTGATATGTTGCAATTAGGGTTTAATTAACAAGGGTGATTAAAAATTTAATCGCCGGAGCTCAATATGAGTCAAAGTGACTCAAGGGGCATAATGAGAATTAAAACATGCTAATGTGGAATGAATGTTTAGTTTAATTTCCATGATTTAATTAATGGAGATTAAAATGGTAATTGTAGAATTATGTTGGAAAACACTAAAAAATTCATAACTCAACGCCTGTAATGCGGATTCAAGTGAAATTTGAAAAAAAATTGATGATGATGGGCTTGATATTATGAAATTATTGGATTATGAAAATCTTTGATGAAATTGGATTAATGATTTATTGATCATATCTTAATTTCAACCGTTAACTTCCAACGGTTATAACTTGAGATAGAAAAATCATATTGAGATGAAATTTGAAATGGTTGAATGAAATCATGAGATGCACATTTTGGAAGGCTTATATTAAGATTAAAATATTGGAAAAATTCCTGTGTTAGAAAAGGTGTATACCATTGACTTTTACAGCTTAAAAGTACCATGCATTTAAGGCAAAAGGTGCATGAATTGAATGCAATTTTTAATGGTCCAAATAGGTGTCAAATGCTGGTGAAATAAAAGCTATTTTATGATTAAAAATGTGTGGAAATTTGTGGTTTATGCTGCTAGAATTAATGAGCTAAAGGTGAGCTCAAAGGGAGCTAGGCAAGGTGGCAATGCATGGACGTTCCAAGAAGTTACTATTTGGATTTTTGTGAATTTTTATTTTATGAATAATTCACATGAATAGCTAACATATTGGGATGTATAAATAAGCATTTAATTACGTGAAAAAAATCCAAGCAAATTTGTGATTTGCAGCAGCCCATGAAAGATGGAAAAATGGACGACTTGTGTATGCAAATGACGTCCCATATTTGATGTTGTTGTAATGAGTTTTATTAATTTTTTTAACACCAAATTAAGATATGAATTAAGGGATAATTAGGTATATAAATTACCTACATTTTGGGATTTTAAAAAAACAAAAATGTTTGGAAAAAGGGGTAGCAAGGGACATGATTTGGAGGGACAGCTGTAGGGTTAAGATGTGAGCAAATTTTTGGTTTTATTAAAAGGTGTAAAAATTATTTTACTTAGCTAAGATTAATCCAGCACATTAAGAGGATAAGGAGGCATTAATTGGCTATGGAAAACAAGCTCCAAAGGTGGGGCCCATAGCTGGAAATTTCAGCCCTACCAAGGAGTGCACGTCCATGAGAGAGAAGGAGCTTGGAATTTTCCAATTTCTGAAATTCTTCTTCCCCAAGGCAACCTCATGTCCAGCACCTAGCAGGCCAAGAAGAAGAGAAAAGAGAAGGAAAGGAAAGAGGAAAAGAAGAGATCACCCATTTAATCAAATAAGTATATGATCATTTTGATTTTATGCATAAAATCTACAAATTATATGATGTTGAAAAATAAATTATGGATAGAACAGTAAATGGATGAATTTTAACATGAAAAATTTTTTAGAAGAATAATTATGGGTTGATTAAGGAACGACCCAATTTTTAGCTCAAAAGGATAAGTATGTTGCAAATTAAAAATCGGATAAGATTCACCTAAATAGGGTAAAATGGGTGACAGAATCAGCTGTAGAAAATAATTTTTAATAATTTTTCCACAAGGAATTTTGGGCTGAAACTTTTATAGGATATGTAACACATATTGAAAATAACATAAAAAATTAAAAATTATGTTTTTATGAGTATAAATATACCCGATAATTTACGTGATTAAGGCTGACCGAAAATGGATTTTGCTGTCCAGCAAAGTAAAAATTCCAAAATAAATATAAATGATTATTTTTTATGTTGAAAATATTTATTTTATTTAATTCATGTATTTATTAAGTTATTAAAGAAATTTTAGATCAAAACTACTTGATTTGATATTAATTCAAGATTTTGAAATTTTAGTACGCCTGATTTCAGCATATGTGGATAGTTTGAGAAAAAATCAAAAAACAAAAATGAAACCTATGTAGAAATGATCCAAATTGATATGTGTGTTAAATACTTAAATATGTATTAATAAAAGTTGGATTATATGCTGAAATTTTGGGTTTATATAACTGCCTAAGGTTATGTGTCAAAAGACACGTTAAACGAGTGAAAATGGGTTCCAAACTAGCTGTTTTGGAAACCTATGGCAAGTGGATTTAAAACCTATAAAAAATACCCTAAATGCAATGGTAATTAAGGGTAATTAATCCACTAAAATATGGAATAAACCTCTGCCTTAGAAAATTTTATGAAACATCTTATGTATATGTTGCTAAATGAGCATACGTGAAGTAATAGACTTACATAAGTGATGAATGACATATAGAATTTGGTTTTGTGCAAAAATCCATGAAACTATGATATATTTTATGAATATATTGTATTTAGGAAATTTTTTCATAACACATATTATATGTGTCTTCAAGAGAGTTTAAGTGCAAGATATGAATGATGGAAAGGGGTAATGAGTTAATGTGATTTGCTAAAATGCTAAACAAAGTGCTATTTTGATAATCCTTATTAATCTCAAAATTTGGAATTGATATATGAAGCTTAAACTCATGAACATGTGCTTAAAGTAAGCACTAATGAAAGAAATGTGAAAAATGGATAAGTAAATGATAGATGAAGAATATATGTTAATCAAAAATATATGGGTTGGAAAACTAAGTTTTGTGTAAGCATATGAGATTTGTATATATAAATGCAATGTCGTATTTATGCTTATAGTCAAGGAAAAGAATGGAAGGAAAAGGGATTATGATGATCTCAGGTAAACAAGCAAACTTTTTAAAATGTCATTTTTTCTATGTGATTGATATGATTGAAATGTTTATATTTATATTTTATTGAATGGGCAAATGCAAGTTTTGAATATGACAGCAAAGCCATAAGTTTTAAAAAATGATGACTTAAATGAAAAGTCTTAAGGTTTGCTTCATGGGAAGCAAGCGACACTTCTTAAAATAAATAATTTGTCCTAAGTGTTGCCAAGGATGGAAATGTTTTGTGTTAATGGAATTGAGAAATTTTGCTTATGAGTAAGCAAGTTCTCCATGCTAATATTTTTTTTAAAGATTTCATGTTTGATACCGATGGTTTTAAGGATTTGCTTTTAAGCAAGCAAGTACTATATGATATTGTTCAACAGCATTTTATAAGAAAAAGGGAATTTTATCCTTTTTCACAAAATATCATTTGTAAATGAGTTTTGAGTTATTTCTACAATAACTTGCGATAAACAATAATGAAAAAGATTTATTTTGCTAGGTCAAGATAATTAAATAGTAAATGATGTTTTAGACATAGTCCATATGTTTTGAAATAATGATCAAAAAGTTTTGATTTTCTTTAGAGAAGGAAATCTATGTCAAAAATGTTGAAAAATACTTATATATATGTGTTAAAAAAGGATTTATGGATGACCAACCTCCTATGATTGATTTCATAAAATGGTTTGATTTCAGGTTGCTTGATGGCATGCAAGAGACTATGCAATTTTTCTTTATGTAAAAATGATTGATATATAGACAATTATGGACAAGGTGATAGCAAAATTGCATAACTTTTGTAAATAAAAGGTCCTGAAATGGAAACCAAGCAAATATTAGAGAAAAATATTATTTATTTATGAAAACCCAAAGGATTTGAAATTCTTTTATTAAAAGGATTTTAAGATGTATTATTTCTCAAACGTTTTAAATATTTATCAAAATATTTTACTTAAAATGATTCTAAAGGAATTTAAGGAAGGTTATCTTAAAACTGGATTTCAAATAATAACTTTTTAAAGTGGGTGTACTCGCTTACAAGTTAACACGAATTGCAGTCTGTGATGTGCTTTTTGAAAATTATTCTTAAATATAGACTTTGGTCCAAGATTTTTGTACATATGGATGCAGGTTGCGGTCTGTGATCTCGATTTAAAAGGACATGGGCTGCGGTCTGTGGTTCTTCAAACCAAATGGACTGCGGTCCGTCATGATAATGTACGATGCACCAGTAAAAGAAATAGGCTAGTTGTAAAGCATGGTTGGGATGATCGGGGCCCACTTTACATATGGCTAAGTCGCTAAGGGATGATAAGAGTGCCAGCGGCTCCCTCCCTGAGATGGGATCAGGATAAAGGAACAGCCGCCTGGCTAGCGTGCTATTAAAGATTCTCTTTCAAAAGGTAGCATGATCACTTGCTAAGTGTCACTACTGGATGGGGAGAAATGCATTTACATACATTTTACTTTTCAAAAGCCCAAAGATTGAGATATAAAATCATCTATAGAAAAATTATCCTAAAAAAATTTTTATGAGCTAATTTGCATAAATTACCCTAAAAGAGAAAGTTTTTTACACAAAAGTGAAAATAACAAGAACTAAAGGAAATGTGTTTATGCAAATGCATTTATGAAAATGGTTTACATATTTTGTTGCCTTGTTTACTATAAACAAGCCCTAAGACAGGGATTATGAAAAGGATTTATGTGAAACTTGAGATGGACATAAGAATGTCTATTTCTAAAGAACCTAAATGATAAGGGTTTATGGACGTTAAACGTCACCGTTAATATCTTAGATTTTATAATGAAAAATATTTTTTGACATAAAAATGTCCTTTGCGAGAAAGGCTTATGTGATTGATGTTTTAATACATATGAATGTCTATTACCAAAGGAAATTCTGTGAAAAAAATATTTTGAGACATAAAATGTCTCCTGGCTAAAGGATTTTATTATGGCTTATGTTAAAGATGTTTTGAGACATAAAATATCTCTTGGCTAAAGAATTTTATAATGGTTTATGTTAATGATGTTTTGAGACATGACATGTCTCCTTTGCCTAAGAATTTATGTTGTTTTAGACGTAAAACGTCCACTGGCAAATGATGATTTCATGTAATGTCTATGAACATTAAAAATGTTCATATAAGAATTAAAGGAATTCCATTAGAGAAGGTAAAACGTGTATATTTTGCCTTAACAGGCCCATACGTGGCTTGTAACTGGTCTTATGAATAAATGCTTAATGAAAAAAATTTCATGATGATATTTCAGGACATATACATGTCCTCAAGAATAAGGTATTCCCGATGTTTATGAAAAAAGTTTTCAAGAAGCCTTTCCCTAAAGATAAAATGCTTGCTTATTGAGTTGTCACTTATATTTTATTTTCCCAACCCTTAGATAGGTACTAGAGAAACTCAGAAGGTTGCAAACCTAAGACGAGAAGAAAAGTACGTGATGATAGCCATAAAGGCTATGAAGAATGAAAAAATATGAATATGCTAAGGTAAGCTAATGTATGTGTGAACTTAATTAGAATTTTAAGTTCTATATGATTCAAAGATTGAATGTATAAATGTATGAATATAAAATGTGATGCTTAGGTCAAGAAATCTTTCACTGCAGAAAGGCAGATAAAGATGCTATGCGTTTATGTATATCCGAACTTCGCTAGAATTCTAAGTTCCATGTGAATTAATGACTGAATGTATGCAAGTATAATTTGTATAATGATTAAGTTATGAATGATGACAAATGAATAAACGAAAAAAATTTGGACGTATTCCAATTAAAAACTCGCCGCGTAATCAGGGCAACAATCCTGATTCACATTTACCAATCGATAGATCTTGAGGTAAGGAAGTGACGTTTTAGTTTGGAGCGTTACAACATTTTAGACTGAATTTTGTGCAAGTTTCTTAGAGAGCACTATATAAACACTTTTGTACACATTCAATACAGCAACACGTTGCATGGAGCGTTTAAGACATCATTGAAGCTTCCAATAAATAAACTTTTTTTCTTTCTTTTGGTTTAATTGTCTTATTAGTGATGGATGTCGAATATAATATTATTTTCTATTTAAATTTTATTATAAATCTGCTAAGATAAACCATGATTTACAGTTTAAGATGTAGCATGGGTACAATGTAGTAGATATTGTGGGTTTGCTTTATTTACAAAATATATTATGTGATAATATAATGTCTTATGATTTCAATGATTACTGTATGTTCGAGCTCACACTTTGGCAATGATTCCATCTATTAGGTGAAAAAATTGAGAGGTGAAAGTCTTATATATGATAATCAAGATATTAAACTTAAAAATCTAGACTATAAGAATAGGCATGATAGCCTTAAAAATCAAGTACCAACAACAACAACAACAACTTTCTAAGGGGAAAAATTAGAATGAGCAAGCGATAATGCTAGACTGAAACAATCTAGACCCACCACATCAAGAGAATGCAGAAGACTAGGTGAAAAACAATAATTAGCCAAAGAGGCTAACATTGAGCTATTAGAATTGACCAAACCCTCAAGGTTTTCGATCATGCATCGTTGAACCCAATTTTGGAACACAAAATTTTGAACTCAAACCAGGGGTTATTCAAATGGTTCAACAAGTCCAGTTTGCAAAATTTCCTTCTAAAAACTCCAACATATACATCGCTAAATTCTTGCAACTTTGCAACACAATCAAGGTTCAAAGCATCGCGAGGGATGCAATTTGTCTCTAGCTCTTCCCTTTCTCTTTACATAACAGTACGAGTGAGTGGTTTTTTATTTTCTACCTGACTCCTTCACCACATGGGATGAGCTTTCCACAGCCTTCTTAGACAAATACTTTTCACCTACCAAGGCCAAGAGGATCAGGGATGAGATAAACCAATTCATCAAAAAAGATGGTGAATCTCTATACGAAGCATGAGAGCATATGAAAGATTTGTGGTGCCAATGTCCCCAAATGGTATTTCATAGGATGACATACTTGAGAATTTCTATAATGACCTCAATTGAGCAATGCATAATGTAGTAAGTTCAATAGCTTGTGGAAGATTTATTAGGCTCACTGATGTTGAGGCCCTCGAATTACTTGATGACGTGGCTCTTCAGAACTTCCAATATAGTGTCATTTACAATTCTTCATGACGGGGAGGAGTACTTGATAATGAAGTTATCAATTTGTTTGCATGGAGAGTCAACCAACTATGACGAGAACAAAGACTAGAAAGAACTTATAATAGCATAAGTTCATTAACTAGAATCTCTTGTGAAATTTGTGAAGCTTCTCACAACAATATGGAGTGTAATTTTTACATATAGGAGACTTCCCTAGCACTTATGGAAATTCATATTCAAATACATAAAACCCTCGATGGTGAAACCACCTGAATTTCTCATGGTCTAATCAACAACCAAGATCCTAAAATCTATCTCAAACAAATAAACCACTTAGTTTCCAACAAAGAAATCTAAATCCCCTTACCAAAATAAAATTGTTCTGACTATACCACCACGAAAATCAAATATTGAAGCCCTCCTAGAAGGCCTTGTCTTATCACATAGGAAAACAGAAGAGCTAACGACACAACAACTTCAAATGCAAGGGTAAAGAATTAAATAGTTGGTAACAAACTTCGAACAAAAAATTGAGCAATTGTAGAACTATGCTAAGATGCTCGAGAATCAAATAGCTTAATAAGCATCCATTTCATCATATTGGAATCAAAGGAAACTTCCTAGAAAATCTAAAGTCAAATAAAAGAAGGAAGTGAATTTAATTACTCTCTGAAGCAAAAAATAGCTTGAACCAACTCAAGTAAAAGAAAAAGGAGCCGATAACATAGAACAGAGGCAAAGCAAGGGGCCAAAGAAAAAATTAGTACTTGAGGAGGAGAAACCTTATATCCCACCTTCATCATACCAACCATCTTTGTGCTTCTTGCAAAGACAAAAATAGGCCAAGCTATAGAAACAATTTGAGAAATTCATCTTAATCCTAAAGAATTTGTCTATCAATGTGTCGTTCATGGACATGTTATCTCAAATGCTTACATATGCCAAATTCCCAAAGGATACCTATCTAACAAGCGCAAATTCAAGGATCAAAGAACAATGACACTTACTAAAGAGTGCACGACTATTCTGCAAAATAAATATCCACAAAATCTCGATGACCCAAGGAGTTTCTTTATATCTTTTGCCTTTGGCAATGTGCAAATCGGCAATGTGCTTTGCGATCTCAAGGCAAGTGTGAGCATAATCCATCTTTCTATTTATGAGAAGTTGAATATGGGTGATCCAAACCGACATTGATGTCATTGCAACTTGCAGACCGCTTCATCAAATATCCGGTCGGCATCATCGAGAAGGTAACATTGAAGATCAACAAGTTAGTTATCCCAGTTGATTTTGTTGTGTTTGACATAGAAGAGGACTGGAATACTTTAATCATATTGGGAAGGCCATTCTTGGCAACAATTGGAGCACTTATTAATGTGAAGAATGGACAACTCACCTTAAATGTCAAAGATGAAAAAGTAAAATTCAACCTCTTTTCAATAATGAAATACCGGTCTTTTGATAACTCTTGTTTACAAATTGACTCAATTGAACTGACAAAAGTGTATATAACCATAGAAGAGATCACTGACATTTTGAATCAATAAGTTGTTATGTCATCTAAAAGCATAAAATAAAAATCACCTCAAGATTTAGAATCTGAAAAAATAAAAGAGCTAAGATGAAAAAACAATAACAAATCTCTCTTTTCCTTATTGGCTCTTGAAAATAATTGTTGCGATATATTAAAAGGAAAATTCTTTTTAAGAAAATTGGAAGTTAATTCAAAAGATGTAGAAAGCATGCAAATCTGGAGGCAGGAAAATGAAGCAGATCAATATAAATGCGAGAGTTGGCTAAATCATGGGATCAAACTGTAATCACATTGAGAACTATAAACTAACTTCTACTTGGGAGATAAACCAATAGTTATTTTGAGGAAGTATTAGTTTATTTTATTGCTTTTCTTTTGTTTGTTTTTAAAAATTTTGATACTTGTTAACATAGAGTTCCCATGGTTGTTTTGCACGGATTAGCTAAAAAAAGATTGTAACTCCAAAACTAATCACTTTAACAAGGAAGTTGCCAACTAGACAACACTTATTTAATTCTTATTTACTATGTGTATGTGATTAATATTTAGTTAGGGAGCTAATGTCTTATCTTAGACATTGACGATAATGTCCATTCTGAGTGTAGGGTTGTCAATACATTTCATGGTAATTTTAATTGAAAACATTAGATTCATTGGAGTAAAATTTCATCAATCTTGATTTGACCGATTGGTATGTGTTGAAATTTGACCCCATATTAAATTTTTATGAACCTTGGAGCGAACCATAATCAAGACTTCAAGTTTATCAAGTAAAGGAAAAAAATGAAAATTTAAAAAAATTTACAAACTTCAAGAATGAGAAAAATATGAATGATGATTTGTAGGTGTGTTAAGTGAATGATTGTGCATGTATGTGTCAAATTAATCTATATTTTCATCCTACATTGCTCAATAAGATTTGCATTCATGAAAATGAATTTTTTTTCCATTTATTTTATAACATAACTCTTAGACTTATCAAAGTGAAATTATAATACACATGAGAACAAACATGATAGAGGAACTTCTATGAAATTTTAAACTATATTTTTATAAATTACTTGTTGTTCCCCACTTTGATCTTAAAAAAAGAAAATACCAAATTAAAATAATCCTCATACTTGTGTGAAATACAAATGTTTAGACCATCATACAAAAAGACAATTGCTTTTTTCACATTTAAAAAATAAGAAAATAAGGATGACTTATACCTAATATCAAAAAATGATAACTTATACCTCGAGCAAGAAGAAGAGGGAGCAACAACAATGAGTTGCCTACAATCCACAATGATGGCAACCAACAACAATGTGAGTAGATGTCTACTAGCAATGAGTGCGATTGACAGGGAGGGAGGGAGAAATGAAGAGGAAAGAGGCTTGACGAGGAGGACGAGGAGCATGGATGCTTGCAATAGTGACATATAGGTGGCTCAGATGCAAAAAATGTCTATAAATTTTGGGGTAGATTTTCTCCATAGCAACTAGATCAAGCAAACAATGAGTCTGTCGTGGTTAAAAGGGAATTTAGGTTATTGGAAAAATTACCATTTAATCCAAAACATCCTACAAAATTGGTTCGAGAGGCCTATAACATCCAATGACTGTCTTTCACTTCATCTCATCTAACGGCCGAAAATAGTATATCAAAATCTAGCTATATTCATTTTATTTAGAATTACATATATGCGAGCTATAAAATAATTTTATTTTAAATTAAATAAAAACCATTCAAATACTTATCAGATTAGGGTCCGCTTCCATAAAACTCCTGTTTTATTTAACTCCTTCATTTTTAATGTTTTAATGGTTGATAAAAATCTACTCAATTTATTATATTAGTAGTATTTATATCATCATGAAAAGTCTTTCATTTATGTGGATTACAATAGATAAATTCTGTCTATAAATGTGTAAAATCAATATAATAAAATAATTTAATACTAAATATCAATTTTTAAATACTATTTTCAATATCTATACCATCTAAAATATCACCACTATGTGGCTAATTAATTCTATGAATTATTATTATATTTAATATATATACAAAAGAATCTAAATATTTTTCCTAATTTAGACATGAATATATCTATTTTTTAGCAATGTAACCCATGCATATATTTTAATTTAGACAAAACTTAGTCTTGCAGCTAAATAAATATTGTTAAATATAATAAATGAATTAGATTTTACATCAATCATTAATATCTTAAAAATGAAAGTAGTTATATAAAATTGCTTCTATGCAACCTAATTATATAGAAGTGGAGACCATCTAATTATATGCAACTTATATAAAATTTCAATTAAAACGCTTTTAAATAAAATGGTTAAATAAATAAAATAAATTCTTGAACATTTTTGCTTCCATAAAATTTTTAAGAAGTGTGAATTGATTCAAGTGTTCACTCCGATGGTGCAAAATAAGCCCCCACTTGAACATGTTCAATGTTACACTATGAACATTGTCCAGTAGTTTCACTATAAATAATCTTCATATGGGATGTGGTTGCTACCGATAAGATTACATACTCAAGACAGAAAAGCAGGATTCAAATCTTATTCTATTTACTCTACCTTTATTCTCTCCTAGAGACTAAGACTCCTTTGCCATTCATGTGTATTATTTGTTAATGACTTCAATTATTTGTTCAATTATTAAGGCAGTCGGCTTATGTAAGTGTGCAAAAAATATAGCTTCACTCCAAAAATCTTTATTTGATAATATTTTGCATAGTACTAGAGCCTATCAAGGGCTAGATAACATCCTCATGTTATTAGTTTCTTGTGTCTTCTTAATTTGTTGCAAAAGCTACCAATCTCACTAGTTTTCAATTTCTATTAAAAGCAAAACCCCTCCCATTGTTTAAAGATTTTTACCTTCATCTCATTGGTGTTTAATTTCTATTCAAAACTAAAACCCCTTCATTCTGAAGCTTCTTCTTCTCTTTGTCAACCTGGCTCATTTTGGCCACTTTTGTTACACCAAAAATCTCTACTTTCTTCGGGTTTAAATGTTAACTAATTTTGTTAAGTTGAAGCTTATAGAAAATAATTTTTTGTTACGGGAGACATAAGCGATTTGTCTTATTGAAAGTCAAAATTCTTTCATCTTCCTTACTATATCCACTATGCCTCTTCCCTTGTATGTTCCTAGTACAAATGAGATGCAAATTTTCAATGCAGATTACACATCGTGGGTTCAAACTGATTAATTAGCCAAGACATTGATCATTGGCACTCTTAGTGGATGTTTTGGGATATGCTATTGGTCTTCAAATTAATAGTGAGGTGTGGCTTTGTCATCCTATCTTGGAGATTTTAAGTCTATTATGTGTGATGAATTAAATATGATTAGGAAATATGTATCCAACATAACTAAAGTTTTTAGACTCCTTGAGGGCCTTAATGCTCTGAGGACTTCAAAACCATAATGCTTCACCCTCCTTTGCCTTCCTTTGCAAAAATAATTCCACAGATGCTTGCAATACCAACCTTAGTCAATCCATCTATAGCTTATCAACATTAGTTTATCAATTTATGGCTTTTATTGACAGTCACATACCATGAGGTTCAACCAATAGAGGGCATGGTAGTAGACAGCACGAGTTCTCTAGATATTCATCTAGAGGGCATGGTTCTTCATGACAAAATAGATGGTCTTCAAACATTAATTCTACCCTAAATAGGGATGGTGGTACATTAGTAGCTAGATCTTATCACTTATTAAATCTGTCAAAGAATGAGTCATTCAATTATCAAGTGTCAAGAAAAAAAATTTACTTTCTGTCTAAGCTCATTATTAATTATCTTTTTTAATTTTTGTTTAATAGTACCAGCTTCTTTATAAAGGATGCAAGGACTCATAAGACACGTCTCAAGGGTAACACTAGTGGTGGTTAGAACTGTCTACCTTTGTCTCCTATGGTACCATTCTTTTCTTCATCATAAAGCTTCTAACAAAGATGTGTGGCATGGGTGCCTTGCTCACACCAATAGTAGGGTGTTGTGTCACCTCTAATCTCAAAATCTTATCATTATATATAAGCCTTTTCTCTTGACTTTGTGTTCATTGTCATCTTAGTAGGAGTTTGAAGTTGACTTTCATTTCTATTGTAACTTGAGTTAAGTCTCCACTAATCAAGGTTCACTATGATTTGTGGGGCCAGCTTTTGTCACTTTTATTCAAAATTTTTTACTATTTTGTAGCATTAGTTGATAATTACTTTAAATTTTGTTGGTTTTATTCACTTAAGAAAAAACATAACTTTCTTTCTATAATTGATTCTTTTCACAAGATGATAATACTATCAAACTATTTTAGTTTGATGGTGAGGCAAGTTCTTTGCATCTCTTTTCAAAATTATTTGCAAAAGCATGACATTCTTCATCAATTTTCTTGGGTTAGAATGCCAATTCAATAGAATGGTGTTGCTAAGTGCAAGCATCATCATCTTGTTGAGCTTGGTTTGGCCTTTATTTTCTTAACTTCTATGCCTTTATCTTCTTGGGTTCATGCATTTTACACTATTGATGACATTATTAATCAGCTTCCAACTCCTTTTCATAACATGCAATGTCTATACTCAGTTTTTCACAACAAAACTCTAGATTATAGTAACTTTTGGGTGTTTGATTTCCATTTCTTTCCTTGTTTAGGTGACTACATGAAACACATGTTTGATTTTTGCTTTCTTGAGTATGCATTTTTAGTTGCAATGATAAGTGTAAGGGTTGTTGGTGTTTGCATCCTAGCACCGGGCATGTTTATACTTAACGACTTGTTGTGTTTGATGAAAACGTTTTTCCATTTGCAACTTGTCTACAATCTAACTCCTCCACATATGCTACATCTATTAATTTGCTTTGAGAATGGGCTCAAATATTTAACCCACTTGATGGTTCTTCACTTAGGTCCTTCGCTAGGTCTACTATTGACATGTCCTCATTTGTAGCCTTACACATGCAGTTTATGTTAGATCTTACTACACCACCACACCAGGTAGTCTAACTATTGGTGGGTCTAATTCTAAGGATAATATAGCCCCACTTGCTACCTCACTGCCAGTTTCCTCGCCAAGCAGTCTAACTATTAGTTGGTATGCTTCTAGGGATAATATAGCCCCACTTGCTACCTCACTACCGATTTTATCATCACCACTAACACAGTTTGATCCTTTGCATCCATGCAAATACGGTCATGGTTAGGATTTACAAAGCCAAATCCCAAGTATGTCCTTGCTACCACATTTACAGCTCTGACCAAACCTAAAACAATTACCACTACTCTCAAGCATCATGTCCTTGATAACCATAGGTGAAAGTAGGGTGCAAGTGGGTTTTTCATACTAAGGGTTTGTTTGAGAAGTGATAAAACTTTTGAATAAAAAAATTTTAGTATAAAATTGAGAAAATGATATGATATGATAAGGTAATGATGAAGAGTAAAAAGAATAAAGATAAAATAAATAGATTAGTTATATAGATAATTATGTAGAAATTGTTAAAAAGTATGATAGTTACATAAGCAAATGTGAAAAAAATTAAAAATAAGATAATTGTGAAAAGTGAAAAGTTTTATATGAAAAAGTTTTTATTTGAAAAGTTTTAATGTTAAACAAACATGCCTTAAGTTGAAAGCAGATAACTCTCTTGATCAACTTAAAGCTTGTTTAGTCACCAGGGGTTTCTAATAAGAGGCGGGTAAAAATTATGTTGAGATCTTTATTCTCGTTACTTAAACAACTACTCTTTGTAGTATTCTTACCATTGTCATAGTGAAGGTGTGACCTACTCATCGATTTGATGTGAAGAATGCCTTTCTTCATAGTAATCTTCAAGTTCTAGTTTATATAGAGCAACCTCTGAGTTTCCATGATTTTACCTATCATGATCATGTTTGCCTTTTGTGTCATGCCTTATATAGTTTTAAATGGGTACCATGGGCATGTTTTGATAAGTTTAGTAGATATTTCCTTGATTATGGTTTTCTCCATAGCAGAATAAATTCCTCAGTTTTGTCTATTGTTAGCATGATCTTACTATTCTTCTCCTACTCTATGTCGATGATATTGTTCTTGTAGAAGACAAAGATGATCTTCTCTTGGAGCTTTTCTGGCATCAGAGTAAGCCTATTGCCACTCTTTTGCCTTCTGAATTTTACATCTTGGGGGAGGATTGACCTTACCCCAATTCATCCTTTGCAGAAGTTTGGTTGGTTGTCTTTAGGACCTTACACTCAATCGTCTAAACCTGTCCGTTTCTATTAATATGGTCACTCAACGCATCTCTTCCCCTTCAATTTCTGATTTCACTTTATTAAAATGTCTACTCCATTCTGTTTATGGATCAGTTGACAGAGGCCTTCACATTTTGCCCCAAAGTTCTCTTCAGTTGTATGCTTTCTACAATGCCCATTGGATTAGGTGTTGTCAGGCACGATGTTTTACTACTGGATTCTATCTTCATTGGCTCTAAGTGTATTTTCATGAATTGCTATGAAGTAGTCTACGGTAGCATGCTCTCTGAAGGCTAAGTGTTGAGCATTAATTTCTACTACTGCAAAGCTTACTTAGATTTCTTACATTGGTTATGATATCGACGTCCCTTGCCTCTACTAATGCTTCTATCATCTAACAATGCTTCCACTTTCAATGTACCATTAATCTTGTCTTTTATGCTTGCATAAAGTATATCAAGATTGGCTTTCATTTGGTGCGTAAAAGGGTTTCCCTTGGCAATATTGTTACCAGTGTTTTGAAAACCGGACCGGACCGGGCTGTTCGACCGGTCGAACCGCAAACCGGCAGCTGAACGGTTCGGTTTGGCTACGGTTCTTGGATTTTACAGAAAACCACGCGAACCGTTTGAACCGGGCGGTCAAACCGTGAAAACTGGTCTAACCGCGGTTTCGTTCGCACATTTTTTAAAAATAAAAAAATAAAAAAAATATTGCGGGGGACCCAGACCGTCCCTGCTGTCCCGCTCTGCCTGGCCCCTGTTCCTTCTTCTCCCCTTGCTCATCTCTCCGCGTTAGGGTTTCCAGAACCCATCGCAGACGACCTTTCCCTATCGGTCAACCGGCGAGAATCGACGTCCGGCAAGGTCCCTCTCTCCAGCGGCGCCAACCCATCTCTCCCGTCTCGCCGTCCCGTTTCGATTCCCGCTCGGTCGGCCCCTCTCTCACAAACTATAGGGTTTTGAGAACCCATCGCCGGCAGCTCCTTTCCACATCGTTCCGCCGGCCAAAATCGTTGACAAAAACTGGAGGCAAGCTGCTCATGCTCGTTGCTGCGGCATCACCTGCTGGAGGGAAGAAGAAGATGTCGTTGAGTTGTCTATTGAGGAGTCCCTGTTGTGGTGTTGTCCGCTTCGCCGCAAAAAAAAAAAAAAAAAAAGCTAGATATGAAGAGGATGAGCTATCGGTTGAAATCGCAAAGAGGAAAAGGTTTTCTACCAGGTCAAAATCGATCGAAATGCAAAGGAGAAAATGGATCTTT
>JAXCLR010000063.1:11125179-11144923 GCA_035584095.1 Annona squamosa | reverse complement strand
GTATAAATTAAATTAGGATGAAAATTCATATGTAGGAGAAGCATTTTCGAAAATTCGTGTGTATAAATGAAATTATAGGTAAATTTTGTGGATATATGTGAAATTTTTCCTAATTTCAAATATAATTTCTTAGGTTTTAAAATTATAAATATATTAGCATAGTTTAGGTACATTCTTAAATAACCCTTATGTAGGGAGATTTACAAAATACTCTTATTTATTATTATCTTTTATCCTTATTCGACCGCCATAATTTTCTCTTTTCTTTTTCACGTGTCTTGCTAGAATTTTTTTTTCAAAAAAATAAAAAAACGTGGAAATTTTCTTTCCTTGCGTGAATCTAGGCAAAAGCAATCCCTCCCACCACAGACATTTTCCAAGTACGACTAAATCCCTATTCACGACCTTTTGGGATCAACGGCCGAGATCTCCTTCCCAAGTTCCGCGTGCAAAAGGACAAAAAACCATTCACGAGCCGATCCGAGACAAAAACGCATCCCATCCCAGCCCTTTTTCATACCCCAACCCATCGCCTTCCTTCGCTGGCTTGCCCAACAATAATAACATTAATTACTCCATACGTTATATAAAAATGAAAGAATTTGGATGATTGATTAAAAAGTTGCGGTCGAGTATGAAGAAGGGCGAGGCAAAGTAAGAAACGGATAAAAGAGACATTGCTGGGAGACACGGGCTTTGAAAAACGAGAGCTGAGGAAGAAGAGAAGAGAGAAGGGAGAGAGGAGGACAGCAGCAATGGCCGTCGGACGCAAGGCCTTGAAGTTCGCATCGCTCTCCTTGCATTTCCATTACCTTCTCGCTCTCCTCCTCCTTCTTTCCGCCCCCGCAGACGCTCTCAACGTAGGGATCCAAAACGCCGATTCCACCGTTTCTGTGGCGAGTACTCATCTTCTTCTTTCTCTCTCTTTCTTTATATATATATATATCTTCGCTTTTATTCTTCCTTCTTCTTCTTCGTCTTAAAGATCTGGATTTCCCTTTTTCTGTGCGTCCGCAGCAAAAGGACTGCAGCAGGAAATGTGAATCTGAGTTCTGCTCTGGTATATATTCCATCCCAGCCGTTGGTTTACTTTTTAAAAAATTTTTTATTTATTTTTTCCCCCTTCTCTGTTCTTGCTCTAGATCAGGTCAGGACCGCACGTGAATTCTCTGTGGTCCGCTTATCAGCATGTGATCTTTCCAAGTTTTTGTTTCGGCTACTTTCGTCACACGCGTTACCCCATTGAGATTTCTTTTATGCCATTCACGCCCTGGATTATTTCCACGTGCTTTCAGATATTTTATATGGTTTAAGATTTACATGGGTTACTATATCGTTCAAGGGTTGATGTAAACGAATTCAAATTATTTTGTTAATATATTAATTTAAAAAATTTTAATTAAACATCTATTCGTTATAAAATACTTTCTGTTACGATTTTATAAATTATTACGCACGATACTTTGAACGTGATATTTTTGGTAATAATATTATACAAGTTATCTTAAATAAAAAGGTTATGCTGAATTTTGATGTAACGATCATCACGGCCCCAATCATGAGGTGCATGAATTCACTTACTTCGAACACGTTCCAAAAGATTGGAATCAATGAGGCTCCAAAGCTGGAGTGACAGTATCCATTTATATATAAAAAAAATTCTCTTATTTAAGTATTATCATGGTGTATCTAAAAATATATAAAATTAATATAATAAAATAGTTTTATGATCTTAATTTTAAAATCATAGATGTGTTCCAGCAAATAATAAAAATTTTGGATAAAAGATTTTGAGTATAAAAATTTAGAACTTTGAGAAAATAATGTGATATAATATGAATAATAATGAAGAACAAAGAGGGGAAAAAACTAAAATAAATATATTACTTGTACAAGCAGTTAATGACTAAAAGTACGGTAGTTATAAAAAATAAAAAAGTTTATATTAAAAAGTTTTAGTTTAAAATATTTTTGTTGTAGCCAAATATGTTGTATAATTTCAATATGTAAACAATGTAAAATATTATTACTATGGGGATACCATATTAGAAAACTATTGTTATTTTTTTATGCATATTGAAATCAATTTAAGTATTTTTTATAATTTATACATGAATATAAATTTCTTATAGCTAATGTGGTCATTCATATCTTCTTTAATTGATGAAGTTTGACATTATAGTTAAACAAATAATGTTGAGTAAAATGCAAAGAGTAGATTTTCCATCGATGATCGATGAAGGAAAAAAAAGGTAGAGTTATATGAAATTATCAGGACTATTTTAGTAATAATTGTACATTTTTATAAAAAAATATTGATTATTCTCTGTTTAATTGCTTTTGCACCCCATATAATGTTTTATATTTTAAAAAATCTTACCACTCAACACAAATTGCAAAATCGGATTTTTGTTGGGTTGTAAAGTGGAGGTAATCTCTGGTCAAAGTTCTAATAATCCATGTCTGCCGAGGAAGCGGACAATAGTCACGGGACCATTGAAAGGTCAAAGAAGTTGGCTGTAATGTAATTAATTTTTTAATTAATGTTATTTATCTAATTTTTTGAAAGATTTATTTATTCTAAGTTTTATTATCGAGAAAAATGTTGAACAGTGCCTCCATTCCTGAGATATGGCAAGTACTGCGGCCTTCTGTACAGTGGGTGCCCCGGGGAAGAACCCTGCGACGGACTTGACGCTTGCTGCCTCAAGCACGACGCTTGCGTTCAAGACAAGGACAGTAAGTACAAATTTAAGAAATTTTTTTACGGATTTGTAGGATTTGATAGATAAGCATATTAAAATTTATTTTTTTGTTATATATATTTGAAAATGAAAACAAGGGTATAATCTCTGCTGATAAAAAAGTAGTGCTTTTTTATTTTCCAAAAAAATTGACATTAAAAAGTATAAATTTTTGCATGCTAATCGATTTAGATAGGGCTTGCGCACACACATATATAAACCTAAGAATTTTTATTTTTAAAAAAAAAAAGTTTATTGGCCAGCCACACCAGATTGAGGTCTCATGAGATTTCGCAAAATCAATCCCACAAGATTCAGTCTTTTGTGACCATTTTGTAAAATGAGCCTGCATTTTACATTTACGAAGTAGCTCACACTAGAAAAAAAATTTCGCTTTTTAATAAAGATATTGATTGTCGATCCCGTTGCTAATGTGTTTTTCCTTTCGTTGCTTTTGTCAACAACAATATTCGAAAATATTGGTCGCTAATATGGTGGTTGAAGATAAATTAAAAGGTTTTGAAGGGTTAATTNNNATCACATCATATGACAACTTTTATTTTTCAAAACTTTTCACCAAAAGTTTTATTCATTCCCAAACACACCCTAAGTATATTGTTAATTTCAAATATACCCAAAATCTAACATTCTGACAGTTAAGCCTTGCTTTTCATTTTTAAATGGCCATATTGCCCATGAATGAAAATGATATTTATAACTTTCATTATCATCTGGTATAAGGAGAGCCTTACAGATTTCCTTGGAACGAGTTTTGCTCATGAATTTGTGAAGAGATTTTTCTTGAGAATTTTATTGTCTTAGAGTTATTTTTATCATTTTGAGCGAATATTAACAGGCATCACATAAACTAGTTGTTTTTATGTATATTTGAAATTAACAGTATACATAATGAGTATATATGAAATTTTTTTAACTTAATAGATATATATTACAATGAAGGACAAATGGTGTAGGTATGTTTGAAATTAATCTTAAATTAAAAGGATTTATTTTGTAAACATTCGAAACTTGAACTAGGGGTCTATTCCAGAAGAACCCTTAATTTTTTCTTTTTTATTTATTCTTTTGATGGTTATTATTTTTTTCTCTGTGGGGTTGAAATGCAGATGACTACCTGAGCCAAGAATGCAACCAGGGATTTCTAGATTGCATTGCGGATTTCAAGGCGTCGGGGAGTCCTACATTCGAGGGGAACAAATGCGCAATTGGGGAAGTGGTGGATGTCATCTCTGTGGTTATTGAAGCAGCGGTGCTAGCTGGGAAATTGCTGCACAAACCTTGATTAGAGGAAGAAAGAGAGTGAGAGAAAGAAGAGGGAAGAATAGTTTGGGATTTAAACGTGGGATTTGATGTTTTGATGTGGAGCTTGATATTTTGTGTTGTCATGTCTGAAGACGAAGATGACGACGACATTGGTACTGGTTACGTTTTACTTCCATAAGTGCAATTTTCAAACTTTCAATCAATCTAGGAGTTTTTATTACTTTGTAGATCAACGTGGGGCCGGGGCCCATTCAACCAACCCATTATGGATTGATGTGGGGAGTACAAATCACCCAATTCGTGATGGTTAGGATATTGTTCGACTCGTTGAATGACCCACAAATGGAATTGTGGTGGGCCACAGAAGCAATGAAAATATAAGCATGTTTGGCAATAAGAGAAAATAACAAGCTAAAACTTTTTAATTTAAAATTTTTCATTTCCATAACTAACTTATTTTTTAAATTATTTTTCATACCTTCTTATATCACTACTATACTCTCTAATTATTTTTATATAATTAACATGCCTATTTTAACTTCTTTTTTTTTACTTTTCCATTCCTACCCCCGCAATATCATGTCATTCTCTTTAAATTCAAAAACTTTTAAACAAAAACTTCAAATGTAAATGAAAACATGTGAAATAGAATAATTAAGGCATGAAGTAGACGATTTTATGTCAAATATTAATTTATTATTATTGCTACTCCTACATTCCCTTTCTTAAAAAGGTTATAATCTTTGGGTGCCTTTTTTTACACAGAAAATTTTTCAATCAAAACTTTTTTAAGCAAAATTTTTCTCTTTATAACTATCATACTCTAAAAATATTTCTCCATATTTTCTTCTAAAATTATCTTATTTTTCAATCATCTAAACATAAATACTCATTCAACTAAAAATGACGAATTTTACATAAAACATGAACGACTCCATGTATTTATTTTTTTAAAAAAAATTTTGCCGCCCATATTGCACCGGTTGTGTAAGATGGCCAATGTTGTTGAATGCTTCTAAATGATGAAAATTTTCTTAATGAATTTTGTAGTCCATAATGTCATAAAGAAAGAGTCACGAAATTACAATTTGGCTAATTCGAATAATAGTTATTGTAATCTGAAATGATTTTCAATAAAATTGACTTCTCATATTCTTTTAAATTTTAATAAAGGATTTTAAAAGTAAGGACAGACTTAGATCTAGGGATAGGAATCAGGGCAAGTCATACTGGGTTGATGCTTGCTCAACCCTGATCTTACTTTTTAAAAATTTATTTTGACCATATTTTTATACCAAGTTAGAATAAGGTCAGTTTGACAATCGCTTTTTTTAATAGGTCTGGGGACAAACTTCGGGTTGGTCTCAGATTGGTTTTGGGATAATGGGTTGGGTGAAAAATGCAGGTCAAATAAGATGATTTTAAAAATTTATAAACCTATCAAACATAAAGATACATATATATATATATATATTAAATTTATATGTTATATGTTTTAATATTTGACTAATTATTAAAAAAAACACATCATTACTAAAAACAAAACATGAAAAAATATAGTACAAATTTATTAAAATATGTTAATATATAATTATATGTAAAAGTTATATGTTTGTTAGCGCAAATTCTTTTTATTTATTATTATATTATTTTTTGTATAAATCTATTTTTCTACATTTGATAAGTTAATTATAAAAAAATAGTAATTTTAAAGGAAAATAATAATAAGATTTAATCATATGGTTATAATTTTTAATAAATTAATATATGTTGGGCATGGAAACTTGTTGACCTACCCCATCCTATTTTTAAATTTGGGTAAAAAATTATGAATCATTCTTGTATCGGCCCCATCAAAAATGAGCCAAGTTAAGACCAGGTTGCGGGTGTACCTGCCATAATTCCCACCACTACTAGATCCCGAGGGCATTGCTGAAATTTTCTGGTGGCTGATGGTCCAGACTCCTATCATTCATCTGACGCTCTGAGCATGTCATGAATTCAAGAAATTGTCAGCCGGTCGGCAGTCAATTAGACAGCTTTTGCTTATCCATCGTAGATACTTTTATAACCATTCATTCTCAGCAATCCAGCACGGCAGTAAATTGTTATTTTTCTGATGCCTGAGTCCTGACGATCAGGAAGCTGAAGCTCGCCAGAGCCTCCAGATTAGAAATAGTTGCGGAGTCACTTCCCAACAGTAAAGGATGAAAAATGATTTAATTAGTGGAAGCGGCCATAAAGAATGCTTGTAAATCAAGCATCCACGAAAGTATATAAAAAGACAAAATCTTGAAAGAAGCCTTCTACCGATGAATTATAATGCGGTCCACTGACTGATGATCAATATTAAAAAATGAACAGATGGGAAAATTGTCTTGTTGTGTGTGTGTGTGTTTTTTTTTTTTAAAAAAAAAAAAAATTTATGCCGCCCATCTTTTGGAAGTTAAGCAACTTAAAGAGGACTACCTTAGGAGTTGCATAAACGTGACAAATGTCTTTACCCAATTTCAATGGACTTCCTACTTACATATCTTTATACATTTTCATACCAATTACTTAGTCATACAAGTAGTTACTATTGTAGCATTCTTTAATATAACAGTTATTCATTAAGGGTTCCATTAGTAATATATAAAAGTGATGCTATGGGTAAGCGAGAAATAAATGCTAATAATCAACTAAAGATTTTAGGATTTGATAAACAAGTTTTATTTATAGAAACTCAAACATAAATCTTGGTGGAAATTCAATAGTATGACGTAAAATTTGAGAAAAAAAAGAACATAATATATTTATTAGGTGATTAACCATAACAAGGCCCCTACGCCAAGGTACATGAAAACATAATAAAATTGCCTAATAGTCATAATTTACTTAAAAAAGTAAAGAAAATACAATTTATTAAAAATAGTAAAAAATTGGTGAAAACTTTAACAACCCTAACTTATGTGCAAATGACAAATTTTGGTATTAAATTTAGCCTCAATTGGGTTTCATTTGAGTTGCCACTACATTTAGTACGAAAAGAGCTTTTTGTTGATATGTTGTAATTTCTATAACTCTTCTTGAATCAAAGTTATAACTATTTAAAATGAGGAATGATTTAGGTAGATCGGCCTAAGTTAGGTCTTAGTTGTACTTAGGCCAGCCTAAAAATGTATATTTTTATTTTTTCGGTTTTGTGATGGACATGCAAAGTTAGGTATATTTAATTTATAAATCGAGTTTTACAATTTTTGGATTTTTAAATATTTTTATTTTTAAACACAGTGGTATTTTCGTAATTTTTTTGAAAAATTTGAAAACGGATAAACTTTGTTTATAAATTAAATATACCTAACTTTGCATGAAAAAATTGAAAAAAATAAAAAATATATGTTTTATGGTCGGATGTATGCCTTTCCCTCATGCAGTTAGGCATAAAGTATAGTGGTTCATTTAAAATTGTCATACACTTTGACCATCTACAAAACTTCCTACAATAATTAGCATACTTTAAGAACTCATCTCCGAGACATTATAACTCAAAAACCTAAAAATATTAGTCCAAAATTTTCTATTAATAACTTTATATTATCGTTGCTATAAAAAAAACTTGGAAAAATTCCTCATATACACATGAATTTTATCCATAATTCCACTTATAACCACAAATTTAAAAAAATGTCTTTCCTAGCTATAAATTTTTACCATATTTTCACATATGCCCAAGCTGTCACTAGCCCATTAGTTAGGGTGTTAACCATCAGTGAAATGATAAATTTACCCCGTGACCACCCCATGTCCTATCGTCTCTTCCCACTCCATTGTTGCTGCTTGTATCTTTTATCTCTAGCAGCCAACTCCACCTCTCTACCGCTCATCTCCTTCATCTCCTAATTGGGCATGTGAGCAGTAAATCTAACATCGCCCTACTACTAATGAGGTTGATATTGTTGATAAAGAAGAACACGCCGAAATCTTTTCAAACTCTGATGGTGATGCCCAAAAAAGCATCAATCCATAATGAGGCCTGCAATGAAGTTGTGAAGTCTGAAAAGTGGATCTCACCCAATTCGAATAGGGTAGCAGTGGATCTCCTTTCCATTCAAAACATGTTAAGCTAGTTTATTTCTTTCTGTTCATCAATTGATCGTCAAAAACATGTAATACAGGCCTCAAGATTCAATCGAGTGGGGAGTCGATGAAGATGGATTGAATTTTAATATTTAAATTGCCAAAAATTTCTTTTGAGCAGAACAAAAAATTATTATTTTTTGTTTTAAGCATAACAGAAAATTATCATTCAAACTTAACGAAAAATTCTTACATCAAAGTTATTTATATTTGTTAGGGAAATTAAGTGGTCTATTGTGTCCATAGATCTTCTAAACCCTTTATCTGTGTAAATTTACAGCATTTTCGTTAGGATTGCTGCTAGAGGAAGGAAGGAAAAGGGAATATGATGTAAGAGACAGAGAAATAAAGAAGCATGTATAAAAAAGTGGAATTAATCCTCTGTTGGGTTGCCGCATTGAAATTTATGGCAAATCCAAAGAGAGACGAGGTCTACACTAAGATTCAACGACATTGAAGCTGAGGTTGTCGAGAAGCCGACATCTTTCGCCTAGACATTGGGGCAATCAGATGCTTACCAATGGAAGCAGTTTCTTCGTCCTCTATTACTACGCTGAGATGATCTTCCTTGCCTGGACACTCTACTGATCCATCGATTCGAACCGTCCTAGCCAAGGACATCCATGGAAATTTTAGCACATTTATCATTGGACAGGATGGGAGGTGGGCCGGAATCGCCCACCGAGGGGTGGACTTATGCTGCCAGGAATAGCTGCATGTCGCCGTATGGGGGGTTTTGTGTCTTTCTGGGAGAAGACGAGACTAAGGGGAGGAGCGACGACAATTTGATTTCCAATGGGAGTGTGAAAGGGAAGAGGAGGGTGAGGCTAGAATTGGTGGTGGAGGCAATGGCGTTGGCGGCAAACGGGTAGTCGTTTGAACTTTGAAGTAGTTATTACCATGGTACCTTCGTGCTAGCACTCCTGAGTTTTGCATGAAGGCCTCGTCTGTGAGGGTGGCTATGAGAATCCAATGTTGCTCTGGAATGAGGTTTAAGATGGCTTTCAAGACCAAGGATTCTTCGCGGAATTCTCAGCAGCTATGTAAATAGTTTGTCTAATGGTAATCCAGATAAGATAGCAAATTGATCTTCATCTGCCGGGCCCATGGAGAGTTCATCCTGCGAAGGGATTCCATAGTATCAGCATTATCCAGCAAGTGATCTTGGCCTGAGAACGGGCCACTGCAAGGTGTTCATAGAATCAGAGGATGTGGGCAAGACACCGATGGTGTGGTTGGTGTGGAGAAAACGAGGGTCGGCGGCAAGCAGGGGAAGTAATGACATCTTCGAGTTCGGTTTGTTCACAATCATCCAGAGGTTGCCATAGATTCTTGCATATGGCTAGCAATCCTCATGCAATTTACTGCCGGGGCAATCTGGGTATTAGCTTTATATTATTAAAAAATTGGGCCTTAAGACTTACTTAATAGTGGCTGACGGCTTAGGTATACGTAGAAATATGGTGAAAATTTACGTGTATGAGAGCTATTTTTGAAAATTAATGAGCATAAGTGGAATTATGAATAAAATCTGCGGGTATATAAGGAATTCACCCTTACTATGTGGTATCATTATAATAAAAAAATTTATGTTATCATTTTGACATATCTTAATAAAATTACCTCATCTATTTTAACTATTTTTTTTTACTTATAATTATTGCCTTGTAATATCATCTCACTTTCTCACATTTGATCAATTTTTTCTATTCACACTTTCGATATTACTTTTCCATCTTCCGAAAATTGACCCTGATATATATCTTTCTTAATAGATTTACTTGCGCCTTAGAATTTTTTTCTTTTTTTCGCAATTTAATTAGATGAATCATAGCTTGTGGCATGTGTGGCCAATGGACTTGTATCATTTTATCCAACACAATGGTCCACTTGAGTTTTTCTTACACGTTTTGCTATCATCACGTGAAATTTGTTCAGTTGTCCTATTCAAAGCTGCTTACCACGTGCATATCTGCTCACAATATTCCTAAATTCAAGAGGCTGTATCGTTTGGATGGTAGATGGGCACAGTTTTCCAACTTGGGATTAGCTTGCATATATATGTGCCTAGCTCATTGGGTTACCCATTCGTTTATCTGTTGCCCTTCTCACAATATTCTCAATCTTCGGGTAAAATTAAGATGCATTGAGTCAAAATTTACATATAATTATTTTTTTATTATTTCATGGATGTGGGGCCCATATACGGTCTTTTACACATGAAATTTTAATTTTTTTAAAATTTTAAATATTTTTATTGAATTGTCAAAAATATTTACAAAAAATATTTACAATTAAAATATAGAATTTATATGCAAAAAGACCTTTATTTGGGTCTACATATCCATGCAAAAAATTTTAAAAATAAATAATAGGTAAGACTTGTTTAAGCATTGATTGGAACCGTTTGCATGTATCCACAGTATAAAATCAACATAATAAAATTATTATTAGCTTGACCTGATTAATTAAAAATAGGTCTAGGTTAAGAATTTTAAAGAAGAATTTTACAATTCATATTTAGCCACACGAATAGCACAACAATAATTTTGATTTAAAAAATTGTTTGAGATTTAGGTATGTACAGCTTAGTTTAGATAAAAATAGGTTTGGGTTAAGAATTTTAAAGAAGAATTGCACATTCATATTTAACCTCATGAATAGGACAACCATAATGTAGAACTTAAAATTAGTTGTAAATTAGATTTGCGTATGTACGGTCTCTTATAGACTATTCACGCACAGCACTCTTCTTATGTAGGTAAATGATTGTATGATTTAATACAATATTCTAATGCATTGATGAATGAATCTAAATAATTTTCTATTTTTACACATAATTATACTTAAACAAGTAGAACACACTCACAACTCCAATTGAAAAAGTTTCTATTACCATAATAAAGCACATGATTTCAAAACAAATCACCATATTAGCTTTTAATTTCATCATCAATATTGTAGTGGAAGAACTCACAAATAGGTAAGAAAATACGCAAGAAAAATTATGTGGTTCGGTGGAATATCTACTCCATGGTGACAGACCCATTGATTGTCATGCCTTGGGTCCTCTACTGTTCCACTATATATAGACTTCAATACATCGATCAAGGTCAATCTATAGCTGGTTACACATCATTTAACAATCACCACAACTCAACACAACTCATCCAAATCTTCCTACTATGGCATGATTATTTTTACTACCATATTAGATCACATCCATTTAACACTCTCTTAAGTTGGTGTGAAGATACCGATCAAGCCAAACTTGTATATAATATAATCAAATTATTTCTTTGGGTATGCTTTAGTAAAAATATCTGCAAGATGATCCATATTTTAAATATAGGGAGTGGAAAGTAGTTTTACTTGGACATTTTCTCATACATAGTGAAAATCAACTTCTATATGCTTTATTCTTTCATGAAAAATTGAATAAGATACTATATAGATGCAATTTGATTATAAAAAATCAGAAAATAGTCTCGCTGGAATAAATGAATTGAGCCCAAGCTCTTGTAGTACTAGGCCAAGCCACACTAATTTATTGGTTGTTATCATTATAACTCTATATTCACCTTGTACACTTGATCTTACAACAACATTTTGCAATTTCCTTTTCCATCTACCGGGATACCACCAATAAAAGTACAATACCAATAATTGATTTCCCTTTCTCTGTATTACCTACCCAATCTACATCAATATAATTAATAATTTCAATGTATCCATGTATTTCACCATGACCATTAGCCTTAATCCATATTCATCGTTCAAGATTTTCTTTCAAATATTGAAGTATGTAATACGGAAGCTTTATGTATTCAATTGCTGGGAAAATACATAAATGGGATGTGATTCGATAAACCCAAATGCCGAATCTATCTTTTTGAATTTTTTCTGAAAATGTAACATTGTTAATTTAGGTGTATTTAACCTGTAAGCGGAGTTTTATCATTTTTACACTTAAAAATATATTTTTTCTAATTTTTAAAAATAAGGTATTCTAGTCATATAAAACTGACCAAATCTCACTTATTTTTAAAAATCGAAGAAAAATATATGCACATCTTCAAATAGTAGGAATTAATACATATATTAAATGCAACTAAATTAACTATTTTATTAAAAAAAAATTAGAATGAGTTCTTCGAATGGGTGCATTGAACCATAATCCTGCATAAATTGGCTAATAGAGCTTACTACATATATAATAGTTGATATCATGACTGTTAAATATAAGGGCCTTTGCACCAGCGTTAAATACTAGTATCAATGATTATAACAGGCGTATATTGTTTGACTAAGCTATTATTAATAAGAAAATATTTGTTGCTACCGTTGGTCCAAATCTTTCGACTGACAATGTTGTTTTGGTTGCACTGCAGAGTCATTCAACTATATCAAGACATCAAATTACACCAAGTGACGTTCACAACAAGTTAAAAGAACACCATAAGATATCAATCTAAGAGCCATTTTCTAATAAATTTGTTGAATTAGTAAATATAAATACAATGTTACATATATTTTGTCTATTACAAATTGAAATGAAAATTTTATAATTTCCCACCTAAAATTGTTTCTTACCACCGGTTAACTCGTAAAGAAAATACCCTTGTTGATTGCCCTTGTTGGATATAGGCTTGGGATGAATAGAAGATGACATGTTATTAATCCCTTAGAAAGAGGCTTCAAACTTCATTACTTGAGATAAATAGCATTAAAATCTCAAGTTTCTCTTCCCTACAAGCCTCTGTTCTTACGAGGCTTAAATTCCCTGCAATGCTCAGTAGGCTAGTAATTAGAAGAAAAGATTGTAGAAGTGCAAATCTTATTATCAAGAAGGCTTTAAATTCCCAACAATGCTTACTTAATAGGTAATTGCTCATTATAGATACAATTTACCTTTTATCAAATAATTCTATAAATAGGATTGTAAAAAATAAAATTTCTAGTAACGCAAACAATAAACAAGATTCATATGCATGTAGTAGCTAATTAGAATTAAGAGTCATTGGTAATAGAAAAATTTTCACAACTAGGAGCAATCTCCTCAATAGAAATTCTAGTGTTATCAATCTGAAATATGTAGAATGCAGTCGAGGTCCAATTCCATAAAACCTAAAATTTAGAAATCCTCCTAAATGGTGTCTTCCCTTCTATGAGGAAAGAAATAAAACACAAACATTTACTTTTTATCTCAAAATAAACAATAACAATAAAATTTTCATAGCTTATCATTTTTATGTGATTTTATAACCCAAAAATAGAATTCAAGGACATGCTACTAATCTATCAACTAAAGAAAATCGATCACCTCAAAATGAATCAAGAAGACCGCAAGTGCAGAATACCATGGTTGGTTTATGGAAACCATTAATCACAAATAAATGAAGGCACCACCACAATTGTATGCAACTCTCAACTTATTTTAACTGCAGCTACAAAATATTAAAATTACAAAAAATATTTCTCTCAAAATTTGAAAATTTTAATTTTGAAGTGAAATATTAAGAAAAACTTAAAAAAAAAAAAGATTACTCTCTGGGACGATATAAGAATTTAGAAAATGAATTCCAAAATACAAAGAGAATGGATTGAAAATCAAAAAAGACAGAAACAACTAGGAAAGTAATGGTAGGATGGTAACCAATTCTTATTTTATAGACTGCTAATTACTTTTGATGGTAGAAATATAGAAAAGTGAAAAGCTTTTGATAGTCCTATCCCATCGTCAGAAGGGACGAGGAGAGACAGAAGACGAGAAAGGGCTACAACGGCAATAATTACAACAACGAATGTGGGTGAGGAGCAAGCAGCAGTAGTAATGTAAACAAGCGACAGTGTAGATGAGTGATAATGCTAGAGTGAGAGGATTACATGCAAGAGACAGACAAATAGAAAGGGGTTCCACAAGTGATCATGCCAAGAAGGGACAGATCTGTTTGTGAGAGTGGTGGATCGAAAAGGGTTAATGACGATATTGGGGAGAGGGAGATGTTCATGAGAGAGGTGGGACAAAAAGGGCTTGGGTTTTCTTTTAAATTTTCAGTTTTCTATTCGTACCGGCACAGGAACGTATTTCAAATACTTTCATAAAAAAGTGGTAAAAAATGTAGCGCACAATCCAACAACTCTTGTTAATTATGAGATGGGCAAACGAAGTCTTTCAGACCAAAATCTAAATGCATAAGATGGACCTTTATATACGTAAGTCATTTTTATACTGTGTATTTTGAATATTAATTTAATATCTTGTAGTATAACGTTTGCTTAGTATTAAAGCCTATACTTTGGCAATAATTCTCATATATTAGGTGATAGAACTGAAAGATTAAAATCTAATATATAATAACTAAAATGTTAAAATTGAAAATTTAAGATCATAAGAATAGACATGATGATCTTGAGAAATTTCATAAACTGTTACAGGACTTAATGAATTCTAATTTACTTAATCTCATGAGAATAGGTAGTTAACAAGATTAAGATTATGCTTTACAGATTTCAATTAAAGATGTAAGGATAATTTAAAATTAGTTCTCCTTTAACATATAATAGCTAGATTAAATAAGCGTACCATGTATCCATTGTAGAAAACGTACATGAAACCCTAGACTTTAAATACTCTCATCTCGTGATTTCTAATCCATGATCTACGTTCTCAAGATCAATTTTCTTCTTTCTATTTCATTCCTTCTTCTTATCCTATTCTCTTGATTTTAGTTATAAAGTATTTAAATTCAATATTTTAAGTTCCAAATTCCCCATAAGATTGATATTTATATATTGCAATCTACGACCTATACACTTGCGAAAAGATTGCAACAAGTATTTTAACGCTATTGCTGGAAAATTTAGTGTTTTTTAGGACTTTCTATTTAAACACTTCTCTTTTCTTTTTCTTTTTCTTTCTTTTCTACTCTATCTCTCCTTGTGTATTCTATTCATAATTATTTTTTTATTTTTTAGCCTCCTATTTCTTTTTCTAAAAATTATTTAATGGTACACTATAATAAGTGGTACGATGACAAAAATCTTTTGTAATGACAAGATGGACCATATTGAATTATTGTCAAGAAAAATAAATTTTATAGTGATGAGAAAACATAGACATAATTCATATGGAGAGAGGACTTAAATGATAAATGCACAATGTCAACAACACTAGGGGCATAAGCTGCAAAGTTATTATAACCATTATAACTCTATCTTGTTGAAAACCCTTTCTCAAGAGAGACAATGAGTATTCTTTCTATCTACTGACTAGGAAGGCACCCGTTCCTTTTATTTTCTTCAATTTTTCAATTTCATTTATGTTTTTTTTAGTTTCCATGCATTGAGGGCAATGCGTTTATCAAGTTTGGTGGGTGCTTTATCATATTGTATTTTCGTGCATGCATTGCATTTAAATAGTCATATTATATATGTGTTTTAATTTGTATAGCATGTAAAATACTGCTTGTGATAATCAGTTAGTTCAAATCCATCTCGGTGAATATTTGTAATGTTTAAGAAAAATTTAATTGGAAATCAAATTTATGAAAAAATGGAAAATTTTTAGCCATGATTATGCATTAATTGAGCTTTAACGTGTTAATTTTTGAAAGTTTTCAAATGACATGTGAATGATATGATAAATTAAGTAGTTGAGTTTCATAGTTCATATCGGTGTTTTCAGAACAGGACGGGCTGGTCCGACCTAGAATTGGTCATGGTCCCGGTACAACTAAAATCCTATTCCGATTGACTCAAACGAACCGTTAGAACCGGACGAACCGCAGTTGAACCATTGTCCACGGTCAAACCAGATTCGACTAGTTCGTGTAAGAAAACAAAGGTGCCAAAAAAATCCGGTATGTCAAAATGCCCACGCTGCATCTCTCTACCTGAATCAGATATAAGATTCCAAATCCCACGTGAACCAAACAAGAGCTACCTCTCCTGCCCCACTCAATCGTCGATTTTCTTCCTGATCATCAGCATCCTCTTCGTTCGGCGTCTTCGCGGATCTTTCTTCTCTCCGTTTCAGCAGGCCTGCTCTTCGCCCACAGCTGCTCGTAGCGCCTGCTCCAGCTCCTCTGTGCAGGTTGTCGACTTTGCCACTCACCAGTTCTGTTTAGCAGGCGAAGAAAATGGTGATTTTTTCTAAAATAATATTCTGCTGTTGGTTTGCCTGAAGACATGGTCGTCGAATCATGCTTAGATTGATTCTAGCGAATGCTGAAATTAACTAAGATGAGACGTGCAGGTTGAAGTGCTTCCTCGGTTAGTCACTGAAGCATGGATAGCTTTAGATTATAGCAAATTGGTGGGAAAGGTGTCACCATGAGATGCTATTTGCTTCAATTAGGTGTCTCTGATTCGAGCAGATGTTTTGCTGAATTTTTCCCGTCATTGAATCTCCATTATGCTTCTAGATGTCTTGAGTTTCAACCACTAATTATTAATTTTCAAAAAAATATTTTCTCAAAACCACTTGTGATGGCTTCTAGATGGCTTTTGGTTTGTTGTTGCAGATGGCCATGATTGGATAACCATTTGTGATGAATCTCCGGCTTCATGGTTGCTACATTTTGAACCACAACTGTTTGTTTTTCCACCTTTTATGGCTAACTGTAGATGCATAACGAGTGGGTTTGACTGGCCATTGGAAACATTAGGGAAAGGTGGGTGGTGCACTGTAAATAATGCTCCAAGGGTGCAGTTATTTGTACCAACTAGGCAGACACTATGCAAAACTGGAAGTGTAATTGTTAGAATATTAAAATAATAGTCTCTTGCAATTTTACAATGATTAAAGTAATAATCTGTCTAGGATTATCTGCCGCAACTTGCTTCTGCATGTATTTTTTATTAAATTAATAATCTATACTGTAAGATTATTTTGTTGCAATTTGCTTTGGAAAAGCTATGGTATTCATTGTAATTTATCTGTTATTCAATTATCTATTTGAGAAAATGTTGTTAATTACATGATTTCTAACTATAAACATTGTACTATCCTAGGCCATTGTTTGGTGTGAATGATGTATTTGTACATTTTTAAATTTCATGTTTGATGAGAATGACGCTTTTAACTATTTATAAACTTTTAAATTTTTATTTTTTATTGAAGATAGGAGATGTTTTTAATTTTATATTATTGTGGATTATTTAATTGTTCAATTTTTCAACTATTATTGATTTATTTTATTTCTTATTTTGCTAGATATGTTTACAAAAGTACAATTCATAAAAGTATCCAAATAAATTGAAAAAATTCAAGAGCCAACAGCCAAGCATCAACATTTAGGGCTCATTACAAATTTTAGCTTTTTAGGTCAGTTAATATAGTTATTTTTTTCTAATATTTGTGCTTAAAGATTTTTTAAAATTTGCTATTAAATTGTTATTAAGTTTTCTTGCAGGTTTTGTATTTTTTGTGATTCTTAAAATCTAACATACATATTTAGGATTTATGAATATATAATTTTACCAATATATATTTAGTTAAAAACAATTAAACATTTATGACATCATAAATGTATCATGCTAATGTTGTCGGTTCAAATCGGTCTGCTTAATAGATTGAACTGGTTTGAACCAGACGAGTTCCTTTGCTTGTTCAATCATCAGTTCAATTCTGAAAACATTGGTTCATATTTATGCCAACATGTTCAATTGAAATGATTAAGGCAAAATTTTGTGTCATATGAATGCTTATGCCTTATTGCAATTTCTTGCAATATTTGTTTCCCAATTCGAGTTGACATATATGTTCTTTTCAACCCTATGCTTTAAAGTAAATACATTGCCTTATTGAGTCATAGTGTAGTTCATCTTTCTAATTAAGACTTAAAGTTGAAAAATGCATGTACATAATATGTCAGCTTATATAGTACCTCTAATAAAAATGTAATAAATAATGAAGGGGTGACTAACCCAAGCCGAGTAACTGGAACTTCGCATCTAAAAATGGCAAGGTTAGAGTAAAAAATAAGAGAAAGCTACAATAATAGAGCTTTATAAAAAAAATTTACCAGACATACTGAAATATAGTGAGGGAAGTGAAAAAAAGAGAAAAAAAGAAAAACTGTTTAGATACCATGAAATATAGTAAGTGTTGGAAACATGTGGAAAATAAGTCAAGTCTATTAACAAATCAATTTGAGTAAGTTTTAGTTACTAATATATTTGTGAAAATAATTAAAGGATATACAAATAAAGAAAATGAAGCATGACAGGTTAAGTCGAATTCTAAGTCGACTTAGACATCGACTTAGGCCAAGTCGATCCCCAAGTCGACTCTAGCAGCGACTTCAAGAGGCGTTTTTTGTCCAGAGTTGAAATCGAGAACGAGAGCTGCCGAAGTCGCATCCCAAGTCGACTTCGCATGCGACTTGGGTGAAGTTGCAGACCAAGTCAACTCCAGCATCTACTTCAACCATGATTTTCTGTCCAGAGTTGAAATTAAGAACGAAAACTGCCGAAGTTGCATCCTAAGTTGACTCCGCATGCGACTTGGGTGAAGTCGCAGACAAAGTCGACTCTGACTTCGACTTCAGTGCCGAAATTGCCGAATAAGTCAACTCAATGATAGACTCGAGTGAAGATGAAGGCCAAGTCGATTCACACACTCGACTTGGATCAAATGAAGATCAAATGAAGTCCAGTGCAAGAAATCTGCATATATTCATGGATAATCGAGATCACACATTTGAACCACTCTTATGCACTCCAAACTCAACGATTCAAGACTCAAGACATAGAATCAAATGCTTTTAAGATAGAAGAATTATAAAGAGTTTTAAGTAATATAAAATGACGGAAGAACAATCAAATATGAAGAAATTCAAGCAAGCAAGGCATTCCAAAAAATTTCAAGTTCAACGAGCAAGTTGAGGAAGTGAAGTTGCACCCAAAGTCGACTTCACCTGCGACTTGGGTCAAGTCGAAGACCAAGTCAACCTAGACTAGAACTTGAAGAAGTCGTGGATAGCTGAAGTCACGCCCGAAGTCGACTCCATCTACGACTTGGGTGAAGTCGCACCCGAAGTCAACTCTACCTGCGACTTGGGTCGCAATGATTGAAAATTTTTCAAACATTGGCGCATTAAATGTGTGCCACTTACTTCCAAATGTTCGGATTCCCTCAACAATTATATGAGGCATTCAATATGAACATGAAAGGTAGCTGAGAATTCATTGATTGAGCACAACTCCCATCTCTAAGAGAATTAAGTGATCAAGCTAACATCTAGAAGAAGAACCTTGTTTTCAAACTGCCAAGAGCTGCTTGTTGAATCTTTAAGCCTACACTACAAGTCCTTCTCTGTGCCAAATCTACCTCTACACATCAATAATGTGTAGAAACTCTCTTTTATTTTTTCTTATTGTATTGAACTTGATTTAGTTTGGATAACTAAGATCAAGTGTAAGCAAAGTAGTATGTGATTGGAGTGGAACTTGTTACCTACTTGTGCTGTGAATTATTTATGCCCCCTAGAGCTAGAATCTAGAAGAAAGCAGTGACTCTAGTTGTATTTGTGAAATACATAATGGAACCCAAGTCACAAGAGGTGTGAGCTTGGAAGAGTGGAGTAGGGAAG
>JAXCLR010000063.1:11033981-11060340 GCA_035584095.1 Annona squamosa | reverse complement strand
TCTTTAGAAATATTCTTTATATTGTTATATGTTTTAAAATTTGTAGTTTGATTATGTATTATTATTTTTATGTATATAATTTATTATTATTATTATTATTATATATTAATATGAAATAAACTTATCATTTTTAAATAAAATATTTATTCATTAGCATAAATTTCAATCTAAAATCAATCAAAACCTGATTTTTTAAAAAAAGAGTTAAGAGTTTAAGTTTTAGGGTTAATGTTTTATAATTAAGATTAGAGTTAAAGTTTAATTATGCTAGAGTTTCATGAGCCTGAGTTACACCCCTGCCTCCGATTATTGGGGATAATTTCTAGGGTGGTTTATGTAAGAGATTTGTGCATGCTTATGAACGTATGTGTGGGCACTAAGAGATTCCGAATCCCGGGCATTTGATTCGACTTGAATGGTTTAGAGAAATTATCACACACAAGCTCTAATGAGAGCTGAAATTCCATTGTTAAAAAAATATATATATTTTAAAAAAAATTCGGTCTACAGAGAAAGGTTGCATGCTTACAACATGTGAAAAGCAACAGAATTCCATACATGTGAAAAGCAACAGAATTCCATACATTTGATTTGACATCAAACTTTACAAATGAAAATTTTATATTGTAACTGGCCCCCAAAAGGCAGTCTCTTTTAAAAATAAGAAAGCCAGCTCTGACGGGTGCCAACTTACAAAATTTTTTGATTGCTTACTTGCATTGTTGGTCCTTTCAGGAAAAATCAATGCTGAATGTATTGCAGTTCAACATGTCCGTTCCAACACCATTCGTATTTATGAAGAGGTTTCTCAAGGCTGCAGAATCTGATAACAAGGTACTTTTATCATCTGCTGTCTTTCTTTTGACTGTCTCTTTTGCTTTTAGTGCATCTACGGAAGCCAGTCTATTTGTTTTTGCAGTTGGAGATGTTGTCTTTCTATCTGATGGACTTGTGCCTGGTGGAATACAAGACATTGAAATTTCCACCCTCACTGGTGTCAGCAGCGGCCGTCTACACAGCAAGATGTATGCTTAGAAGGACTCCAACTTGGAACAAAACACTAAGACATTATTCCACTTACTCAGAAGCTCAGCTCCAGTATGCGCCATTTTCTTACCACTCTTCTGATCTGATATGATGATTCAACTATATTTTTGCATCGTATGCCGGATTTGGATTGATCAACTGCAACTCTATTATGATTTGGATGGATCAAAGATACTGGGCCTAGATAATTCTGGGGCAAAGAATAGGGACTACATTTTTTTATGAGCTGCAGTTGTATGCACCCGGCATACAATTTTTTTTTTATTTTTTTTGAAAACGTTTTTACAAAATGGTTAATATAAGTATATTTAATATATATATATATATATTTATCAATTTTTACCAATTTTGGATACTTTTAGATTTTTAGAAATAAGTGACATTTTTAGTAATTATAAATTACTGCCGGATGCATACGATGACAGTCCTTTTTTTTTATTGCTAATTATTCTCCAACTAAAACTTTAGCATGTTTTATTGAAATGTTTTCATGTTCTCATTCCATTGCAGAGAATGCACATCATTGATAGCGGAGCTCCATGGAAATGCCAGTCAAGGGAAACTGACAGCAGTTTACAGGAAATACTCAGTTTCCAAGTACAACTGTGTAGCTATACTTGTGAAAACAACAACAATAGAAACTCAATCCAGCCTGCTCTAACTGAATTTAAAAAAGAAAAATTCAGCTATGTTTCACCTCACTGTTGAGGAGTTAGGTGGACAAACTAACAAAGCTGATAAAAAAACTGACCTTTTAAAGGGCCCTTTCTTCTTCCAAATTTGTGCTGCTTCCATGGAGTTTGTTAATTCAACAGAGCGAGATTGCAGCTAAATAAAATCGTATCGGGTCATTCCTCTTTGTTCAAAATTATTAATTTTAAGATAATTGTAGTACTCGATGTTCCATCCTTGTAATTTTTAAAGGCCCTTTTCTTCTTCCCAATTTGTGCTGCTTCTATGGAGTGAGTTAATGCAACAGAGCGAGGTTGCATCTAAATAATATCATATCCTGGTCATCATTGTTCAAAATCATTAAGTTTAAGATAATTGGAATAGCTGATGTTCTATCCTTGATTTTTTTCTTGAAGGATCTTGTCCTTTTTGCCCAGCTGTGAAGATGCTCTTAGAAAAAGACAACCTCGAAAGCTTTTGTTCTGAGGCCGCGCTTGACACTGTAAAAAAATGGTTAAAAACAACAGTGGATAAAAATTTTTAAGAAGTGGGAAATGATGCAATTTAAAAGAAGCAATAATGAAAATGTATTTTTTTTTTTTGGAAAATTCATATTCAAATAAATATCACATATAACTTTAAAGAGGAACGATCCTATTAGCCAGGCTAAGAAGAAACCTATTTACAATAATTTTTTTTGTTTTGCTTTATGAACTTATATATATATTCGATTTTAAAGATACAGATGTACGAAAATCTCGAAATATAGTAAATTTTAGTTTATATATTAAAGAGATTAATTTTGTTAGGTTGAGCTAACTAAGATCTCAAAATTATGAAAATGCCACCGTATTTAAAAATAAAATACCTTAAAAAATAAAAATGCCACCGTAATTCTACATGTTTAAAAAAATTTAAAGATAAAATATATATCTTTTGGCCCGATGCATGGGGTTAGCCATGAGCCCAACCGCGCTCGAACACCCATTTATGTTATAAATACACTAGATAAATAAGTGTATGAAGAAAAAAATTATTGTAAATAAATTATTTTGAAATGCGCTAAGCGATGCATTTGCTGAGCCCCACTACTCCTAAGTTGTATTAAAAATTCATAAGAACGTGAATTTTGAGCTAAAATCATAACAAGAACGAATTCATTATTTCATGAGGGCCAATGGCCTCTTTAATGGATACATGGGTAAATTTACCCAATTTTTTTTTTCATACAATACTACTATACCAATGAGTGATAAATGCCTTGTAAATGTCGCATTTCACATGACGACTCAATCAACAGTCATGTGATCAATAGATGGCTTAAGGCGGGGACTGAAAATCTTTCTCTCTCAAGCTGTTACCGGGCCATTTGGAGGACAAGGCTACCAAGCAAGATCCTGATTTTTGGGTGGCGATTATTCAAGAACTCTCTTCCAACTCTGTACATTCTCTCTAATAGGGGGATTGATGTTGAGCCTCATTGTCTTTTCTGTCTGAGGGAGATTGAGGACGCTCATCACTTATTTTTGAATTGTGCCAGTATTGCAAGTATATCTTGGCAAGTCGTTCCGGCACGCCTTTAGGTGCCCTCCATGCAGGAAATCATGTGTCTCCTTGCCTCTAAACACAGGTGTGACGAGCTTGCCTTATTCATTGTGTATTGTTGGAGAATTTGGTTTGTGCGGAACAAACTGAAGGCAGAGGGGGTACAACCTGGGTTTGCTAACATCCTACCGTGATGTATGGAGTATATCGAGCATTGGAGGCGACTGAAGCCCCTCGATAAGGCGAACGTTTTGGACTATCCCCTTGTCCCCAGATGGTCCAAACCGCCGGATGGTGCCTTCAAGATCAATGTGGATGCCCGATGTTCTGCGGAACGGGGAACCTTGGGTCTCACAGCAGTGATAAGGGATTCTCGCGGACAATTTATAGCGGCTCATGGTTGGAAACGGAAGGGCGGGGGGTGGGGAGCCACTATTGTGGGAAGCAAATGCGTTTCATCTCGGTATTCTGCGGGCTACCCATCTTGTGCTCCCAAAAGTCCAGATTGAGTCTGATTCGCTGCTTCTCTGCACATACTTGACAAATGATTGTCAAATTCTCTCACCAGCGAGCCACTTTATCTTAGACATCAGAAGAATTCTAAAAGCCAATGTTCACCTCTCTGTCCACCATATCCTAAGACAGGGGAACACAGTAGCTTACGCCGTTGCGAATCTGATTTCTATTTCTGATTTGGATTGTATGTTATGGTAGGGTAACTCCCCACAGACTATTATAGAGAAAATCTGTGCAGATAATTTTTTGGAAATGAACTTATCGGATTACTCTACCCCGAACCTTTTCCAGAATGAGGGGGGGTCGGGGTAGAGTTATCCCTTTATCAAAAAAAAAAAAAAACAGTCATGTGATCAAAGCTGTCAAGGGGATTGTGCATCAGTCACCGAGGGTCTATAAAGCAGATGTCGCCCTCTTGTGTTTGACTACGATTTTTAGAAAAAAAAAATTGCAGAATCAATCCGCGATAAATGTGCATTCGACATGACTTTTTATTTCCGCCCGAAAAATTTCTACCATGAAATGCTCACACACAAATACCACGTAGCCAAACGAGCCCTAAGCCATTTTCTTCCTTTCATTTATCATCATCATCTTCTAACATTGGACTTCAAGGCAAGAATGTATCTTAGTTAGTAAAGATGTTAATCATCTAATCTTTACTTTGCCTTAAGATGTCAATCATCTAAGGATGATGCAAGGAATCTCCTTTCTCTTATGAGACTTGAATCGGAAAGCTGATCAGCATAGTTCACAAACTATCGGCGACAATCGTGTTTGTTGGTTACCGTGCTTGTTGTAATCCGAAACTAAGCTTGTTGTAATCTGAGTCCTTTTAGACATTGAAAATTTTCTACCAAAATAATGCTTACGCACAAATACTGCCTAGCCAAACGAGTCCTAAGTCATTTTCTTCCTTTCATTTATCATCATCATCTTCTAATCTTCGATTCCAAGGCAAGAATGTATCTTAGTCAGTGAAGTATAACTTTTACTTTTTGCCTTCAGACGTCAACCATATAAGGGGGGTGATGCATGGAACTTCTCTTATAGGACTTGAACTAAAAGCAGATCGGCACAGTTTGCAAACTGTTGTGCAACAATAATCATGCTTGTTGGTTAGCATGTTACATTAGTTAAACATGCTAACCAAAACTATGCATTGTTGTAATCCAAGTCCTTTGAGACCCTTGCACCTAACTCATCTTTGCCCCTAAACTTATTTTCATGAATTCTACACAGTTAATAAACCCGGTCCAACTTGGTTCGACCCATTTTAACTCAGTCAACCCAGTCAACTCATTTAATTGACAATGCACCGGTCACTACATGGTTTGAACTTCGGATGGTGATAGAACTTATGTGGTCAACCATGGCCTAAGTTGAGAATGCACCATCATGGCCGACCCTAACTTGGATTCGGGATACTTAAAGGTGCTTAAGTAAGAGGCATTGCCATGCTTATACAGTATATTTAGAGTCCATTTACAACCCTAAGTTAAGTCGTAACCTCACCTTTTACTAAATCGTTGTCAGAATTGTGTTTTGATCTTTCATGATCTATTAGATAAATAACCAACGAGAAAAATAAATAAATGAAGACTACAGATAAATTTTCAATGATGTAAAAAAATAAATACAGAAATAAAGATTCGCATAATCAAATGTGGTCCTTGGTGTCATTGTGCTAAGAGACCAATGGAGTCAAAGTTACATAGAAACTGGCCGGTTTCTATGCATCAGGTTATATTGAAATTGTTCCATGTAATCTCCTTAATTTTGATGTTTGATGAAAAGTTCAATCCGTTCATTGCATTTAATATCATTTGTTTAGCTAGGAGATCATAATTCGTTTAAACTAAATTTTGCATAAGTAGGAGTTTTAATGGTCATGGTTAACCCATCTATCCGCTCATTCAACCCACTTATAAAAATTTGGGTTGAGATTTTTGAAGAGTTATAATCTACTAACTTGTATTGTCATTTAATTAAATAAACAAATTAGGGTTGAACCCATTTTACTCATTCAACCCTCAACCGTTTAGTAACCCTTTTAACTTATTTAACCCGTTCAACTCATTTAACTCATTATAATTATTTCGTGAGACCCTTTTCATTTTTGAAATGTTGATTTTTGATAAAAATTCAATCTATTTATTGTATTTTACACAATTTGTTTAGCTAGGAAACCAAGTTTTATCCCAATTTAATATGTAGATAAGCTACATTTGCTCAAAAATAGGTGTATTCATGTGTAAATTATGAAAAATACTTAAATCCATTCACATATGTATCAGAATATAATAATACTTTATAGGATTATTTATCTACATATTATTGATATTTTAGATGATTTAAATGTTCAAACAACTAATTTAAAGCTGATATTTTAATATTAAATAATTTTATTATGTTGATTTTACACATTTATAAATGGGACCCATATACAATGAAATGAAAAAATAACAGGATTTATAGGATACTATAAATGATGTTAAATAAAATGGATGAAGTGAATTTTCTATTAATCATCAAGATATTAAAGATGGAGAGGGTTTCATGAGGAGAGGTTTCATATAAGCATCCCCGTAGTTATATATGTAGGGCTCCACTTCTATGTAATCAGAAATTGACCCGTATAACCCCTTTAAAATCTAAAATTTTGATCTTTGATGAAAATTTTAATTCATTCATTGTATTTAATATCATTTGTTTATCTAGACGATCAAATTTCATCTCGATCAAGTATGTTTATGGGTTACGTTTGTTAGAAAATGTATATATTTATGTGTAAATTATGAAAATGCTAAAATATCAATTTTAAAGTAATATTTTCAACATCTAAACAGTCCATAATTTCTATGTGAATTAATGATTCCATAAAGTATTAATACATTCTAATACATTTGTAAATAAATCTAAGCATTTTTCATAATTTATACATGAATATATATATATATATATTTGAACAAATGTGGGTAATAAATATACTTGATTGGGATGAAACTTGGTTTTCTAGATTTTGAAGGGGTTACATGGGCCCACTTCTACGGTTATATAGAAGTCGAACCGATTATATATATATTCCATTGGTTATTTTCCTTCACTAAGTCTTCCTTTGGCTACTTAATTTTTATTCTTTTTACTGCTGCTCTAATTCTATTTATCTATCACTATCTTATTTCAATTTCCCCTGCTCTAACAACACTCTCTCACGTCTCTTTACAAGATCATAATCTACCAAAGTTTAAGCCTTTAGGTTATTTGTTATACAACTTGTTAACAATTCGCCAACCCATTTATTAAATGTGATGTAAATGGGTTAAGGTTGAGATTTTTTTAATGGGTTAATAAATGGATTAGGGTTGAGATATTTTAAATAGGTTAAGATTAGACTCCAATTCGTTAACACCCCTATGCATAACCTACATTTGCTCAAAAAGGTATATTTTCATGTAAATTAGGAAAAATGCTTAGATCCATTCACTTGTGTATCAAATAATTTATTCACATAGTATCGATATTTTAGATGTCGAAAACACTACTTAAAACTTGATATTTAGCATTAAATCATTTTATTATATTGATTTTATACATTTGTAGACGGGGTTTATTTATAATGATACTAGACAAATGAGAGAGATTTATGATAATATAAAGGGTTTTTTCCAAATATACCAATTACATTTTACCTTAATCCTAAGTATACATATTACATTTGCATTTAATCCTAAAAATGTTCAATCTGTGAGTTAGCACCACTAGTGAATATATAAAATTACTAATATGCCCTTTAAATTTAGTACTAAATTGAAATTTTTGAATGCCATAACTCATAATGCCTTCATTGAGCATGAGTTCTAAATTTAACGAGCCCTAATTTTATTTTTTTCTATTTCATGTAATTATTTATTATTTTATAATAGAGATATTTTGGGTATTTATAAGAATTTAACCGACAGTTTTTGCGTAATGAGCACTTTTGCGATTAAATACAAATATAATGTTTGAGATTTTGAAGACAGGTATGTTTGGCAATTTGTAAAAGTAGTTAAGTTAAAACTTTTCGATCTAAAATTTTTCATTCTCCACAACTACTCTATTTTTTAATTATTTTTTTCACATTTTTCTATATAACAATGCTACTTTTTAATATAGCCAATTTGCTATGCTAGGGAGTATCCTTAGATTATATAATCTAGGACCAAACGTGCCGAGTAGCTCCCATAAGCTATCAGAGTAGCTCCTCTATCTAAGGTAAGCAGAGATCTTCCGGTACCCCTCATTCCATCAATGGAGATAGCAAACCAATAGAAGAAGTCCTCTTCTAAGCTTGGGGAAGGGATTGAACGAGAAGCTTTGGCATTCAGCATATGTGGGAGGCATTAATAAGCATGGCATTGAACTAAATCCGCTGCTATTGATCTACAACCACTGTTTTCAATATTTGTTGTGCAAGTGCCCACTCTTATCTTTAGCAGGATTTCTCACCAGTCAAGCAAGTGAAGTGAGCCGAGGAAAAGCAGTGAAGGTTTTATTTCTACAAAACTATTGATACAATTAATCTATTTATTTTAAATTTATTCTCTTTATTTCTCATCATTACCTCTGTCATATTATATAATTTTCTACTAATTTAACAAGTTTTATAACCTCTCAAACACACCCGTAGTGTATATATTTGGGACTAGAGTCAAACATAATAGACAAATTTGGAAAAAGCCCTGGTATAAATGATGTTAAACACAATAGATAGAGTGGATTTTTCATGAACAATCTATATGTTAAAAATGGAAGGGATTAGATTAAAGTTGGGTTTCATATAAGCATATTTTTTAAAAAATTAAAAATTGTCTTAAAGGAAACTAGTCTTCAACTCAATGGTGCAAGCATGACATCCTACCTACAACGCCCCAATTGATGGTCATGTTAAAAAGTTTTTTTTTTATTAGTGTTTATACAATGTGGCAACTAATATTACAAGCAACTGAGCAAGTACATTCGCAACGCTCCCATCTTGGAAGAAATTTATAAGAACCCTCGCACAAGAGGAATTCTATAAACACCACACACAGGCATAACGATCAAACACCCATACGCTGGCGGTAGGAATCGAAGCCCGGTAAGCCCACTAAAGACAATGCCTTTTATTAAATCTATGTAAGCATTATGTTTGATCTTTCATGATCTATCTTAGATTGTAACTACAAGAATAAAGTAAATACATGAAGAAATAAATGCAAGAAAAAAGATAAATTTTAAATGATGTAAGGAAAATAAATCTAGATCTACAAAATTAAATATAGAAGGGTCCAAACATTTTTGTGTCAACGTGCTATCTTCAAGTACTTAAGATTCATATATCAATGGAGTCAAAGGTATATTTGTTGTTTTTTTTTTTTAAATCTCAAAATTTTGTCTGAAGGGAAATTAGCCTTTCAACTCAATGTTGCAAGTGTGACACGCTACAATTGATGCGCTAATTGATGGTCATTTTACAAAATATTACTCCAATAATTTTTCTATGCCTAAACTTGTGCATGTAACTAAAATTATATATATGTATTTGTAATAATGAAAGCTTTCATAATCAACCTGAAAGCCAATCTATTTTTTTTTAAAAAAAAAATTACTTCCGTTCTTGATAGGGGTGCAGGCTGGGTGAGTTTTACTCAACCTAGATCCTTACTAATCTCAACACTATATTCCGAGTCAGGTTGAACTTGGTACCAAACTCTATCATATTAATTTCCATCTGGATAAGGGCGGTCCATTTCTGAATATACTTTGGGTAATGTGCAAATATACCCACATAGGTCAATTATCATTGTTAATATACCCACATAACCTTAGAAATTGTAAATTACTTGTTTGATTATAATTACAAATATGCCTATAAAATTTTAGAAATTATAAATTACCCACATAGTTTGACCGTAATTGCAAATATACTCACGCCATTACTATACTATTATGGTGTGAGCATATTTGCAAAGGTTCAAAAATTATGTGGGTATATTTGTGAAAACTAAATATACATCCTTAATTTTTGAAATTGCAAATATATCCATATAGTTTTTAAACCTGTGAAAATACCCACATCATAATGGTATAGTAACGACAATATACTGGTGTGGGTATATTTGCAATCATCATCAAACTATGTTTGTATATTTGCAAATCACCCATATACTTTTCGGTGAAGGTTTTACTACTTTTTAGGGTAGAAACCTCTGTGGATACTGAATAAATCAATGACATGTATTTAATTCGTATTCATTCATTCATATTCTATGTCCATTCCATCATCAATCCATGTTAAAACGAGGTTCATAAATATTCCTCGTATCCAATATTAATACATCAAAGTTTAATCAACTTTCCATAGCTCAATTGCTAAAACACATGGTTTGAAAGAAAGTAACAAAAGTCTTAGTTATGAGTTGGAGTGTTAAATGTAAAATACTAAATAAATGTCGTAAGGTATGGAGTACCTAAGTAATAGGCTTGTGGAAATAGATTGAAGGGAAGATCGTCCTTAGGTCCTTGACATGGCCAGGATGAGACATAAGGAACTTTCCATTCAACCCATTATCATAGCCTAATACTTACCTTACCTATTGTTCCCATAGTCACGACGTTGACCTTATATGGTCTTTATTCGAACCTACATCACCGAGTTGCAGGAAATAATATATGAGTAATAAGCTTGTGAGAATAACCTGGACGTAAAGTTATTCCCATTGCCAAGGTTGTGGGCCCAAATCTAGGATGTACAACTCTTTAAAAAAAGCTATAATCACATCCAGAATTTAAGCCACGGCTACGACAACAGAACTTTTCACCCAACCCATTCCCACAAGCCCACTAGTGAGCTATTAGTCCCATAATCACAACTTTCAACTTATAATTGTAGCTAGCTCAACTAATGGATAGCTTCATTCATAGATGAGTCCAAGTGTAGGCTTCGAATAGCCATGATATTAGTTGTACGTGATGATCACGAGAACAATACTTGAGTACTAGGCCTGTGAGAAGGGACTGGATGTAAATTTCGATTTTGGGTTTTAAGTACCGGTCTGCTTTGGAGTCAAAAAAGACCCATCTATAAATCAGATCTTCAAAACTCATAACTGGAGTTTTGTTCGACATTAAATTATTTTTCCAACAGCTAAATATTATAAAATCTTATGATTATTTGACCTCCCGAATTTGGGTAGCAAGCATATAGATGAACAAGAGTGACATAAAATCAGACATATCATGAAGATATTTCAAATAATGAGAATCAGTCAGAAGAAGAGGTGCAGAATGATAAGAAAGAGAAATTTCGAAATAAGTTAAATCCTGAGAAAGCTCAAGATAAAAGCGAGGAGGAAGAGATGATGATCAATCCATCTAAAAAAATAGAGAAAGAAAATTCATCTATAGCACTTGAGATATATGAGTCATCCTCTATTTTTCCAAGGAGAATAGTTGAATAATGAATAACTCCAAAAGAGATACGTCTTGATGATCATAATATTAGAAAATTTTTCTCTCCTTTTATTTGGGTCCCTATCTAACCAACAACACCTATGAATTGGCAGTGAACTATAATAAGATGATGCTACGGAAGGATTGTTGGATATCACATCTTGTAATAATCCAAATTTCATAAGTATGGGGAATGAAATACAAAAGAACATAGAGAACGACCCACATGAACTTGTATTCGAAAGATTGAGTATCGGTTAATGCTAGTTTAACCAGTTTGGCTAAAGATGTTAAACTTAGCGCTGCCTGAGAGGCAACCCAAAACTTTTTATGGGAACATTAGTTTCTTTCTACTATGTTCATTTTTTAGGATTTCAATGCTTTTTGGTTTGGAGTTTTCATTTAGTGTTTTGTGGACTGGCTCAAGAAGAATACAATATGAAAGCTTCCACAAATTAACTGGGAAGTAAACAAATATCACTAAAAACACTCTCTATTAGTATACTAGTTTGATTGAATGAATTATCCTTGATACTGAGGACAATGTCAGTTTCAAGTGTGGGGTGAATGTATGACATTAGTTCTTTGATTTCCTCTCTATTTGCTTTGAATGATCACTGTAATGGATTTTGTGGACTTTTTGTATTTTGTTGTGATATTTTTGAAATTTTGTGTGCATGAGTGTCGACATTGTATTGTTTTAGATCCTACTTTGAACTCTTGTGATTACTTCAAGGAAACCACAATTGGGATATCAAAGACTATGAGTTAGGCAATTAATTGAACTCGAGTGAGATTTTAAATTTATTTTTGATCATGTAATTGTTGAAAATATCTATATTTTTATCATATATTACTTGATGAAATTGATATGTTGAGAAACTATTTTTGCTTTCATTCAAACCTTGAGTAACTCTGTTTAATTTTTCAAAAATTATTTCTAAATTACACAATGATGAATTGAAGAAGGTAATTTTTCCTATATGCATTAGGATCTCATTCTGATTAAAGGAATTTTAAAACTTATGGTCGACTTGACTTGTTTGTGGAATATAATTAAGACATTTTTTTATTTGATGAGCCAATTTCTGATAGTATTACTATTGTGTACCCTTTTGAGTTTAAAATTTCTTTATGGAATTCCCACCTTTTGAATTGAATCGACTTTGAATTTGAATTTTGAGCTAAAAATCATAGTGGGAATTGAGTTGACCACATCACTTGTGCAAAAAATGAAGAAAAAAGAAAAAATTTCTTGGATACCATGAAATATGTGATGAGAGTTATTGTCAGATTTGGTTTTCTTAAAAGAATTACAAAACCAAGGGTCGTGTTGCCGTATGAGTTACGCAATTACATGCATAAAATGAACTATGTGCGCAAGTCTCCCTTGTTCTCTATATAAACACCTCATATGAATGTTTTAAGGCATTTTAGAATGTCTTTGAAGCTAAGGTCGAAGTCTAGGAGTGAGAGGAGCGAGTTGTTCAGAGTAATCGAGACACCATTAGGGCTTCCAATTAAGAAGCTTTTCCTTTCTTTCTTTCTTTTTTTTGATTTTAATTGTTTTGTTTATGATAAAGGCTGGATACAATATTATTTTATTTTTTATTTTTTTATAAACATGTGAGGCTAAACCCGTTATCTCGAGTTTAGGATTAGCATATGTTCAATGTAATGAATATTGTGGTTTGATTATTTAAGATACTTTGTATTAATTTAATATCTTGTGATTTAATGTTTGCCTATGTTTTCACTCCTATTTTGGCAATGATTCTCATATATTAGTTGATAAGATTGAAAGGCAAAAGTCTAATATACAATAATCAATGTATTAAACCCAAAAATCTAGGACTAAAGGCATGATGACCTTAAGAAATTTCATTAACTTTCACTGAATTTAATGGATTTTAATTGATTTAGTCCTTTAAAAATAGGTAGTTAAGAAGATTAGGATACACATTGTAGGTTTCAAAATATGATGTAAGGATAATGTGGAGATAGTTCTTCTTTAACACATAATATTTGGATTAAAAAAGAACTCTACATATCTATTGCAGATGTTGCATGTGAAATCCAAGATCCTAGGTACTTACATCCCTTGACTTTTGATTCTTGTTTTACGTTCTTAAAATCAACTTCCTTCTTTTGATACTTCTTTTACTTTTTCTCTTTATATCTTATATAAGTATTTAAATCCAATGTTTTAAGTCCCAAATTTTCAATGAGATCGATGTTTTATATAGTATAATCTACAACCGATGCATTTGTCAAGAGATTGCCAACAAATATCTTCCATAGTTAAACAAAATCGACGATATCCACTACATTATACGCATGTTATATTCTAAACTCTAGATTATGTGTTTAGCCTAGCATGTTTGTCAAAATATCCAAACAAAAAATAATATTGTATCTAAAATGTATTACAAACACAATAATTAAATCAAAAGAAAAAAGAAAAGAAAAACTTATTGGTTGGAAGCTTCAATGGTGTTTTAAATACTTCAACTCATAGCCTCACTTGTTCCCTTGTGCTCTTCATTTTCTTCTACTCCCGGACCTTAACCAAAGCTCAAGGGACATTTTAAGATCTCCAAAGACGTTCACAACAAGTGTTTATATAATGTAGTACCAGGTACTTGCAAAAAACCCAATCCGTTGTAAATTAACCTCACAATCAGGGCCATGTGGGAGCTAGATCCATACAGTTTGAGTGTGTATTTTGCTAAAAAAATTTCATACTAAACCTACAAAAAATTTAAGTCCTAGGTGAAGCAAGTTTTAGGCTATACTAATCACCGTTTTTCCTTCTTTTAATCCTTCTAAATAATCAAATCACATGAGTCTTGGTCCTCATGCTTCAATTCTCCGAGAATTATATTAGTTTTGCTCCAATTTATCCTAATTTTGTACATATCATTGAATTCTAAGTGTTTTGTGCTGAACGAACCTAAATCAATCGATATATGATTCAAATGATCTTATTTAATCATATTCTTATCCAAATATCATTCTAAACATATATTATGAAAATGACTCAATAGTCGTCAACTTCAATCACTCCCTTTGATTGGTTATCTGATAGTTTTCAATTATACTTTACAAGCATGGCCATCCATGCAAAAGCATCCTTAGATCTCTACTAGGGGTGCAACTTGGGTCGGGTAGGTCCGGGTACAGGTGGAACCTACCCTTACCTGTTTTGGCAAAATCTCTACCCTACCCTATTTTAAATAGGGTCGGTCCGGAGCCTACCCTACCCAATTTTCTCAAGAGCGAATCGGTTCCGGTTTGGTTTCAAAATCAGTTCCTAAAACACGATTTATTTGCAGCTTCAACCTGTGTAAAAAAATTCAATTTATACATACTAAAACATGAATCTGTTAAAAAACTGCAATGTATACACAATGAAATATGTTAAAGAAGAATCAAATAGCATAAGAATCATTATCTCATTAGAATATACTACTTTCAACAATCTTAAGTCTATCCAATCCAATAAAAAACTGTTTGAAAAATTGATACAACATAAATACACAATAGATACAACTTAATCACAACCCGTTTGTGATCATAAATCTGATGATTAAATTCAAAGTTCAGATATAAAAAATATTAGAATTACTTTAACTCTTCTCATCTCTCAACCATTATCCTTCATTTAGAATACCTTTTCCCTGAAAGTAGAAATAAAATTTAATAATAATCATTTGACGTTTAAATACAAAGATTAAAGAATGAAAAATAAAAATCAAGACAACCTTATTAGGAACAGTGAGCAGCATTGGAATGAACACTTGTACTTTCTGCAAAAAAATTAGAAAACATATATTAATGATAATTTATCAAACAAACTATGCTTAAACTCATTACCTATGAAACATATTCAATACATGTAAAAAATAAGAAAAAAGAAAAGGGAAAATGTAAAAATGTTACCTGATGTTGTGCTATTTAAATTGGTACCTGGTATTGCAATGGAAAACTCTTCGAACACTTTTTCAATGTCGGATGGTTTGGGGGTTGTCCTTGCCAATCTTGATAACATATTAATGACTCAACAATTTTTGCAGACAAAAAACTTCTATATGCATCAAGAACTCGTCCCCCAGTACTAAAAGTAGATTCAGATGCCACAGTAGAAATATGAATAGCAAATATGTCACGAACAATCAAAGATAATACTCTAAATCTGGATGCATTAGCTGACCACCAATCTAAAACATTAATTTTGCTAGTTGGCAACAATCCAGGTTGTTGAAGATACAAATCGATTTCAGTTTTCGATCATTGCTCATCATTCTCTTCACAAAATTCTAGAAAATCATCAGTTACGCAAGCCTAGACATTGGTGTGACTGCACTCTCCCACCTCACTTAAAGCTTTTCTTAGAGCAGAATGAGATTCATAAAACTTGAACAGTTTATTCAATTCAGAAGTGACCATTTGAGTCGCTTCAACAGATTTACTTTTATCAAACAACTTTGCATAAAAAGAGCTTATAAATCTAAGCTTGTTTTGTGGATCCAAAGCATTTGCTATCAACAAGATAATATTTATTCTGTCCATACTTTCCCAATATTTAGTGAATTTGTCTCTCATTCTTTTACTCATGTCTTGAAGAAGATAATTATCTGATGTTGAACTCATGAGTAAAAGTTTTTCAACCTCATATAGTTGGACCAAAAGCATTGAAGAAGTAACATAAGATGTGCCAGACAAAACCTTCGTAATCTCATAAAATTTTTGCAAAAATTAACACAAAACTTGTGTATTATCCCAATCAAATGCTGTTGGAGGTCCCTCCCTAGCAACAACTGTATCCTTTTCCCCTAGCTTATCAAATGCTGCTCTAAACTTCAAAGCACTAGCCAACATGAAGTATACGGAATACCATCTAGTAGGAACATCTAAGCACAAGCCACTTTTTTCTTTGATTCCTTCTTTCTGACAATATTTCTCAAATTTATCTTTCATAGCAGGTGAAACTCTTACATGTTTAATTTCATTTCTAATTTGACTGATTGAGTCTTGAATCTCATCTATTCCATCACGCACAATTAGATTAAGAATATGGGTTGCATACCTAATATAAAATATAGATCCATCCCCAATGAATAAACTCTTCTCCCTTAAACTTTCTTTCAATTTTCTAGCTGCGACATCATTACTAGATGCGTTGTCCATAGTTATAGTAGAAATTCCATTGAAGTTCTATTTCATTAAGCAATCATAAACAACATTAGTAATGCATTCACCAGTGTGTGGAGGTGGGCACAAACAAAAGTTAATAACTTTTTTATTTAGCTTTCAATTGGCATTAACAAAATGTGCAGTGAGGCATAAGTAACTTTCATTAGCTATAGATGTCCACATGTCTGTTGTTAAACACTCTCTATGCACTTGATCATGGAAAAACTCATGAGCTTAGTTTTCTCACTTTCATACACTGAAGTCACATCTTTAGCAACTGTTGTTCTCGACACAAATTTCACAAGCGGTTGAATTTTAGTGATATATTTGCGAAAACCCTCACACTCGACCAACTTAAATGGAAGTTTGTCGATTATTATCATTTCAGCAAAACCCCTTCTATTTGCAGCTTGATCAAATTGCCATGCAGTCAAACTACCAACTTGGCCACTAGAATTGCATGATGGAGATGATAGACTCAATAATTTTTGTTTCTTATCACCCCACCCACGATCATAATAAGTGCATCTATCTAGATGCTTTCTCATTGAGCTAGTTCCATTTTTACTTGAATAAGCTAAAACCTTTTTGCAGTCATTACAAGTCACTTCTTGTTTCTCCCATTTCCTATCATTCTTTAAAACTTGTTTAACTTTCTTAATGAAGTGCTGCCACACATTAGAAGATAACTTATACTGAGGTTTTGGTTTTGTAAGAACAACATTATCTGTAGATTTCTCGTCCTTCGAATCCCTTTTACTCATAATCACTTGTCCCATTACATCCCCTTTCACCATATTTTCATCCTCAATCTTAACCTCTAAGTTCTCCATTATATTAACTGTGTCATCCATATTTAAATCAATATAGTTGTTCGCATTGTTGCCTTCCTCCATACTTAATATTACAATCACTCCTGAAATAGTAACATTACAATATTAATTAAAACATTTAACTATGGAATGAATTGCATTGAATATATCATGTAAAATGAATTGAATTAAGAATAATTTTTTAAAAGACAAATAAGGATCAACAAAACATACATTTCAATACATTAAACAAGAGGAATCATTGAATATAAGAACAAATCATGACCAGTTTTTGCAGAAATATGAAAATGATTATGAATAGGAGTCAACACCAATTTTTGAGGAAAAATTGGAAAACAAATCATGACCAACTAATCTACATCAAAGATTCAAGGTAATTACTTAGTTGTGCAAAAAGGGAAGGTGTTAGGCACTCTTTGCACCCTAAAATGGGTTCCCATAAGTGTTTGTTACATTCTTTTTCACACAAGTAGATTTTTATTACACTTTGGTTGGTTTAAATGATTTTTGATGGGTTTTTAAACTGCATATTAGATGACATTTAATTCCAACTAGCTATTCAAATTCCATTTCTACACAAGAATAAACGTGTTTTCATAAAAGAAATCCAGTTGTAGTAACTAGAGTATAAAAATCAGTAATACACCATATAATCTCCTCTCAACTAAATTTGTTCATACACAAGAGTGAAAGCATGCATTCTCAAAATAGCAATTCTAACATTACAATAAGCAACTATACATCAGAAACAATGGACAAATCCAAACAAAATCACAAATCCCACAACTTATTGTATATAAAACAACAAAATTTCCAAAAGGAAAAGAAGATAGGGATGATATGATTTTCTTAAATGCTATGAATCTGCTTATTCCCATTCCTTCATCAATACAAACACGGGGACAAAAATAGGGTCATCAAAGGATTAAAAAATCAATCCCACTAACTAATACTCAAAGCATATGACCAACCTTTTAATCATTATTTCATTGTAGAATGAACTCATATGTAGTTTCTATTTGTCTCTAGTGGTTTATCTGAAATGCGTTATCGTAACATTCATATTTTTTAGCAGGATGCATATCAAGTACTGTCAACATATCCATTTTATCCTTGTTAATCGGTCTTTACACAATGTTGAATTCTGTATAGAGAATTGACCCTTAGATCTCTTTGAACTGTTTCTTATTGCACATTCATTCTTAAGCCTTTTAATTACCCAAGATTTTTTAATGGAAGCATCAATGATTCAATGCATAAGAGGATGATTGGAAAGGAAGCAAGAAGAGATTAGGATTTGACATGGTAGTATTACTATAAAAGTTTCATCTTTATTCTTGTTTGATTTGAATTTGTGTTGGGTTGGGAATGGGCTGCAAATGTTATACAATCGCATTTCAAAGGATCAATAAAAGGCACAACTATTTGAAGGTTAAAAGTGCCACTACCTTTCACCAAAAACTGTTGTCTGGATGGTTTACAGCAACCAAAAAAAAATTTTGCCAATGGATTTGGTAATTCTCTTTTTCAGCAGCTCCATCTGCATCAGGATGATAAATATTGATTGATATTCAGGAGACTGTTTGTACTTAAAATTTACCCGCACCTGCCCTCTACCAAAATTATGAAAATCTGGTCTTCATACATTTTTGAGAGTCGTGAGTTTCAGAAAGTGCAAAAATCAGTTTAACTCATTCAGCATGCTGCAAGGTTGTGGATCAAACAACGACAGTGTAGGAGTACTGTACGAATGAGATACACCATGGTTTCCCCAAAATATGAAAGGGCCTTTTCTACACTTGAAATACAGCTTGAAAGACCAGTATTTTTGGTGCAGAGAACTGACAGAGCACCTGGGAATGGATTTGCAAACGGACTCTACAAATCACATCCAAAAGATCTGTCAACACTTTCTGATCCGACCAAAACATAGAGGGGATCTGTGCCGCTGGGGAGGGAGAGAGAGGGAGAGAGAGATCACTTGTTGCTGCCGTGGAGGGAAGGCTAGACTGGCTAGCTATGCCAATGCCACTGCCAATCTTCTGTCGCCCGCCACAGATGCCGTGGAGGGAAGGCTAGCTGTGCCAACGCCGATCTTCTGCCGCTTGCCACCTGCCGCAAAAGAGAAACAAGATGCCGTGAAGGGAAGGGGCGAAGGGGGGAAGGCTAGCTCGTTGTCGGCGTTTGAAGAAATTAGGGATTTACCGATTCAGGTTAGGTATTATATATATGTAATATGATATGAAATTCGGGTCGATTCCGGGCACCCAGAACCGGAATCGACCCTTAACCGAAACTGACCGGGTATTTTACCCGAGGAACCAAACCGACCCTACGGGTAGGTTTTATAGAACCGAACCTACCCTATTTAGGGTACCCAGTGGGTCGACCCGCGGGTACCCTATCCAAGTTGCACCCCTAATTGTGGAATTTAATTGACGGAACCATTACGCTCTGGCATAATCTATACCATTTATGACAAACTACTTCCGGGTTTAGTAGAATGATATGAAAGAAAATACCATATCGCATGCTCTAAGTCTAACATACGGAGTTGAAATTTAACAATAGCATAGAGGATTTCAATTTTGGATATGCCTAAAAGCATAAAAAAAATAAAACAAATACCTCAAATGGCCAATTGTATGATGCACTGCTTCTTCCTCCTTGGTACTTTCCCGCTACTGCTCTCTTTAAGTGAAAAACAATCTCAACTTTTATTATTCACATTAGGGGCAATTTGGGAATTTTTGTAAAATTAGCACCCACTGTACAATGGTTCCTTTGCTGAACATAACGGTCAGTGACAGCGTGGGTATATTTGGAATTTTTGCAAAACGTAGTAGATATATTTGAGATTTTTGAAATGTAGTGGACATATTTGAGAATATGATTAAACTAATGAGTATATTTGGGAAAAGACCTATTATTTTTTGTCCACGCTTCATTATTGTGATGCTTTAGTGATATTGATATCCTTGATGATTTAAAAATAACAATAGTATATGAGTTTCATTTCTATGAAATCCTACTTCTAGGTAACGTCATATATTTGTTAACATTAATAATTGAAAAATTCAATCAATTTATTGTATTTTTGGTATCATTTATGTTAACATAAAAATTCCATAATTTATCTAATATTATTTTTCATGACACAATTAAATGGTTTGATGCTAAATATTAATTTTTAAATTATATTTTCAATACCCAACTCATATGAAATATCATTACTATGCCAATAAATAATTTTATCAACTATTTTTATATTCTAATAAACATATACATGGATTTAATCATTTTCATGATTTACAAATGAATATAAATTTTAAGCAAATATAGTATATGTATATCTTTGATTTACATAAAACTTATCTCCTAGTTAAACGAGTCACAACCCATGTGGTTCCATGTGACTTTCTCAAAATTTAAAATTTTAATGCTTAATGAAAAATATAATTTATTCATTGTATTTAACATCATTTATTTTATTTATAAGACCAAGTTTTATCTAAATCCAATATATACATAGGCTACATTTGCTCAAAAATAGGTATATTTATGTACAAATCGAGAAAAATGCTTAGATCTATTCACATATGTATTGAAATGTAGTAATACTTTAGAGAATCATTTATCCATGAAGTATTGATAGTTTAGATGTTTAGATATTGAAAATGCTACTTAAAAATTTATATTTAGCATCAAATTATTTTATTATATCGATTTTATATGTTTGTAGATAGGGCCCATATACAGTAATATTAGACAAATGAAAGGATTTTTATAATAATATAACCGGTGTTAAACATAATAGATGAAATAAATTTTTCATCAACTATCTAAATATTGAAAATAAACTAAGTTACATAAAAATGGGGTTTCATAAGAGCATTCCAAGCAACTAATACTAGTGATGTATTTGTTTAATTATAAAACTTTTCAATCTAGAACTTCTTAATTTTAACAATTATTATATTTTTAATTATTTCTTAACATCTTCTTATATAATTACTTTAATTTTTAATTATTTATTCACAATTACTAGTGCAACTAAAAATCTATTTTAACTTTATTCTTTTTGCTCTTCATTCTAACCCTAATTATATTACATCATTGTTTTATATTTTAAAAACTTTGACATAAAAAACTTATCATCCAAAACTAAAAATGTATAGAATTGCATAAAGTTGCTTTTAGTAGTCAAACTCATAACAAATAAAAGAAAATATATTCCAATGAAAAGTTTTTATTTAAAGTATTCCTCTAACCAAATAAATTCAATAGCATCTTTTAGATTTTGTAAATTTCTATTATAAATAATATTAAAAATTAAAATTTTAAATTCCATATAACGTTGGCATAATTTTCTCCTTCATTAAAATAAAAAATTTATTGGCACCCAAGTTTAAAGGAGTGTTACACACTAGGAAATTTCTCCTCTCAATAAAAAAAGAAGAAAATGCCTTTAAAAGGAACTTTTAATTTTTAAATTTGATATTTCTCTTGCTATATAAATGATGTTTTCAAGTTTTGCAAATTCCCAATATAAATATTTTTTAAAAAATAATTTTCTTATAATCAAAAAATTAATTTTCAAATAGTTTCACTAAAAATTCATTAGGAAATTAATTTTAAAATATTTAAGGTGGAAATTTCAAAGAAATAAAATTCAAATTAATCTATTTAATGTGAAAAATATTTTTAAAAATAATTTCTTGAAGGGATAAACAATTGTAAAACTATTTTAGAGCAAATTTGCAAAATTCAGACAAAACGAATGAAGTTATTTATGAGAGGAATAATTTAAAAATTTTAAAAATCATTTTGAATGTCGTTACTCATATTCTTATATTATATGGTAAGAAAATTAATTTCTAATATTATTGTTATAGGAATTTTCAAATTTTTGAAGATATCATGAATTTATCTAATTAATAAGAGGAACATTTAAAACTCGAATTTCCATTTGATATATTTTTTAGATTTCTTACTATTATGAATATAATATAATTTTTAATATATATTATTCTCCACTTATGTTATTTTAATATACTAAATTATAAATAATGTGCGAAGAGCCAACTCTCATGCTCAATGGACTTTATGGGGTAGCTTGCCGGTCATGGAGTAGTCAGTGACCCATTGAGACGTGAAAAAAAAACTTAATTAATTTGTAAATATTTCTATATAGTTTGATTATAATTATAAATAGATTTATAGAATTTCAAAAATTATAAATAATTTCATATAGTTTAATCACAATTGCAAATATACTCCATAATTAAATATTTTTGAAATATACCCACGCCATGATGGTACTTTCACAATGTTGTAAATGCATAAGTATATTTGTAATTATGATTAAATTATGTAGAATTATTTGCAATTCTAAAACTATATAACTATATTTATATTTATAACAAAAGTAAGTGGGCGTATTTCTAAATCACCCAAAAAATTCTTAAAATTCAAGAGCATAGATGCAAAACTTTCGGAATTGCTGGCACAAATGGAAATGTATTGCTTTCTGGCGGGCATGGATAAAAAATAACTTGTTTTTTTCTCAAATGGTCTACAAGTAATCTTCTCGATTACGTGAGGATTGTGTGAAAGTGTGTATATATATGGAAAATGTTTGGTGCAGTCCATGCATTATGGGCTCTACTTGATCGTGAAGGGAAAATCTACTCCATTCATTATATTTAGAATTGTCCACTTTATGCCACTGAGGTTGTGCCTCAGTGGTGCAGGATATGGCCTCACAAGTAGGTGGTCCTGGGTTCAAATCTTCCCAGAAGCATTTCTGAAGTGGTGGCGTTGCAAGTCTCCTCAAGTTTGTGGGAGCCGTCCACCGGTGGGAAAGTTTAGAAGTAGTAGATAATTGTTAGCAAATTGTAAGAATGTCTCAGAATTTAATTGTAATACCAGTTGAGATTGTAATGTATGAATACTTATAAAAAAAAATTTGTCCACTTTATTAGTATATCAATTTTCATTCAAATCCAGCATGTGTATGGTCCCATCTTAAAATGGTGCAAAATCAACATAATGAAATAGTTTAACATGAATATCAAGTTTAAAGTAGCATTTTTAATATTTAAATCGTCTAAAATATGATTTTTATATAGATAAATGATTATATAAAGTTTCATTATAATTTAATATGTGTGGGGCTCATTTTACAGCAGACTGCACCATATTTTCATCCCAATCAAGTATTTTTATAGGCCACATTTGTTAAAAAATTATATATTTTTATTCATAAATTATGAAAAATGGTTACATCAATTTACACATGTATTAGAACATAATAATACTTTATAGAAATGTTATTTTAGACAGTTTGGATGTTAAAATATTACTTTAAAATTAATATTTTAACATTTTTCATGACTTACACATAAATATATATATTTTCTAACCAATGTGACCCATAAACATACTTGATTGGAATGAAACTTAATTCTTTAGATAAACAAAGGATAATAAATCTAATGAATGAATTATAAATATCAAAATTTAAAATTTTGATTTGGTTACCTAGAACTACTTACACAGAAGCGGTGACTTATATATACATATATAAAGTAACATTCTCGGTTTAATCATTAGAATTTTAGAATAAAAAAATAATAAGGTTCATTAAAATTATTTAATATTAAGCTGGTGCGAAGCTCGAGGCCGTCGGATTCGCCGTTGCACACTTGGACGCGACAAACGCATCGAACGGCGAAGAAAACAGGATGTGCACGTTAGAGAAGCGCGGCAGGATCTTCTTCCTCACCCTAACCGGCGATGACGAACACCGCCTCAGCCCCAACCTCATCGACACCATCCTCGCCGCTCTGCGCCGGGTCAGAGCCGAAGCCACAATCGGCTCCGCCCTCGTCACCACTGCCGAGGGCAAGTTCTTCTCCAACGGATTCGATCTCAAGTGGGCCAAAGCCGCCGGCCCCGACTTCATGGACCGGGTCCACCACATGGTCGCGAAATTCGATCGTATCGTGGCCAATCTGATCTCGCTCCCGATGCCGACGGTCGCAGCCGTCACAGGCCACGCCGCCGCGGCCGGCTTCATACTAGCGCTGAGCCACGACTACGTCCACATGAGGAAAGACAGAGGGGTTCTGTACATGAGCGAGCTGGACATCGGCCTCTCCTGGCCAGATTATTTCATGGCGCTGCTGAGGTCGAAGGTCGGAGGGCCGAGAGCTCGGCGCGAGGTGGCGCTGCGCGCTGCGAAAATCAGGGCGGAGGAGGCGGTGGGGATGGGGATCATCGATGCTGCGCACGATAGCGCGGAGGAGACGGTGGAGGCTGCGGTGCGCCGGGCGGAGGAGCTGGCGAGTAGGAAGTGGAATGGGGAGGTGTACGCGTCGATCAGGAAGGCGACGCTTGCTGAGGTGTCGGAGACGCTGGGGCTGGTGGAGAAGAACACGACGGTTTCTGCTGCGCGACTCTGAAGGCGGGAAGATCCAACCATCCATCTGGTGGGCCTCTTTCTTTAAACAGGGATGTCTAGAAATTCTTCTTTTTTCCTGTCTAATAGTTTTTCATCGGAAACGTTTATTATACAGTATATGGATGGAAGGGGCTGAGATAACGGCCTGGATGAACATCAGCGCGTCTCATGTGAGGCGGGGTGTACATCGGCAAGCGCGCGATGCAGTCATCGTGCTGTTGTTTCGGTGGATTCCAATATTTTATATTTTGATGAATAACAGAATAATCAAAGATTCACCAGACAACCTTTACAGATATTTATTTTTTCAATGAATTGCTCGGTCCACCTCATCTATTCTCCCTCCCAAAATGGTAGGGAGAGAAGATAAGATTTTCCTTTTCATGAAAAAAAAAAAATTGATGTATAAATTACTTGTCAAAAAAGAAAAAAGAAAAAAAGATTGACGTATAAATTAAGGATTGACGTACAAAATGCTAGGCTAGATCATCTTTTGTCGGCGATAACATGTCGGGGCTGTTTCTGTGCTGTGGATGTTCACGTTTCCAAAATGTTAGGCTGCTTAGCCAAACTGTGTGGTCCAGTGGAGTGCTAACAGATTGAAGTGTACCGGTTAGAGCTTAATTCTAAATTTAATTCATTTAAAAATCTTAATATTAATTTTTTTAATAAGTCATTAAAAAACTCAAACTCTAACATATTACAATTCATTTATAAACGAGTTAGCCTACTGGTAAAGGACTATGTATATATGTTACAAATGAGTTAAAGTCAAGTTATATTAAAGTTGAGTATATGTTGTTTGTAATTATTGTAGTGAATTAATCTTCATTGATGGGATACATAGTATGCCCAAATCTTCATTGGGAGAGTAGTATATATTTGTGGACGGCGACTTGGCGAGGCAGATAGAACGAGTATAGAGAGGGGGAAACCGTAATAAAGATAGAGGGAGAAATGAGAGGGAGAGAGATGGAGGGAAGAAGAGAGAGGAGAGAGGTGAAAACGAGGAGAGATGGAGTTGAAAATGACTGGGGATGGAGAGAGAGAGAGAACCAAAGACGGAAGAAGAATCTTACCGGTAGCATGGATAACATGGTTACACCATGGCGCAGCAGTTGAGGAGACATGATAGAGTCATATACAGAGGAAAAAATATAAAATCGAAATAGAAAAATAGAGTTAAGAGTTTAAGAAATATATATGGGATGTGTTTGTACACATCCGGGTGCACTTAGTTTCGATGCACTTGAGTGTAAATGCTTTTTTTATTTTTTTGAATATTTTTTTATATGACTGTTAATTTAAGTATATGTGTATCAACTTTTTTACCATTTTGAATTTTTAATAATTAGTCGCATTTTCAATAATTTAAAATTACTAAAATGCTATTGATTTTTTAAAATTCAAAAAAAGTAAAAATTGATATACATGTTAAATACAATTTGATTAAAACTATCATGAAAATGTTTTTTAAAAATTTTAAAAATGAGTTAAATACACCTAGGTGTAACAAATTAGCTTTGAATATATATATATATATATAAATATATATATATATAGGAGAATGATTTTTTACGGCTGGGCTAAGTCCGTCGCCGTGCGTCCG
>JAXCLR010000063.1:11006857-11020023 GCA_035584095.1 Annona squamosa | reverse complement strand
GTAGGGTAGTTTGTATAAAAAAATGTGAAAAAATAATTAAAAAATAGAATAATTATGGAGAATGAAAAGTTTTAGATGAAAAAGTTTTAGTTGACACTTTTTCATGTGAAACAAACACACCCTTAGAGATTACTTTTCTTGATGCACTAACGTTTTAGAATACTATGAAATTGATGTTCATATTTGACATCATCTCAAGTGGTATTACAATTAACTCGTTAGATAAGAGTCCCTCCCCTGTGGTCCCGGAAGGCGACGTGGTCGCGCACGGGACTGGGTGCGGGTGTCGGCAACGGGGAAGACAACAGCATCAGAAGACAGAAGAACTGTCAGGGGATGAAAAGTGAGGGGCTTTTTCATCCGGGTCGCTAACCGGAAACGGCTGCCTATCGTTAGCTGCAACATGGATCCGAACACTGCCGAATTGCTTGAGGCTGAACTCCAAACACTAACGATCGAGAGTTCTACTCTAAAGAAAATTGAACCTGGTGCAGACGCGGATCTACTGTGCACTGGATGGTCGACAAGATCATATAATAAGGAGTATTTTAAAGGTATGATGAGACGATTGTGGCGGGGACAAAGCGGTTTCACTTCATGGAGCTGGGGGACAACCTGTTCAAAGTTTCCTTCAAGGATCACAGCGACAAGGACAGAATACTGGATGGGTGGCCATGGCTCTTCGACAGGAAACTGGTCATTCTTGCTGAATTGCGGGAGGAGGTTGAGTATGCCCAAGTACTACTAGTCAAAATGCCAATGTGGTTGCACGTTCAAGGAGCCCCATACATCATCGACAAGAACTCTCTGGGCCAATGTATCGGCAATACATTTGAGGATGTGACAGAGATTATTGCTTCAGAAGATGCGGTAAAATTGAAAGTGGTTATGGATTGTCATGACCCTCTTCGCAGAGGGATGTTCATCCAAGTGGGATCACAGCAACGACGATGGGATAGTTTTCAATATGAAAAACTACCCATATTTTGTTACATGTGAGGCATTATGGGTCACGCTCACAAAGATTATCCCTCAACGCCAAAGGAGAACCCGAATCGAGCGGAAGCTGACATGCCTTACGGCAGTTGGATGAGAGTGGGCGCCAAACTGATGAGAATGAAAAGTGAATTTGGTTTTGAGAACAAAACTACACCAATGAAATATTTGGGTGAGAAGGGCAACAAGGGGGTGGTTCATGGGGTGGATCGGCACTGTGGAAAGGCAGGTATGGTGGGTTGTTTACGGAGACCTAATGCAGTGGGCAACGGCATGGCAGCGGCAGTGGGCAGTGGGATGGCAGAGGCATGGAAGTAGGCAGCAGCATGGCATGAAGGGGGCAGCGATATGGCAGAATGGGGTTGCAAGAGGAATGAGCTTAGACGATGCAGTGGACATGACTATACGGCTGGCGAACATATCTCTGAATCAGCGGCAATTACAGAACTGGCCACCTATGGGGAGCCGAGTACAGTTTGTTGTACGGGAGAGGGAGGGGAGATGATGGGGGGTTTAGGGGAGATGCCCGGGCTGGATTCTGGGCCAGCATGGGAGATGGGGGAAAGAAGGAGGGGAGAGCAGAAATTGCCCATGGTTGAAAAAGGGGTAATGGATCATATGAGGGCTGCCTGTGAACTAGCGAAGAAGAAGGTAGTTCCAGAAGTTCTAGGGAAAAAGGGGCAGTAGGGAGACGGGATCGAAGGGGATAGCTTAATTGGGGTGGACGGTTTGGGGGAGATTGTGGGGGCGGAATCGATGGGAAACACAAAGTTAACACAAAGTGTCAAACGGGGATGGAAAAGGAGGGCAAGGCGAGGTGTAGATGTGGAAGAGGTGATTTCAATGGACAAAGGGGTATAGAGATGGCAAAAAGAGGCCGGGGGGAGGATCCGGATGAGCTTGGGAACAAGTGCAAGCGGGCTAAGGGTGGGCAGGTGGAGGCTGTGGGATTTCCACAGCCCCACCTCCAGTGACATGGCTATCTTGTCATGGAATTGTCGCGGGCTTGGGAACCCGCGTACAATTCGTAGTCTTTTGGATTTGGTTAGGAGACAAGGTCCCAAATTACTTTTTTTGTCTGAAACTAAATGCAATAACAAGGAAATGGAGGGGATTAGGCTGAAGCTCCGTTTCGAGGCTTGTTTTGTGGTGGAATCAGTAGCAAGGAAGGGCGGCTTGGCTCTATTGTGGAATAATGACTTTCCTGTGTCTATCCGAAATTTCTCGACTCACCATATAGATCCGGATCTTTTGGGATGGCGCTTTACTGGGTTCTACGGTCATCCCGAAACTCACTGTCGTCATCTTTCATGGCATATTATCAATCAGTTAGCTGAAGAAGCAGACTCTCCTTGGCTAGTGATGGGCGACTTCAACAAAGTAACGAGCTCTAATGAATATACTAGCTCAAGGACTCGAAGCCAGAATCAGATGGCTCTCTTTTGTAAAACTATGGACAGGTGTAACCTGATTGATTTTGGGTTTGTCGGACCACCTATGACATGGAGCAATAATCGGCGGGGTACCCAAAGAGTGGATGCGAGGCTTGATAGGGGACTTTTAAACCCATCTTGGCTTAACCTTTTTCCCTATGCTAAACTTGTCCACTTGTTTGCATCAACCTCTGATCACTGTCCGATTATGCTTGTTTTTGACCCCAACAATAGAAGGAGAAGGCTCCCGAAGGAATTTCGTTACCAACTTTTTTGGGCTCGTGATCCAAAGGCGAATAAAATCATCCAGCAGGTTTGGGAGTCCAAACCCCCGGGGGTGGTGACAAATAATGACATTATCAGATGGAAAATTGAGAGATGTGGTTTGGAGCTCGCCAAATGGAACCGATTGAAAAGGGGAAATCTACGTAGAGCTATTGAACAGAAACAGAGGGAGCTCTCATCCTTGAATGGGTTGGCCCATACCGAGGCTAACGATGAAGCTATGAGAAAACTAAAGTTTCAAATCAATCTCTTGTTGGAGGATGAGGAGCAGTTATGGCGATTACGTGCCAAAACCCATTGGCTATTGGAGGGAGATAGAAATACCGCATTCTTCCATCGAATGGCCTCAAACTGGAGGAGATCAAATTACATTGAAGCTCTTAGAGACGAGGGTGGGCGATGGGTTACGGATCAAGATGAGTTGTTGGATTTTTCTGCTTCTCACTTTTCAAAGATATATTCTTCCTCGACTCCCCTGGCGGCGGATTGGGTTGAAAGTCATATTACAAGGAAGATTACTGAGGTACAAAGAAGGGGGCTCACAAAACCTCTAAGTTTTGATGAGGTGGAAGCGGCAGTTAAAGGTATGTGTCCTACAAAGGCTCCGGGGCCGGATGGAATGCCTCCGGGTTTTTTTCAGAAAAACTGGTAACTGGTGGGCAAGGACATATTTTTGTGGTGCAAATCGCTCATGGAGGAGCGTAATCAGGCTCATATTGCCAGGCACATTCGAAAGGTTAATGCTACCACCCTGGTGCTGATTCCAAAGAAGGGGGCGCTCAGGATTTATCGCAGTTCCGCCCTATAAGCTTGTGCAATGTGATTTACAAAATATGGGCAAAGGTGCTGGCAAATAGACTCAAAGCGTCTCTCTCAGATGTCATTGCAATCGAACAAAGTGCTTTTGTTCCTGGTCGTCTCATTACAGACAATATGCTCATAGCATACGAAGCCATTCATTCCCTCAGGAGGAGGAAAGGGGGCAGACGAAGGGAGATGGCTATCAAGCTGGATATGTCCAAGGCTTATGACCGTGTTGAATGGTCCTTTTGGAACAGATCATGGATGCGATGAATTTTTGCCCAGTGTGGATAAATTGGATTATGAGCAGTGTAACTACAGTCAACTATCGGGTTAATGTTAATGGGTTCAAATCCAGGACTATTCTGCCTTAGTGGAGGCTAAGACAAGGGGATCCGTTGTCCCCATATCTGTTTCTCTTCTGCTCGGAAGGTCTATCTGCTCTTATTTCTACTACGGCTACCCGAGGAGCTATTCATGGCATCAGATTAAATCCCAAGGGGCCCCAGATTACTCACTTGTTGTTTGCAGATGATGCTCTTATCTTCTTACGGGCGGATGAAGATGATATCAGCCAATTTTTGAATATCCTTCGAACTTATTCTGTTTCCTCTGGCCAGATGATCAATGTGGATAAGACCTCTATCTTTTTTAGTTCGAATATGAGTAGCCAAGAAAGGGAGATGATGTCTAATCGGTTGGGGTCTTCAGGCAAGGAAGTCAGTCATTATCTGGGCCTCTCGGCGTGGTTAGGGAAATCTAAGCGAAGATGGTTTAATGGATTAAAGGAACGTATTTGGAACAAAATCCAGGGGTGGAAGGGTCGCTTATCGTCTTGGGGAGGGAAAGAGGTGCTTATTAAGGCAGTGGCGCAGGCCATCCCCTCTTACACTATGAGTATATTCCTGCTACCACGGTCATTCCGTAAGGAGCTCAATGGCATGTTAAGCAAGTTTTGGTGGGGCGAGAAGGGGGAGAAGCGCAAGATGAGTTGAGTGGCTTGGAAAGAGATGTGTAAGACTAAAAGGGCAGGAGGGCTGGGATTTAGGGACCTTCATAAATTCAACTTCGCTCTTCTTGCGAAACAGGTCTGGAGGCTAACATCAGGCTCCTCTTCATTATGCTGTAAGGTGTTAAAGGCTAAGTACTTTCCCAATTCTGACATTTGGAGATGTAAGCCTAAGGCGGCTGATTCTTTCACATGGAGGAGTATTCTTAAGGCTCATGATGTGATTCTTCCATGGTGTCAATGGAGGATTGGTGATGGGGCAAGTGTTCGTTTCTTTCAGGATGATTGGCTGGATGGTGAAATATGCAAGGCGGGACCACTCCCGTTATCCATCCCGGAGGAGGTGAGAGTCCACCATTTCATTGATGATGATACTAGAGGATGGGATAGGGACCGGGTGGTGGCTGCTGTAGGCGAAGTTAGCTGGGAGACTATTTGCAGAGTCCCCCTTTTTGGTAATTCAGGAATGGATTGTCTCTTTTGGAAGCATGAACCAAATGGAATTTTTTCTGTCAAGTCAGCTCATAGATGGTTGCTGCGGGATAATGATGATCCCACACTTTCATGTTCCTACAAAGCTCTCTGGAGGACAAAAATCCCGACGAAGGTTGGAATCTTCGGGTGGAGACTTCTTCGAAATGCTCTCCCAACACTTCAAAATCTCGCTCTCCGGGGTATTCCTATCGACGATTCTCTGTGTGCTCTCTGCATGAAAGAGGTTGAGGATGCGGCGCACCTGATGTGTTCGTACGGCCAATGTGGCTAGGCATGCTACGAGGGTGTGCCCCCCAGAGGCTTCGGTGAAGGAAATCTTCTCGATCCTGGCCTCCAAGAACAGGATTGACGATCTGGTCTTCTTTGTTCTGTTATGTTGGCGTATATGGTTTTTGCGAAACAAGCTCAAGATGGAAGGCGCCCAACCATGTTTCGCTGACACAATTCAGTGGTGTCGGGATTTTATTTCGCAATTGCCGCAATTGCGAGGAGCTAATGACTTGGACTTGTGTGGTGCGATGGATTCACCTCTTGTACCAAGATGGATTAAACCGCCTGATGGAGTCTTCAAAATGAATGTTGACGCATGTTGTCTGCACGAAAGGGTGGTCATGGGGTTCGCTGCGATTATTAGGGACTCCTGTGGGTATTTTATTGTAGCGAAAGGCTGGAGCCGGAGGGGCATGGAGGAACCACTGATCATGGAAGCAAACGCTGTTCTTTTGGCTACCAGGTGGGCTATTCATCTCAAGCTTAAACAGGTGCAGATCGAAACCGATTCCCTTCTTCTTTACACCTATCTATCAAATGATTGTTTTATCTCCTCCCCGGTGGGTCACATCATTTCGGAGATCAAAACGAATTTTGAGGCTAACCTAAATCTATCTATCCGCCATGTGCTCAGACAAGGGAATAGGGTTGCGCATGCTTTGGCTGATCTTGTCGCTGTGTCTGGATTGGATAGTGTTTCTTGGTGGGGAAATCCCCCACAGTGTATTGAAGAGAAAATATGTACAGACAATTTTTTGGCAATGAATTGCTCGGATTACTCCATTCCGAACCTGGTCATTTGATGGGGGGGTCGGGGTTGAGTAATTCTTTCATAAAAAAAAAAGTGGTATTACAATTAGTCCATCAAATATTCTTACAATTTCCTAACAATATCCTACAACTATCTTCCCAATATTTCAATTTTTCTATCAATATTTCCTAAATATCTCAACTGCTAAACACTCTTACAAACAACTTAGGGAGAACTAAGGCCACTTCTGATTTGCTACTACGCCATGTGAAAATGTTGTAAAATGTTGTTGGTGCAGTTCGAACCCACATCACTCAATTACTAGGCAGATGTGGGTACCACTGAAATTATTTAGAATTGTTATTTTAGCTTGGAGGAATATTTTAGATTGTTTGAATGTTGAATTGGAGCTTTGTAGATTCTCATAATAAATAAATAATTTTAATAACTTTAAGATTACTACTAAGTAATTTTTAATTTTATAAATAATGCCCTAAACGACATTAGGTTATTTTCTCTTAACTAAATCTATGATGATAATACTGATGAATTGATTGAATTTGATCAAGATTAGGCCAAAAATTAAACTATTCAACCAATTCAGTTTGATATAATAATGTGTCATACAAAAATAATGTGAAAAGGAGAGAAGAGGATTAGTTATAGAATTTACAGAGTGTCTAACTTTCCGATGCTAAAGCAATAAAGTGAATTAAAGCAATAATTGAAGCTCTTGTGCACTACGATGATCAAAGCAATATCCTATGCAATGGCAATATGTGCATGCACTTATTAGTATAAAATAATAATTATTCAAGAAATCGAGTGAATTAGACCACATATACAAAAAAAAAAAAAAAACAAAACAAGAGTTATAGTGGTTTGGCCTCAACTTAAGTACTCCACTCCATAAGTTGCCCCTACTTAGACTTTGCTAGTCAATTTTTTGCCAAAGTTATAGAGGTATAGTCTTACCTTGTTTTCTAAATTTATAAGCTCTAGGTGGCTTTTGAAGGTAATAAATCATAATCAGAATCTCGTATTGATCTATCTTGACTTTGTTTGCAAACCTCTAATACAAAGTTTGCAATAATGAAGAAAAGAAACAAATTACAAGCTTATAACCATTCAAGCACGTAGAAACTTTCAAAATGTATGCATATGAGATCTACAACATAAAACTTTGACAACGCCATGCTCCTAAAAAATAGAGATAAAAAAATTTCAAAATTTTTTCAACTATAAATTTAAAGCTTTCCCTCTTTGCATTACATCTAGCTTGAGTCTTCTCCTCTATTTATAACCATCCAAAAGTCAAAACTTGATAAGATAATTAGTTTGTAAGATTCTAAAATTCAATTTTAAAGATCTATTGTCTCTAGGAGATAATCCATGTCTCCAACTATAAATACATATATCCAAATGAACATGCTTATCCATTTGCAAAATTTGACACATCATGAAAACATTGATGTCTTTCACAAAAACCTTCATAGATTGTTACGAGTAGAATAGGTCTGGATACAATGATAAAACTTGAATAGAAAACATGAAAGTTTTTGTTTAAAACACAACTCTTTTAATAAACAAAGAAAACCAAATTTTGAACATAAACAATAAAAGCTACACAAAACAACTTTGACAAATTTTCTCTCTCGTAACTTAAGCCAAAAGATCAAATCTGTAGTTGATATGCAATTCAATCAAACACATATCACAAGCATTCATCATATTTTTCATTATCAACTAATCACATTCTTTTTTGATTTTTTGATCATCATCAACCAATTTACCAATCAGAATATAAGATCCAACAACAATTAGGTCTCACCTTCTACAACTAATCAGGCATTCCTTACACTTCATTTTTCTACGTAACTATAAATGTAGATTTTTTTATGTTGTATGTTGTTATTCCTTAGATTAGTGTTGGAGACTAAGTTAAGAAGAGGTTGAAATAAGAGTTTGGTTGGAGCATTGCCCACCAACTATTGCCTATTTTTTAAGCCCCCAAGAGCTACAATCTAGAAAAAAGCATTGCTCTAAGATTATTATCGAATGCATGAAGAAACCTAAAATACAAGGGGTTCATACTTGAAAGAATGGAAAAAGGACTTCATCCCTATTGATTATTTATCTCCACCCCTATTGATTATTTATCTCCACAGTACATTCCATTAAGGGGCTTGATTTTATTAGTCCTGAATAGAAGACTTTTACCCAAGAGGGAAGAGGTGAATTAGGCTATTAAATATTCATTAATACTTATTGCAAATCCTTATATTAATTAATCTCCTATGATGAAACCTACTAGGAGATAAAATGAGAGGTGCAAATAAAATACAAAAATGTAAGCAATCAAACCATATAAGAGACAATAATATATGGTGATTCAAGCAACCTTGTTAACCCAACTCTTTCAATCACACACCCCTTACGTCTTGGGTTTCACTATTGTATATTTAATATAATTTTGAGAACCCAGTCTCTTCCAAATTCTAGCTTTTGGAAGCATATATAATAGTCGCTCGTTAGTGAAATCAACTCTAACTAAAGAAGCTTAACATGTTGATAAGACAAATTTAAACCAATGAAGCAAAACTTATTAGCGAAAGAAATTCAAACTAAGCCCCTATTTTTCTTCTTCTTGAATTTGGTCTCCAACGCCAATACAAGGCAACAATCCAAAATAAAACAAAAATAGAAAATTTATACTTCATAATAAGTAATCAATATGTTCTAAAGCTCCTCACTATATGAAGAAGATGGTCTCATAAGCTCACTTGAAGTAGCAACATTTTGAAGTTTCTATAGTTGTTCAAATTATTTTAATACTCTTTAAAATTGGAAGGCGTAAGCTAATTTTGTGTTTCTAACCTCTTCTCATATTCATGCTTCAATTATATTTATAAAGGGGAGGAAGATCTAGCTGATGGAGATGTTTCAAATTTTCAACCGTTATAAGGTGAGATTGCAAGCGAAGTCGACTTGGGGTACGACTTCACTCAAGTAGCATGTAAAATTGATTTGGAGTGGGACTTCACTTTACTAGAACTTATTATCCATTTTTTGTTTTCGAAGTTGCAAGTGAAGTCAACCTAGGATGAGACTTCTATGAAGTTATAAGTGAAGTCAATTTGGGCTAAGATTTCACTTTGCTAAAACTTACTTTGCACTTTTTTATCTCCGAAGTTGCAAATGATGTCAACTTTGGATGAAACTTTACTGAAGCCGCAACTGCAGTTTACTTAAGTTGAGACTTCACTTTGCTGAATTTGCTATATATGGACTTGATCTTTTGAAACTTAATTTATCTTACATCTTGAATTTTATACACATAATTAGAGATATAATGTTTGAGTACACTACACATATTAGATTATTTTTAATGATATTTCAACGGCTTATTAATCATCAAAAATAAATTATCTTTCTTAAAGCAAGCATATGATCCACAAATTTACTAACGGATTTGTAATTGAGTGTGTAAAATGTTTGAGTCAAGTTTGAAATCAACCCTTTTCCCAAAGCATGTCAACAAACATTTCAAAATATACTTTCCTCACAAAACATATTTCAACAAATTCATATTAAGCAATCAATTTATTTTTTAATTTTAAGCATTAATATCAATTATTCCCATTTATGTTCTACTTTTGTAAAATGATCCAATATTAATAGTTTAGTAAAAATATATATGATGTAATCTTGTATTTGAACATATTCTAAACAAATATCATGAGTTTCAGCATATTCTCTAATGAAATGATATCTAACATCTATATGTTTAATCCTAGAGTGCAATAAACTAGATTTTTTGTTAGACAAATGACACTTGTATGATCACATGTAATTGGTATATCCTTATATTCTAAGCCATAATTTCTTAATTGTTTTTTATTCATAACAATTAGGCATAACAACTACCAACGGCTATATACTTGGCTTTCACTATGGACAAAGTCACACTAGTTTATTTCTTTAAAAACCAAGAAATCATCATGCTTCTAATAAACTGACAAGTTTTACTAGTACTTTGTCAACTTTTTTTGTAACAAAAAAATTCTGCATCCAAATATCCAATCGAATTAAGTATTGAGCCCTTGGGATACAATAAACCTAAGTTGGTCGCATAAATCAAATATTTGAAAATTCTTTTTATAGTTATTAAGTGAAATTCCTTAGGGTTTGGTTGAAATTTAAAATACACGCATACACTAAATAATATATCCGGTCTAAAAGCAATTAGATATAGCAATGATCCTATCATGCTTCTATATAATCATTGATCTACTTATTTACCTTTTTTTCATCTTTGTTCATTTTGATTGTAGAACTCATGGGTATGTTTGTTCCTTTGCTACTTCGCATTCCAAAATTTTTCAGCATTTCTTTAATGTATGACTAATTTATAAAAATTTCTTCACTTTGTTGCTTGATTTGCAGTACAATAAAGAAATTAAGTTCATTCATTATGCTTATTTCAAACCCATTCTGCATAAACTCGAAAATTCTTAACACAGACGTTTATTAGTAGCCTCAAACATTGTATCATCTATATAAATCTGAACAATTAAAATATTTTTTTGTTTATTCTTAATGAATAAGATAGTGTCAACTTTACTTTTAAAATTTATAATCAATCAAAAATTTGCTAAGCTTTGCATACCAAGCTCTAGGAACTTGTTTCAATCCATATAAGACCTTCGTTAGTTTGTTACAAACTTAGATTGACCTTTTCCTCAAAACTTGAAAATTGTTCAACATATATCTCTTCATTAAGATAATCATTAAAAAATATGCTCTTAACATCTATTTGAAATAGTTTGAAGCCCATACGTGATGTAAAAGCTAGTAGTATAAGAATGGCTTCCCCTCTAGCTATGGGGGCATACGATTCTTCACAACTAATTCCTTCTTATTATGAATATCCTTTACTTACAAGTCTTGTTTTGTTCTTACTATTAGTCCACTTTAATCTAATTGTTCCTAAATACACATTTAGTACTAATAGTTGTGAAATCCTTGGGTCTAGAAATAAATTCATATACTTGATTTCTTTCAAAATTAAGCTCTTCTTACATTGCAACTATTTAATTTTTATAATTAAGGGTATGATCAATTGTATTTGGCTCAATTTTTTATGCAAAGGCAAAGTGTCCGCATACATTTTACCTTGAGTTGGTGTACAACCACAGGTTTGTTATTAGGAACCCATGATCACCAATCTTAAATTATACTGAATTACATTAAAACTAATAACTAATTGTAATGTAGAATAATGATGAGAAGGTTCAAATCCATAGAGAGGCAATGAAAATTTGAATTATTTCAAAAAAAATTAAGCTAAATATCCAAACAAAATAACAACTAGGAATTAAAGTGCAATAAAAATAACTATAAATAAAATTCAATTAAAGAAAATAAAATTTTAAAATTAAAAATGCAAAAGAAAATAAGTCTAGATGGCTTGCATGAAGAAAATCTTCTCTCCCCCGAAGTTACTCCAGAACTGTGAACTTGAACACTAAAGATGCAAGTAAAAAATTGATTAGGAATTGATGTAGAACTTAATGCCCACACCCCCATTTCATAAGAGCTAAAATCTAGAGATAAGTAAGGTAAAGAGCGGGCTACTAGCATTGCCCATTATGTTGTGTGCATGCTTACATAATGGATAACTTAGATAATTTGCGCATCAATTAGAATGTTAAGATGCAAAATGCGAATTTTGGATTCCATGAACTCCCACTTGCCGCATCTCCCACCGCTTATTTCCTCAAATGGATAAAGAGGACCGGTGCAAGTACTTAAGTAATCCGAGAATGGATCGCCGAAAAGCAGCCAAAAGGGATTTTAGATACCTACAGAGAACAAAACAGTATATGCTCATATACAAGAGGTCAAATACTATAGAGATCATTGTATATTCAGACTCCGACTATGCAGGATGCTAGGACAGTCTTAGATCAACTTCGGGCTATATTTACCTGCTTGTTAAAGGAGCAATCTCTTGAAAGAGTGCTACACAAACACTCATTGCTCCTTCCACAATGACAGTTGAATTTATAGCATATTTTGAGGCATCTAATTAAGCTATATGTCTGCAAAATTTTGCCACTAAGCTGCGAATTGTGAATAGAATTAAAAGACCAATCAAATTATATTGTAACAATAACTTAGCAGTCTTATATTCCAACAACAACAAGAGCTCAACGAAGTCAATTTTCATTGACCTCAAGTTCCTAGTTGTTAAAGAAAGAATTCAAGAAGGTCAAGTGTCTATAGAGCACATAAGAACAAACTTTATGATTGCGGATCCGCTAACTAAGAAAATACCACCCAAGGTCTTTCATGAGCATACTGCTCATATGGGTGTTGTATCACTCAATGATACTTTGGTTTAGTGGAAGTTTGTATTTTGTGCTTTTATTTGATAGACACTTTTGTATATTACAATTATGGATTTTTTCTACAGAAATAAAGTATTCAGTATTTTTTATTTTGGTTCGATCTCACCAAATAAGGTGGACTAGTTGGAAATAGGCATGTTAGATCACGTTACATGTAATTTTCATGCTACGCATTCATATTCGATCTATGTCGTTTGGTTATGTTTGATATATGTAATTATGGATGGACCTAGTTACGATAAATTTAACAAAGACCGCTTTGGTTTTATGTTGGCATAATTAATGGACGAGATTGTTCAAAGATGATTTTGGTATGATAGCAAAAGGTTTTTATTGTAAAATATATGATTGTAAAATATATGCAATCCAAGTGGGAGATTGTTGGAATTTTGGACACACATATATTAATTATATATATGTTATCATAAATAATGGCCTAATCATTTAAGGTGATCTTATAAAGATTTCATCATCTAATAAAGTATGGATCTCCTATGTGTAGAAACCCTATAGCCTATTTTCTAATTTCTATTTTTATGATAACCTAAATTAGAAATAGAAAAGATAGGCTTCTTGTGAGGACCAGGTATTCTATTTTATTTTTCCATTATAACTTTTCTCTATTTATGAGGTAATTTACGAACATGCTAGTAAGAATTTTACTATATTAATGGATACATAACATATATAGACACGACATTTAGGGAATGTAT